>CM053774.1:92819439-92910555 GCA_028658325.1 Potorous gilbertii | reverse complement strand
CGTTTTTCATGCTTTTCTTGCATCTCTCTCATTTCTCTTCCCAGTTTTTCCTCCACCTGTCTAACTTGATTTTCAAAATCCTTTTTGAGCTCCTCCATGGCCTGAGTCCATGGGATACCTATTTCAGATGTTTGGGATACAGAGGCCTTGACTCCTATGTCTTTACCTGATGGTAAGCATTGGTCTTCTTCATCAGAGAGGAATGGCGGAATCATCTGCTCAAGAAAATAACCTTCTATTGTCCTATTTTTTTTCCCTTTTCTGGGCATTTTCCCAGCCAGGTGCTTGACTTCTGAGAGTCCTCTCCACCCCTGTCCTAGGTCCACCCAGCTAGTGCTTGGGGGTCTGAGATTCAAATGCTGCTCCCCAGCCTCAGGGCTTTTGGCAGCAGTCCTGGCTTCTATTCAATGGGAGTGTAATTACTGGTACTCAGGTGGGGGCAGGGCTGCCTCCCAGGCTCAGTTCCTTCACGGGGTTTATGCAGAGACCTTTTGTAATGGAGCTCCTGCCGAGCTCCTGCCTGCTCTGGCCACTGCCTCTGCTGCTGCCTCTGACTCCCTAGCGGGCCTGAGTCCTGGAGACACCCTGCTCTCCTCTCAGCTCATCTTTCTCACTGACCTGTGTGTCTGTGGGTGGAGGGACCTTCGTGGCCGCTGGACATTCTGTCCCTGAAGCCTGCTTGGATCTGCTCGCTCCTTGCAGTGCCCTGCGGCCAGGGCGGGGGAGGGCTCCACTCCCGTCCAGGCAGAGATGGACTTTTGGGATGGATTTTTCAGGGCTCTCTGGAATGGAAATCTCCTTCACTGTGTTGCTGTGTGGCTTCCACTGTTCCAGAATTTGTTGGGAGTTCTTTTTAGAGGAAATCCATGGGCTACGGGTTTGGAGCTAGCAAATTTGAGTCTTTCTACTCCGCCTTCTTGGCTCTGCTCCCCCTGATAATTTCTTAAAATTTGATGTCTAGGTTTTTTCTTTGGTCATGACTTTCATTTAGTCTAATGTTTCTTAAATTATTCCCTTTTGATATATTTCCAGGTCAGTTCTTTTTCTAGTGAGATATTTCATATTTTCTTTTAAGTTTTTATTGTTTCTTGATGTCTTATGGATTCATTAACTTTTGCTTTCCCAATTACAATTTTTAGGGGGTTACTTTTTTCAGTGAGATTCTGTACTTTTTTTTTCTCCTTTGACCAATTATACTTTTAAAGATGTTCTTCTCTTCATTGTATTTTGGTTCCACTTTTAATTTGACCAATTCCATTTTAACATATTTTCTTTAGTATTTTTGTTATTCTTTTACAAAGCTATTAATTAGCAAATTTTCTTTCATCACTCTCATTAATTTTCTCAATTTTTTCTCTACCTCTTTTATCTTTTTTATTGAACTGTTCCAGTAATTGTTGTTGAGTTTCAGTTCAAGTAGCATTTTTCCTTGAGGCTTTGCATGTAGCTGCTTTGATATTGCTGTCTTCCTCTGAGTTTTTGTCTTGGTTTTCCTTGCTACCTTGTTAGTTTTTTATGGCTAAATTCTTGTTGTTGCTGCTGTTTGCTCATTTTATTAGCTTATTTCTTCACTTTGACCTTTATTTTAAAGTTTGTCTCTGTTCACGTGGTGATGGGGAAGCACTGCAGCAAATTTTAGGTTTTTTTTTTTCATGCTGTTATTTTCAGAGCTATTTCTTAGGGTCTGCAGCTTTTGGGTACTTCCAAGGTAGTATAGTCCTGGAAGAGGTATTATCACTGCTATCCTGGTCTATGCTTTGGTTTTTCCCCAGGAAGGGTGGTGGGTATGAGCTCTTGAAAGTCTTCAACCTTTGTGTCACAGACTTCTTCAACTGACATCTTAAGTTTTCTTAGGTCAGAAAAAATATCTCACCCCAACCTTTTATTGGCTTTGCTGCTCCAAAATTTGATTTGAGGAGTTATTTTACATTTATTGTTAAGGGGAATTTTGAAAGAGTTCAGGTGGGTAATGACCCCTCATCCACCATCTTGGCTCTCTCACATTTTGTAACTACTTATTATTGGCTACTATGTGATGAATAGGAGGTTCCATGATCCACTGAAGATGTATTCAAAAAGTTTTAGCCAGTCACAGTCTCTCTCATATTCTTTGGCTATTCTCTCTTGGTTTTACTATTTCATTAATGGTGTCCAGTGAGAGACAATGCTTCCAGGGAAGAAGCCTTGAGCTCTCTCCCCACTGAGAACAACACAGTGTATAAATACAGGCCTGTGTTCATTGCCTTCTTTAGCATTTTAGATGACTGGATTGGAAACTGTACCTTATGCCTTTCCAAAGGACAAGAATGTAAGCTACAGGAATCTGGAAATCAGAATCCAGGTAATCAGTCCAGCATCAATGATGTAAGTAGTAAGGAGTGGCCTTCAGGCATGTCTGTAAGGACCCAGCCCAATAACCACTGAAACCAGGACTCATCCAGCAGCAGGGAAACATTTGAGTGTGAAGTTGGTAGAATAAACGTTATTGAGAAAATGTACTAAAAATGAGATTACTCTTCTCAGAAGTGATGTAAGGGAGAAGGTTCCCATATGGTATGCATATGAGGGAATGTTTGTGCTTTTATCATTGCTATATCTTAAAAGTAAATTTCATTTTATAAAAGCTCCCTGAAAGTTAGTATTTTTAATGGAACCAGGGCATGAGTCATTCACTGTGTCTAATACTGGGAGAGATACAACCAGTGGAAGGTTTAGACCAATAGCATCAGAGAAGAGGAAAACCTCAAAGCATCTCTAGAACCCTGAGCTGGAGGTGTAGCAAATTGACCCTGCAATAGTGAACCCAGATCATATTGACTACCCTAAGATTTAGAACCAAGAGAGATCTTTGGCTAAACCTAGTTCAACCTCCTCATTTCACAAATGAGGAAACAGAGTCCGTGAGAGAGTGGCTAGTCCAAGGTCAAAACACAATGACAAAGGTGGCATTTAAACCCAGGTTCTTTCATTCCAAATCTAATGCTCTTTTTCACTTTACTACAGTGTTTCTTCAGCTACTTCTTGTATGATATGGTCTTAAGTTCCCTCACCACACTGGTCATCTTTCTCTAAATATGCTTCTCTTTGTCTTGGAATGTGACAGTTCAGCCAGAACTTAAATCACCTTTATAGATATAGTTTCTGAAAAACATAGCTGCTTTTCTGTGAGAACAGAAGCTAGTTATATCTTTAATGTATTCTTGTCTGGGATTCAAACAAGTCCCTGAAGCAATCATTTCCCTAGGCTGAGAATAAAGCTGTGTCTTGTCTGCATAAGGGAGGTAACCTGGGTAAGTTGCAAAAATAACCTAGGCAAAGTCTGGGTTTCTTGAGTTTTTCATGAAAGAGGAAATCTCTTGACTTCAGAGAGCAGAATTAGCAGGGATCATACGGAAATTGTAGGGATAAACTTAGTTTTGATACATATAAAAATAGTGCAGAAAAAACAGTTCTGGCTAACAGAGTTGTCCAAAAATAGAATAGGTGGCCCTGGAAGGTAGTGGATCCTCATTTCTCCCTACCCCAACTAGAGGTCTAAAAGCAAATTCTGATGCATCCCTTATCTTCATGCTGTGGAGAGTGCTCTGGGTGATATGAATTGGTCTAAATGACCAATGAGGTTCTTTGCAGCTTTGTAATTATGTGATGAGGGTGAAATAGACTAGGATGATCACATGTAATGGTAATTTTCTGCACACATATATACTATCTATATGTATACATACATGTGCACATATACATATTTATATGTGCATATGCGTGCACGCACGCACACACATACACACACACACACATACTTTGTTTGGACCCTACAATTCTATATATGTATCCTAAAACTGTGTTACTTCTTTGATTGCCATGGGACTCTTTTGATCCATTGATTTTGCAATGCATTAGAACCTGAGAATTTTTTTCATATGAACTACTATCTATCATGTATTTTTTCCTCATTTATATTTGAAGGTGGTTTCTTAAATCCAAGTACAAGAGATATTTATTACTATTAAATTTCCTCTTACCAAGTTGACTGGCTGTCAAAAAATTGGGGGGGGGATGTTGTTTCCAATTCTGTCATCCAGTGGCATAATCTAATCCTACATCTTCATGTCATTTACAAATATGCCAAGCATGCTATAAATTCTTTATTCAAAAAAGTGGTGAAAATTTTGAATAAAATAGGGCCAAAGGTATGCTATTAGTGACCTCCCCACAAGATGGTACCTCTCCACTCATTACCTCTATTTGAGTTTTGCTTTTCAAATATTTCTAAATTCACTAACTATTATTGCCCAGTCCACATCCTTCCATTTTATCCAAATATATGATTTCTTTCAAATGCTTTACTGAAATTCAAGCAAATTATATATGTGGTATTCCTTTGATCTACCCAACATTTAGTCATTAGAAAATTACTTCTGCATGGCATGACTTACTGTTACTGGATCAATGTTAACTTTTGCAAAGGGAAGTAATGAAAACCTGATCCTATGAATCTTACAAATCAGAACACACAAGTTTGAGGTTCTACCACTAAGGAGGTAAATGCTACATGCTGACTCATGTGAATATAGTAAAAATCAATCTACCCTTAGGTATCTTTAGACCTCAATGTTTTCATCAGTAAAACCAAAAATGTAGACTAGATTTCCCTTGCAATTTCAACAGTTCTGATTCTAGTAAGGTACCATACATATTGCTATCTTCATTTTGCATACATATATATATACATATATAAACATATATATGTACACACATATATGTATATAATTAATTAATTATATTAAGCAAGGATTAATGAGTTGAAGTGGCTTTCCCATGATCACATGGCTTGATAGTAGCAGAACTGGTAGTTGGATCAAGTTCTCTTAATTCTCAAATTAATGATCTTTATAGTACAATACTTCCTCCAAAAGACTGATGGGTACAACATACTTTGGAAACTGAACAAACACTTCACTGTGTACTTGACTCTGTGCTAATTTGGGGGAGGCAGTTTTTTTAAATAGATGCAATGGAGATGGAAATTGGGGAAAATGGGGATGAAAAATGAAATAGCTCTTTTTATCAGAGCTTACATACTATTGGTGGAGACAATGTGTGTGTGTATGTGTTTTTTCCATATATATATAATTATCTATATACTATATAAAGAAAATTTATAAAAACATAATTTTGGGGGGTGAAGTGGGGAGAGGACCAGTAGCTGGTAGGATCAAGAAAGACTGTAGAAGATGATATTAGAGTTGAGCCTCCAAGTTATGCTGCACACTTTAACCCATTGGATTCTAACAACCACCTTGTAGGGAAGGTGCTGCATTTATTAATACTCCCATTTTGTAGATGGAGAAATGAGATTTGCAGATTAACTGAACTGACCAATGACACTCAGTAATTCAATAGTAGAGCATGATCTATTTCTTGCACTCTTTCCATTATACTATAATTCCTCCTTAAGAGGAGGAACAAGAGAAAGAAGATCTCATAGGAAAGTGAAGAATCAAAGAGGATTCTTCAAAGAATACTCAATCAACAAGTACTTAATGTGCCTACCATAAGCTTGACAATGGAGATAAAAGCGTAAAAGTGGGGGAAAAAATCCCTTGACATCAAGGAGTAACAAGTTAATTTCTGAGTTAAATAGGCTTTTTAAGGTGGATTAGAGCTCTGAATTTAAGACCTGGGTTCAAATCCTGCCTCTGACACTTGCCAAATGTATGACCCTGGGTGGATCACTTTGCCTCACTAGGACAGAGCTTCTTCATCCGTAAAAGGAGGGACTGGATGTTATCTAAGTTCAGTCTCGCTCTATGATTATAAGATCCTGTGATCTAAATTGTACAGCATGGTTTATGTGTAAAAATGCATTCTTAATTCCAAACTATTGTGCATATATTCTATTTACAATTTAAAGACTGCCTGAATATTGAAATGATGGGGAAAGAGGGAGAAAGAAAGTTTAGGGAATGGCAGAGTTAATTGAAAATGTTGCTTAAAATAAGATATACAAGGAACTGACAAATATATATAAGAACAAAAGCTCTTTCTGAATTGATAAATGGTTAAAGGTGGTGAATAGGCAATTTTCAGAGGAGGAAATCCATGTTATCAGTAGTCATATAAAAAAGATGCATTCAATCACTAATAATTAGACAAAGGAAAATTAGAGCAACTAAGAGGTACCACCTGGTACCCATCAGATTGGCTAAGGTGGTGAAAAAAAAGAAAATGAAACAACTGTTAGAGGGGATATGGGAAAACAGATGCACTAATGCACTGTTGGTAGAGCTATGAACTGGTCCAGACACTCTGAGAAGTATTTTGAAACTATGAGCAAAAAAATTATTAAACTTTGACCCAGCAATATTGCTTCTAGGTCTTTACCCACAAAAGATCAAAGAAAGAGGAAAAGATCCCACCTGGACAAAACTATTATAGCAGCCCTTTTCATTCTGGCAAAGAACTGGATGCTGAGGTGTTTCCCATTAATTGGAAAATGGCTGAACAAGTTGTGGTATGTAAAAGTGATGGAATGCTACTGTGCTGCAGGAAAGGATGAAGGAGATGATTTCAGAAAAATATGGAGAGCAGAACCAGAAGAACAACTTACACAATAACAATATTGTACAGGTAAACAAATTGGAAAGCTTTATGAATTCTGATCAACACGATGACCAGTGACAAATTCAAAGAACTCATGATGAAACATGCCACCTTCACATAGAGAACTGGTGTACTGGAGTATGAACTGAAGTGTATTTTTCTTTTCTTTCTTTTCTTTTCTTCTTCCTTTCCCTCTCTTTCCTCCTTCTTTTCCCCTTCCTTTCCTGTTTCCCTTCTTTTCCTTTCTGTTCCTGCCCCTCCCAAAGCGATTTATCTATTTATTTTCATCTATTTATTATATTGATCTATTTATTTTTTCTTTTCTATTCCCCCTGCCTACCTTTTAAAGAGGTCTATTTGCTGAATGGGTCTATTCACTTTAAGTGAGTACCTGAAAAGGTCTTCTCCTAAAAGACCAAGGTCTCCTATTGTATCCTGGAACATCTCCAGTCATTCTGGTGAATATCTGGTCATTGGATCCAGATGGCTCAGGAGGAGAAGTGAGGCTGGTGACCTGCACAGCCCTCCCTCACTCACAACAAGGTCAAGTGCAAGTCAGGTCCTCATTTCTCTGATGGCGTGGTCCTCTTCAAAAATGAAAGACAAACACAACAATAATCCATTCCCTTCCTTTCCCCTACCCCCATCCCTCTCTTCTTTTCTCTTTTTGGATATGGATGAATTTGTTTGTTTGTATGTGTATGTGTATATACACACACACACACACACACACATATATATATATACACACATATATGTGTATATATACAGACACACATACACACACACACATATATGTGTTACAGGTTTTTCTTCTTTTGCCTTTTTGCTAGATAGGGGAGGGGGAGGTAGAAGGGACATAATTTATAACATGATATTGAACCAAGAAAAAGATGTACTAATTCAAGTACAGTAAAGATAACACAATAATACTGGACAGAAAAAAATTTAGTCAACGAGAATTTGTTAAGCACCTGGTACATACCAGTCACTATGCTGAAGGCTAGAGATACAAAAAAGGGCAAAGAACTGTCCTTACTCTCAAGGAGTTCACAGTCAAATAGGGAAGACAAAACACAGGCAACTATGGACAAACAAGGTATATACAGGATTAAGGAAGCCAGTCCTATATGGTGAATGAGGGTAGAGCAAGGAGAGTAGGTGAGAAGAACATTATGACATTTACAAGAAGGTGCTTACACTGCTCAACACTGATTGGACAAATGAGTGTAAAAAAAAATACTATTCAGAGGGGACACCTGCGGACAGGCTCTGATGTGATTTTCAGCTGGTTTCTCTTTTAGTCACAGAACACCTGGGGGTTCTATTGTTTTTGAATGTGAAAAAGCATTTTTTTCAACAGAAGAATTAGTCATAAATAAAATAAGCATCTGACTAGATTCATCATTGCCTGCATACACACACACACACACACACACACACACACACACACACACACAAGTGAGTATCAGGGCCCTACAAATACTGGTACAGAGACTCATGAATTCTCTTAATGAGCCTTGATCCAGATTCATAGACTGTGGGTCATATACAGTCTTACTCTAGACAGAGAATTAACCTAGAGGGGTTAAGTGGAGTATGGCTATGATAAATAGAAGCATTACTGCATAGTGAAAAGGAGTATATTGGGTTTCAATTCAGACTTTGACATAATATGCATGATCGTGGGGCAGCCACTTGACATCCTTGTTCCTCAGTTTCTTCATCCAGAAAACAAGAGACAATATGGTCTACTTTCTCCTCTAAGCTCTTTATTGTCTTCCAAATTTCCTCTAGAGTTTTTATTTCATTTTTTCTAAGTATTCACGTAGTTCTTAGGGAAAATATTTTTCTTTTGAGTCTCTGCTTGGAGTTACTTCTTCTTCTGAGAGATGTATAGACCTACATTCATAATAGAACTTACTTTTTTCTAATCAGGGTCTTTTTTGGTTTACTCATCTCTCCAGGTTTAATACCTGAATTGGGGATTTATGCTAATGCCAGGTTCTATCCCATGTCGAACTTTTTTCGGTAGGGTTGTCTGCCATGCTTGGTCTCACCCTGGCTTACTTTGGGTTCTGCACTGGTTTCTCCACCTCATGAGGTCACAGTCAAATGGGAACGATGCCATGAAGACAACTATGGACAAACAAGGCACATACAGGATGAAGGAAGCATATCTTTGACAATGGATGAGGGAAGAACAAAGAGGCAGGCTTACCTGAATTTTTGAGATTCAGTGTTGCAGCTTTAAGGCCTTTTATGAAATCTAAGGATCTAGTGGTAGGCATTTCAGAACCCCTAGGGTATCTGGTATCTTGCAGTAGGAGCACTGCTCTGCATCACTGACTTCCAAGGGCCCCTCTGTGGGGTTCTTCATTAGGTACTTTGACTACCCTGGGGATTTCTGATAAGTTTTGGCCTTTTTCAAGGGAGTTTTTACTCTTTATGCCTCCGAACACAGAGCCTTGAATGTGACAAGTGTCCCTATTTGTTTTCTTAACTCACTTGGAGGATACTGGCTAGTTGGCTTACACTGGTGCTGACTTTTCCAGCGGCCCTATTGCTAATAAGATGGAAGAAGTCACTTAGTATAATTCTCCATCACCTTTCTTGGTTATGTAGTATAGTGTGAATTTCAGTTTTTTTTTCTGGAGTATTTATGTGGGAGTTGAGTAGTCTATATCCATTCAGACAGTCAACCTGGTGAAAGTCTCAGACAAATCTTTAAAACAGTCACACATAATTTGACAGTCTGAACTAGTGGAAGGAGTTCCCACATCAAGGGATTGCCATCTGGGTTCAAACAAATAAAATAAGAAAGAATGACTTTACCTGAACAGTACTCACAGGGTTGTCATGAGATAATGCATGCAAAGAATCATTTTATAAATCAGAACTGTGATTCCATTAGTATAGTTAACTCCTAAGAAGGAATTTTCCTCAACCAAGGAACATTGGTACCTGTTCTATAAATTTTCATTTTAAAGAGATGCTTTGAGCTCTGAAATATTAAATGACTTTCCCAGGATCACAAAATTAATCTATATCAGAGGTGGGCCTTGAACCATAGTATTTCTGACTCTGAAGTTAGCTTTCTATCCACCATACTCTTGCTCTTGCTGTTATAAACCAACTTGTAACAGTGTAATAGTATAGAAGCATCACTTACTATAATTACTAGTGGGACGAATTTAATAAGATATCAGAAAAGGAAAAATGAAAACCTAAACATAAAGATTAGTCAGGTAGTAGATTGGGTGTGATAGAAAAGTTGACACCAACGCAGATGAAAATTCTTTGTTCCTGAAGCACATTACCCTTGCAACATTTCTGGAAGGTATCATTATCCTATATATGAAGAAACAGATGTAAAAAGAATGTGGCTTGTCCAGTGACTCACAATAATTCAGTGACAGACCTGGACCTCAAAAATAGATTATGTAATTCCAAGTTTACTTTTTAAAAAACTGTGCTCTCAAATGAGGATGGTTAAAAAGAGGAAATGTCTTGACATTCAAACATGCATTTATTTAACAGCTATGACATCAAGAACACATATGATGGAGAAAGAAAGTGGGTTGGTTTTGTGACAAGGATAAGGGATGATGCGTGGACTGCCTGAGTTATCCAGACACTATCCTCAAAATGTTAGGAGAAAGGGAAGGAGTGAAAGAGGAAGGGAGGGAGGAAGGAAGAAAAGAAAGAGGGGAGAAAGGAAGCATTTTGAGTGTTCACTACTGACTAGGCACTATGCTGAGTGCTTTACAAATATTACCTCATTTTATTTTCATAACCACCCTGAGAGGTAGGTGTTATCATTTTTCCCATTTTAACATTGAGGATACTGAAGCAGACAGAGGCTAAATAGCAGGCGCAGGGTCTCACAGCTAGTAAGTGTCTGAGGTACAATTTGAACTCAGATATTCCTGACCCCCAGTGCCAGTACTCTAGCCACTGTACCATCTAGCAAACTGGTGCTCCAAGAGGATGAAATTACTTGTCCAAAGTTCCACAGCTAGTCCGTGAAAAAGGCAGGAATGCCATACTGCCATATCCCTATCCATTCTTCATACTCAGTGCTTCTGTGAAATGAGAAAATAATCTGATTAGCAGATGATGAAGACTGGATGTAGAACTGAGCATATACAGAGGGAGAAAAAGTGATTTACTTTATACTTTTCCAATCACTACAACTAAGAATTAGGAATGCTTCACAGAAGGAAACTGAGTAGAAGAGAAAGTACACACACCCAGGGCAGCAAACTAGCTAGTGTGTTTTTGGTGTTAGGTTTTTTTTTTCTGTCTGAAACTCTCCACCTTGTCCGTGTCTGACATTGTGGTCATATGGTCCAACAGTCAGTCTCAGACTCCTCACCCAAACATAATACAAGCTTCTCACCCAACCAGCCAAACGAGTCATTAGTCTTGGCTAATTTTTGCCTCCACCAAAGATGGAAACACTGCAAGCAAATACAAGATAAATTCTTCTCAAATAAGCCTTTGGAATTATGTTCTATATTAATTGTCATTTAAGCTGTACCACAAAAGCTGTCTTTGGAATTCAATGGAATCTAAACTAGAGCCACAGACCTCCTGGATGACATGTATGGGTGGGCTGGAATGGGGACTGGGTGAATTTCTTAAATGGAAAAATAACTAATTAAGTTGATATCATTTCCCAATCATCCACAGAGAATAACCAATAATTGATTTGAGAGGATCTTGCTTAGGCTGCCACTAATTTAAAAAAAAATATTGAATCTGTCCCTTGATGATTAACAGAGTAATTCTTCTAGCAATTATGGACTCTCTTATAAATGATGGTCTCATAATTTCCAGCTTGCCAGAAGCAGCATTAATTCATATGTGTGTAATTCACTCTTCTGGCTCATTTCCATCATCTCTTCCCCATGGTATAGACTCTCTGGGACACACAAAAAACTCTTTGCTGACTTCTGAAATGATCATCAAGGCATATATTACGTGATTTCACTTTCCTATAATTTATTCATTGGATTCCAAGATAACAGTTTTAGAATTTGAAGGGACTTTCGAGGTCCCTTCATTGGATAGAGTGCTAGACTTGGAGTCAGGAAGACCCAAGTTCAAATCCAATCTCAGATAATTATTAGCTGTGTGTCCCTGGGCAAGTCACTTAACCCGTTTCCCTCAGTTTTCTCCTCTGTAAAATGAGTCTGTAAAAAATAATAGTACCCATCTATGAGGATAAAATGAAATATTTGCAAACATTTTGCAAACCCTGAAAAGCTATCTAAAACATATCATTCTTTTTGCTCTCTTCCTCCTCCTGATTATGATATCCTACTTTCTCATCATAGATTAGGAAATAGAGGAGACACAGAAAGGTAAGAGGTTAAATGACTTGCCCAAAATCAACAGAAAGTCAGGACTCACCTATTCATGCTAGGACTCCAAGTCCAATGATCAGATTGCCTCTCAAAAATAGCTCATCTCTCCTAACTTTCACAAGGAAAATGAAACCTTTGGACCCTGACTTGAACCTTTATTCTCTCTTTCCTCACCTTTATGGTCACACAGCAAGAAAAGGTCCCCTGCATTCCTTTTTTTTGTTTCCACACTACTACACACTCTTTGTCTTCCTGCTGTTAAATAGTAATAATAGGCCCTCTCATTTATATGGTGCTTTAAGATTTGCACACACACACATACCCCACATATAATCTCACTGATCCTTACAACAGCAATGTTCATTTTACATGTAAGTAAACTGAGGCTTGGAAAACTCAAGTGACTCATCCAGTGCCACACATCCAGTAAGGGTCTAAAGTCAGATTTGTACTCCAGGTCCAGCATTTTGTCTACTGCATTAGCTAGCTGCTTCACTGAAATGACTCAAAGGCAGAGGTTCTTAACCCACCCCCTCTCTGATGGATCCCCTTTAGTAGGCAAGTGAAATCTATGGAACCCCTCTCTGAATAATTTTAAACACCTGAGACAAAATACATAGAATTATGTTGAATCATGTTTTAGTACAATTATAAAAAATAAACAAGCAAAACAAAAACCAATTCCCGGACCCCAGGTTAGGAACCCTTGCTCTGTGGTGATTAGTGACGTCCTTATTTACATGTTGTAGTTTTTTCTCAAATTCTCAAAATTCTCAAATTGTATTATAAGTGGTCCCTCATCTCTCTACCCTGCCTCTCTCTGTCACTCTCGCCTTTGTCATTTCCCCTCTCATTCTCTGTTCCTCTGTCTCTCTCAGTAGGGGCAGCTAGATGATGCTGTGGATAGAGCACCAGTGCAGGAGGCAGGAGAACCTGAGTTCAAGTCTCACCTCAGACACTTGACACTCACTAGCTGTGTGACCTTGGGCAAGTCACTTAACCCTAATTGTCTCATCCTGAGTCATCTCCAGTCATCTTGATGAATATCTGGTCACTGAATTCAGATAGATCTGGAGGAGAAGTGAGGCTGGTGACCTGCACAGCCCTCCCTCACTCAAAACAAAGTCAAGTGCAAGTCATGTCATTATTTCTCTGATGGCATGGTCTTCTTCAGCAAAGAAGGACGATCACACTTTAACTTCTCAAGTTTTCTCCTTCTTACTGCCTTTTCCTTGATTGCCTTGTCTCCTCTGGAAATGTACTCTTGTCCGGTACAATGATTTTGACCATTGGTTCTGTAGTTACGGGTCCTAGACTTATATACTGCCCATGTGACCTTGGGTAAGTCATTCGACTTTAAAGGGACTCACTTCCTTAATCTATAAATCCAGAGGGTAGGACTAGAAGACCACAAAAGTCCCTTTTAGTTCTAGAGCTATGCTTTTCTGTGGATTCTTTTCTGTGGATTCTGTTGACTTTTCATAGCTCTCTTACCCCTTAAACAAGATTTTTCCTTTCTGTCTCTGTCCCTGTCTTTGTCTCCCTGTCTCTGTCTCCCTGTTTTTGTATCTGTTCATCTCTCTGTCTTTGTCTCTCTCTGTCCTGTCTCTGTCTCTCTGTCTTTGTCTGCCTGTCTCTGTTTTTGTGTCTGTGTGTCTCTTTCTCTGTCTCTACCCCTCTGTCTCTCAAAGGGCATACTTTGGCACACTAGAATACTATACATTTCTGCTAGCTGTGCTGTGAAATCCCCAGTCCACATGCCCAGTTGCAGTTTGCTGCCTGCTCTTCCAGTCTTGGAATCAAGGTCACAACAGTATCTCTATCTGAGGAGGTGAGGTGGATAGATGAAGTGTGAGAAGGGAAAGAGGAGATAGGAATCCCTAGCCCAAGGTCTGACCTCAGGCCCAGAAAAGAGCAACAACTGAATATAAAACTCATTTATTTTTCTGCCTAATATTCAATCAGTGGATTGTCAAAGAGAATGGAGGCTACCTCTTGAGCCTCATCGGAAAGCTCACAATCTAATTGGGGAGACAACGTGCTAACCGCTGTGTACAGGATAAAACTGTTAACAAAATGAAATAGAGACAATCACGGAGGGAAGTCACTAAAGGGGAGGAAGAAGGATCAGAGGAGTCTTTTTGCAGAATTGAAGAGGATGGTAACAGGATATGGAAAGGAGATCTCATCAATTTCCAAGGATTTAATTTTCATCTCTATGTGGATGATTCTCAAATGAGCTTTTTTTTTTTTTTGCTCCAAACTCTGTTAAGCTCCAGTCTTGTATCTCCTACTGTCTTTCAGACATCTCAAATTAGATGTCCAGTAGACATCTTAAATTCAACATATCCAAAACAGAACACATTATCCTTCCCTTAAACCCCCACCCCATCTTCACTCTTATTGTAGAGGACATCCTCCCAGGCCACTCAGGCTGAGTCATCCTAGTTCTCTCTCTCTCCCTCCCTCCCTCCCTCTCTTTTCCTCCCCCCTCTCTCTTCCCCCTTCCTCTCTCTCTCCCTCCCTGTCTTCTTCTCTCCTTCCCTCCCTCTTCTTCTTCTTCCTCTCCCCCTCTCTCTCTCTTTCTCTGTCTGTCTGTCTCTCCCTCCATATCTGATTTGCTGCCACAACCTGTTAATTTCACCTTTGCAACATCCCTCAATCACACTCTCTTCTCTCCTCTGATGGCTGCTCTAGTGAAGACCCTTCACCTCACACCTGCATTATTGTAATAGCTGCTGATGTATCTGTTTGCCTAGAGTCTTTCCCACTCTAATCCACCCTGCATTCAGTCCCTAAAGTGATTATCCTAAAGCACAAGTCTGATCATTTCACCCCTCCCTACTCAATAAACTCCAGTGGCTTCCTATTGCCTCAGGAACACATAAAAATATATTTCGTTTGGCATTCAAAGCCCTTCATAACCTAGTGCTTTCCTACTTTCCCAGTCTTCCTACACAGTATTCCCTGACAGATATTTTTGATCCATGGACATGAACAAGACACCTCATCTCTCAGTTTGGGGCATTTTTCTAACTGTGCCTCTGTTCCAAATACTGACTTCCCTGGCTTCCTTTAAGTCTCAACTAAAATCCCACTTTCTAAAGGAAGCCTTCCCTCACCCCCTCTTAAAGCTAGTGCTTTCCCTCTGTTAATTATCTCCTATTTATCCTGTGTATAGATTTATTGGCATACTATCTCTCTCACTGGATCATAAATTCCTCGAGGAAAGGGACTATCTTTTGCCTCTTTTTGTATACCTAGCACTTAACACATTATCTGGCACACAGTAGGCATTTAATATTGATTGATTGAAAGATAATGGGAAAATGTTGGAGTATTTTGGGATTAAATCAGTCAGTGGTGGTCTAAGAGAATGCTTTGAAATAGTAGATGAAATGCTACTGAATCATTGTGGTAAGTGATCTAAGAGAATATTTTGAAATAGTGGATGAAATGTTACCAGGTCACTGTGGTGAGTATGTGAACTGTTTGGGGGAGAGCTGAAGCCAGGAGATGGAATATTTATCAAATGCTTACTATGTAGTAGGTACTGTGCTAAGAGTTAGAAATAGAAATACAAACAAGCAAGATGGATGGAGGTTAGAAAGGAGAGTGGGTTGAGTGCTGTGGTGTTTGGTTCAAGGTTTCCTCTCCTGTGGTCCAATCAAGTTGACTTTCAAGTCATTTTTTTTCACAGATGACACTCAAACTGCTATCTTTAGGCCTTTGTCCTGAATGCCCCCATGCCTAGGGTGAATACACTTCCTTCTCTCCTCCTTCTCTTAGAATCTCAAGTTTTCCACACTTGGTTTAATAACCACCTCCTATTTTTAATTTTCTGGATTCTCTCAGCTGGGAGTGCCTCTTTCTCTCTCCCCCACCCTACTGTCTTGTATATGTTTAGACAAATAACTACCTGTTAGTTTCCCTGGCTCCAATGCAAGTTTCATGAGAATAGGATTGTTTCATATATGCCTTTGTATTTCCAGAATAGAGTTCCTGGCACACATAGTAGGTGCTCAATGAATACTTGTTGATAAAAGTGTATACAGTATTCAGAGAGGAATAGCACTTCTGATCTGCAGCCTTGCTGAGCCGTGTTGAGAGCTGCTCATCCACCTCTCATCTAACTCTCGCTTGTGACCCTAAGAAGGTGTTTGTTTTTGAAGAGTCAACTGCAAGTCATGTCATCATCTCCCTGATGTCATGGTCCTTTTCGAAAATGAAAAACACAGCCTGTGACTCCAAGGAGTTACATAGTACATGCAGTGACCACAGCCAAGTTGAGGTAAACCAGGCTGAGGATAACTAGCAAGCCTCAAAGTCATCAGTGACTTAGGGGGTGTCTACCCCAAGCGTGTGAAGACTTCCATAGTGAAATTCGTAGATACAAGCAATTTGTTCCAACAGGCCATGAAGACAGTAGAAGCAGGTCCTATGGAGTACTTGGTCAGGTACTGAAGATACCAAGGTCATCCACTGAATCTCAGGCCATCACCTTCATGAGACTTTTGTTTGGCCACTGGACTTGGATGACTCTGGAAGAGAGAGTGATGCTGATGACTTTGTACAGGTGTGCCTCGCTTGAATCCAAATCACATACAAGTCAAGATATTACCCCATGAAGTCACTGGTTCTCTTGGAAAATAAAGGACAAGCAACAATTTGTTGTCTATATGTTTTATATACATATATATATGTATATAAAACATATGTTTTATATACATATATATATGTATATAAAACATATGCACATATAAATCATATATATAAAACATACATCTAAAATATATGTAAGTGCATGCATAAAACCACATAAGTATATATGTTATGTGTATATTACTTATAACTTAGATAATGCATGTTTTGTATAATTTATATGTATATAAAACACATGTAAATTATATCCTCTGTCAGAATGGAAGCCCTTTGAGGGTAAGCCCCTTTCACTTTTGTCTTTATATCCCTAATGATTAGCTAGTATTTGACACTTAGTGGATGCTTAATAAATGCTGATTGATGGATTGATTCACAGCTTCCTAAATGGTTTTCATATAGTGCTATTGACAGGATACATTTTAAAATAAAAGTTAGAATTGTTTCTGGAAGTAAAACAGGCAGATTCCCATGATGATAGATTGCTGCTCTTGATCTATATGGAAAGCTATGCTTTTAAATACTCCACATCTGGCTCACTGATGCCCCCACTGCACTTTTCTGGTGCTCATCAGCATCCTTGTGGATATAAACAGTAAAGCAGGAACATTTTTTTGCACAAGAATACTCTCTTGTCAAGGATCAGAACTGTTAGCTGTCCATCTTTCAACTATCTTTTTATTCTGCTTAGTCAGTCAGTAAGCCTTTATTAAGTGCTTCCCATGTGGCAGGCACTGTGCTAATTTCTGGGGGTAAAAGGCAAAAAAGATCTCTCCTTTCAAGAGGCCCACATGGAGGGGATGTGTGAATGACCAGGTATATGCAAGTAGATGGAAGGTAATCCAAGAGACGACATGAGGAGATGGAGGAACCTCCTAGAGAAAATGAGCCTAATTGAGACTTGAAGTCGGGGAAGGTAACAGGCAGAGGTGAGGGGAACAGGATATTTCAGGTATGGTGATCAGCCAGTAACAAGACACTGAGATGGAAAATGGAATATGGTGTTTGAGGAAATGCAAATAAGCCAGTGCTGCTATGTCATCAACAATGGATGCATCCAGGGGGAGAAAAGAGAAGAAGATTTGGAAAGGAAGTAAGGGGCTAAGTCAGGAAGAGCTTTAAATATCTAAAGAAGGAGTTTAAATTTGAACCTGGAGATGTTAGGGAGTGACTGGAGCTCACTGAACAGAACATGGGCACTCCAATTTTTTAGAAAAATCACTTTGCCAACTGAAAAGATGAAATGGAGAGAGGAGACTCAATCAAATAGAAGTCTATTGCAGTAATCCAAGAGAGAAGAGAAAAAGACCTGGCTGTGTGAGAGCAGGGGCCCATATGTAATAGGTGTTGTGAAAATATGAAAAATAACAGCAAGCTAGCGTTTCTATAACTCTGAGGTTTGTAAAATACTTTACAAATATTATCTTATTTTGTTCTCACAACTACTTCAGAAAGTGTTATTATTGTTCTAATTTATGGATGGGGAAATTGAGGCAGTGACTTGATGGGCTAATAAGTGTTAGCAGCTGGATGTGAAGTCAGACGCCAGATCCATTGCATATATGGGATTGGTGAAGAGATGAAGATGACAGGGAGTTTGTGAGCCTGTTGAAGGAAAAGGATGGGAGTGCCTTTGATAGCAATAGGGAAGCTGGTAAGAGGGGAAAGGTTTAGGAGAAAGAAAATGAGCTTTATTTTGAACAGTTGAGGTTTGATGAAGCACTATAGATCCCTACTGTAGGTATCCTTCTCTTTATAGATTCATATAATGGTAGAACTTGAAAAGGTTCTTAGAAACTCTCTGAAGTGGCTTAATCTACCAGATCTTAAACTCCAGGAGGGGAGGGACCCTATATTATCTGCCACCCCGGACCTAGCAAAAGTGCCAGTATCTCTCAGTCTTTATTTCTTCACCTGTAAAATGGCGTTAAGACACTTTATCTCACAGTGTTTGGAAGAAATTGCTTCATGTGAAATGTGAATTGTTATAATTATTTCATAAATGTATTCTGAACTTTTTTTATTGTTGTATACCCTAAATTGCCAGAGGAGAAAACTAAGACCTTAGTGAGATTCAAGGACATTTAGGTGGTGCAGTGGCTAGAGCACCAGTCCTGGAATAAGGCGGAGATGAGTTAAAATCTGGCCTCAGACACTTACTGGCCTCAGATACAACCCTGGGCAAGTCACTTCACCCTGTTTGCTTCAGTTGCTCATCTGTAAATGAGCTGAAGAAGTAAATGGCAAACCATAACAGTATCTTTGCCAAGAAAACCCCAAATGGGGTCACTGAGAGTCAGACATGACTGAAACAACTCACCAACCAACAGCAAGGTTCAAGTGACTCAATTGATGTCAACCAGCTAGCAATGGTGGAGCTGTAACGAAACCCAGGCCATGCTGACCAGCTTTCTTTCCATTATATCATGTTCAGATCAAGTAGCTACAATGCTTTATTTGACCAGCTCTCCTCTATGTCTTTATATATTTTCTTCTAAGGATCTGAGATTTGGGAACAGAAAAGCATCACACATAAAACTAACCTATTTCTCATTTTTCCTGTGACTCCTCTCCTTGGGCAGTTAAACAAAGGTGAACATCATGCTGTCCCTATTAAATTCAAACTAAGTCAGGCTGCCTGCCTCTGGCAGGTATTTACTGTGATCCTAATACAAACATATTGTGACCCTGATAAGATCAGAGACCCCTTCTTGGGATGTGGTGTGTCTGGACATATCATTACAATTCAAGGGTAACAGGGGCGACAGAGGTCAGTGGCCAGTCACACGTTTTACTGAAGGACATTTGCCCTATTTCTTTCTACCTTTCAACTAAGCCGTTTGGTGTTTCCTTTGGATTTCAATCTTATTCAGAACTCAGAAGGAGGACATTGAAAAATAGAATTTTTTCATCCTCTGCAGTTAGGAGGGAGTCGAAAGCACAGCCAGTTAATCTGAAAGGCTTCTACTTATCTACTTAGATGGCGCTGTTCACGCTCCTGGAATCCATTGTGGCCACCTCTCCGGGATTAACGTCTCCATTCTGACATGCCTTCCTGTGAAGGCCTCTTTCCATACCCACCTCCCTATGTGGACCCTGCCCCCAGATGTGGCCAGTATAAATGAGTACCAAGACCCCTTGGCAGGCTATTCTTTAGAAGGGCACTGACAGAGAAGAGTGGTCTTCCTGAATGCAGTAGTGCAGACCTTTTTGAGAGAATGAGAGGATAAAGGTGCTCATAAATTTCAAGCTGGAAAGTGTCTAGGAGCCCATGTGGTTCAACTTTCTCACTTGACAAATGAGAAAACAGGCCCAGGATATATCCCTATAGGAATGTGAAATGAATTGCCCAGGGTCACTTAGGGGAAAATGTTAGAGACACCAAGGTAGGATTTGAGCCTAGAACTCCAGAAACAGTGCTCTTTGGGCTAAACCAAGTTGCTCCCTTTACTCTGTTGGTTGTTTAGCTGTCTTTCAGTCACATCCAATTCTCCCTGACCCTTTTAGGGGTTTTCTCTTGCAAGGATGGAGTGGTTTGCCATTTCCTTCTCCATCTCATTTTACAGATAAGGCAACTGAGGCAAACAGGGTGAAGTGACTGGCCCAGGGTCACATAGCTATTAAGTGTGTAAAACATGATTTGAACTTATGTCTTCCTGACTCCAGGCCTGGCACTCTAACCTCTGCACCACCTAACTGCTCTCTCAACACCTGAGTCAAGGCTGTTGTCAAAAAAGAAGGTGTGTCTCCTTTATGCCTAGCCACTATTATCCAACACATATATCCCCAACCATATATAATTATTCCTCAATTCTGAGATTATTTTCTCTTTATTTAACAAAAAGGGCAAGAAAAGAATTGTCTTTTATAAATAAAAAGCTGGATGGTAGCGTGTGAACTGAAAGGAATGGAAAGAAATAGCAAAGGCTCATCTATCCCTAGTTTATAGCAAGGCATGGGGTAGTGGTGCTGCTCAGCTCCAGAGAGGCAGCTTTGTGGGTAATTAGATAGAACTGCTTTTGTTTGATCTGTGTAATAATTTATGCATTTGCCAGTAATTTGCCTGATGAATTCACAACCAGGTACGGAGAGGCTTTCACATAAGCTGTCTTGCAAGGTTAGATAATTTTCCCCTTCTTGAATTCTCTGCTGCAAAATGAACTGATTCTCATTTTCAAACATGTGCAGAAGGGAGAAATCCGTGGCCCACTAGCGTTTACCATCTTCTCCCGTTTCTCCAAAGCTGCCTGCTAGATCCTACTATAGAAAGGTCAATTTGTATGCCTTTTCTTTCATTCCCTTGCAATGCAAAAGATCATTTAGAGCTGAGCTCTGATTGAAAGACTAAATAACAACTTCTGAAAGCAGCTTTCAGTCATTCAACAGGTTGAACATGTTTTATTGCTTCTTAAAGGACCTGATAGATTTAGTAACTTTTGATCCCATGCCATATGACAATATTGATTTTTCTTATCCAACTTCATCAAAGAGCTAAAAAAGGAAACAAGATAAAGTCCAGCCAAGGCTGGCATTCTACATGCAGACTCCTCAACCAGCCCTTTGACCACCTGGAAGATTCTATCCTATCTTATGCAACTCATGGAATCATGGGATGTGAAAGTTGGAAGGAACCTCGCTGGCTATCTAGTCCAACCTATGTGCAATGATGTTCCCTATATAAAATTCTCTGCTTGAAGATCTCCACGAATGGGCAATACTTCCTTAAGAAACTCCTCCTATTCTTGGGTAGCTCTAAATTTGAAATAGACTATACTTTTGATTTTTCCTCACATCCAGTCTAAATTAACCTCTCTCCACATTTTCTAATCTGCTCTATCCCCTGGAGCCAAACAGAACAAGTCTGATTCCCTAGTCCACTTGACAGTCATTCACATACCAGGAAACATCTCATATCTTCCTTGAGTCTTCTCCAGGCCCAACATTTCCATTTCCTTCATGGACTCGACAGGTTCCTGTTGCTCTGCTCCAATATTCTCCACCATACCAATGCCTTTAAGTGATGGCACACCTGAAAATTATGGTCTTCCCTTCGCTCTATATACAGTCAGTCAGAATGCTTATTGTCAATGTTATGTAACAAATAGGGTCATTACCTGAGTTTGCCTAATAGATCCTTCAGAGAAGGGAACCTCAGACTTAAGTCAGGCTCATGAGACCCCAAAATGTATTTACTTTTGCTGCCATTTTGTTGTTGAGGCAACCTACTGGCAGGGTAGATAGTATGGAGCTGGGAGTCAGGAAGACCTTAATTCAAATTTGACTTCAGACACATGCTAGTTGTGTGACCCTGGGCAACTCACTTAACTTCTGTTTTCCTCAGTTTCCTCATCTATAAAATAGAGATAAAAACAGCATCTACCTCTTAGGGTTGTTATGAAGCTCAAATGATTTAATAATTGTTAAGCACTTAGCATAGTGTTTGGCAAATAGTAAGTGCTATGTAAATATCATCGTAATTATTACAACATGTGATAATATATAATTTCTAAATATATAATTTTGAAGTAATACCTTTAGAAAGAGGATATCATTAATTCAAAACAAAGTCATGTAATGAAATAGCATAAAAAGGAAAGTAACTAAAAAATTTCCCCCATAAACCTGGGGGACACTATCTTATCCATGTCCTATCAATGTATCATTGATAACAGTAGTTTCATATAGGAAACATTCATGAAAAGACACACAAACAGCACATGCATGGCTGAACTACACATGTAGAAGGGAAATATAACTCCAATTTTTCCAGTCACAAGTGTCTCTTAGTGAAGCCTTTGCCTTGATCTGCCCTAGACTGGGACCCTAATGCAGCTTCCTTGTGGGACATTGTCTCTGCTGCATTCTGCTCTGCCTGGCCTGTGACTGCTCTTGGTTGGCCACAAGGTTGCCAATGGTCCTTCTATTTTTCTAAGCTCTGGAAGCAGCTGGAGTCCTCAGCTGATGTGCTACCATCTTTCTCAATAGAGGAACAGGGAACCTCTTAGACTTAGAACCTCTAGCCTCAAGGTCACATGTGACTCTCTAGGTCCTCAAATGAGGCTTTTGATTGACTCCTAATTCACATGTTGTGAATTCAAATGGATTCAATCAAAGGACTGCACTTGTGGACCTAGAGGGCCACATGTGACCTCAAGGCAGCAGTTTCCCAACCCCTGCCTTAGACCATGATGCTTTTAGCACAGTGCCTAGAGCAGGGCTTCTTAATCTTTTTTTGTGTCTTAGACTCTCTGGAAGTCTGGTGAAACCCATGGATCCCTATTTACAATAATATTTTAAAATATATAAAATAAAATAAATAGTATTACAAAGGAAACCAATTAAATTGAAACAGTTATTAATATATTTTTAAAAAGCTAATAGACTCTAAGTTAAGAATTCTTTTTTTTTTTTGATAAGATTTTGTTTTAGCTCTTGTGAAAGTAAAACCCTCACACATCTAGTCATCATATTAAAGGGAAAAAAAATTTCATTTGATACTCAACAATCTGAGGCAGGTGCTTTTGTGATTAGCCCAATTTTACAAATGAGGAAATGGAAGGTGAGAAGTAAGATGATTTTCCTAGGGTCACACAGTCTGAGGCAAGATTCAAACACAAGTCTTCCTGTGTCCACGTCCAACACTCTATCCATTACATACATCCACACACACACACATACATACACATACATACACCCACGCACCAGTTGCCTTATAATGTATTAGGCACTGAGGGAAAAACAAAGATAGGTAGTCTCTAACCACATGGAACTCACAATCCAGTGAGTGTGTATGACAGATGCACAAATGATCATAATACAAAATAGGTATGTAAGAGTGGCATAAACTGAATGCCAAATAAGGTCTAACTGGGGAAAGATCATTAGCAACCTGGGGATCATGGAAAGCTTTTGGAAGATATTCTAACATTCAAGCTTTGATTTCAATTATCTACTGATATTCAATAGATGGAGATGAGTGAGTACTATCCAGGCCCAGGGAACATTATGAGCTAAAGACCTAGAAATGTGAAGATGCAACAAATGAAATTAAATGAAGAGTGTTCCACTTTAAGAGAATTGAGTAAGGCAGTAGAGTGAGATAAAGTAGAAATATGGGTTGCTACTAAATTGTGGAGAGCCTTGAATGCCAAACTGAAGAGCTCAAACTTTATTCAGCAGATATTGTGGACCACTAAAGGGTTTTGAGTAGGAAAACATCAGATAATTATGAAGATTTTTTACTTCCAAGGCCAAGGCACAGAAGAAGACAGGATGTTTCTAGAGAAACGGGCTAGGGATACAATCTATAGGACTTGGTAACTGACTGATTATGAAAGACGAAGGAGAATGAAGAATTAAAAGCTAGGAGCAAGTTGTCAAACTTAAATTCCCTGGGTGTAAATTGTCATGCCATTGACAGAAATAGGGAAATAGAAAAGAAGGAACAAGTGTTTTTTTTTTTTTGAGGGGAAGAAGAAATAATTGATTCACTTTTGAACATTTTGCGGTTCCAGAGGGACAGAGATAGCCTCTAAGCAGTATGAAACCTTAGGAGAAAAGTCGACTTGAAATACAGATTTAGCGTATTGTCTGTGTTGCCACGGTAAGTCTTGGGCGTGAATGAACTTGTCAAAGAAAAAAGTGTAGAGACAGAAAAGGGTTAGGTACAGAACTTCCTGGCATCTCCTAATCCTTCTTACTATACCCCCTTCTCCCTCATTTCCACTACTGTGGACTGTGCCCCTGGAACCACACTGGGCTCAGATAGATGAATTTTTACATTTTCTTTTGGACAATACACTTTCCCTCTCACCTCCCTCCAGCTTCTTGTTATTCCATCATTTCAGTCATTTTTGACTCTCCACAAGTAATTGGTGTTTTCTTGGAAAAGATAGATACAGGTGTGGTTTGACATTTTCTTCTCCAGCTCATTTTACAGATGAGGAAACTGAGGCAAACAAGGTGAAATACTTGCCCAGGGTCACATAGCTAGTGTCTGAGGACAGCTTTAGGCCTAGCACTGTATCCACTGTCCCACCTAGCTACCCTTTTTCAGTTAGCTTCCTTTTATGCTACACTCCTCCTTTAGAATATAAGTTTTTTGAGGGTACAGTCTGTTTTGCTTACTGGCGTTTTTATTCACAGTTCTTAGCATACTGCTTGGAACATAGTAAGTGCTTAATAAAGGCTCCATCTATCTATCCATCCATCTATCTATCCATCTCTCTCAGTGGTGGGGAGCCTGCGGCCTCAAAGTCACATGTGGTCTTTTAGGTCCTTGGGTGCAACCTTTTGAATGAGTCCAAGTACAGAACAAATTATTAAGGGGGTTTGTTCTGTGAAGTTTGGATTCTGTCAAAGGATCTGGAGGACTACATGTACCCTCAATTCTATCTGTCTCTTATCTCATCTATCTTCATTAACATTAAATGTTTGGAAAGATGGAAAGGACCAGAAAAGGTGTTGAAGTAAAGTGGTTAGAGAAGTAGGATAAGAAAAAGGAAGAAAATGCTGCCCTGGAAGCCAAGGAAAGAATAATGCCAAAAGTTAAAGGGATCGAGGAAGGAGAAGACCAAGAATTTCTTGATCTCTTAAGGAGGTTGTTGCTGACTTTGAAAGTAATTTTTCTGTGGTAAATAGAGAAAGAAACTAGAATGTAAGGGACTCAAAAGAGTGAGTGGGTGGTGAGTAAGTAGGCAAACCTTAGGTGAAAACTACATCATATCCTCCACGGTTAGACTACAAACTCCTTGAAGCCAGATTCTTTCTTTCTTTCTCTTTTTCTTTCTTTCTTTCTTCCTTCCTTCCTTTCTTTCTTTCTTTCTTTTTCTTTCTCTCCTCCCTTTTTCTCTTTCCTTCTTTCCTCTCTTCTTCCTTTCTTCTTTCTATCTTCTCCAGTACCTAGAGCAGTGTTCTCTATGAAGTAGGTGCTCAATAAATTGATTATGAATGAATGAATCTATCAATTGAGAGAGTTAGCATGAATTGCCTCTCAGGTTGCTTCCAGTCATTTTATAATTACATGGGTTCAGAGATCTTGATCTTCCTGCTGAAGGGGAGAGGATGAAAGGGGGATGAGGAAATAAGTTTCCTCCCTCTTTACTCCTCTTCCAATTAATTGCCTTTCTCTTTAGCTTCCTTCTATACCTTTCATCCTGGGAGTTGGTTGGCCAAATTTTCTCTCTTACCTGTGGGAAGGTGGCCAATGGAAGAGATGAGTGGGTCTTAAATGAGCTAGGTCTGGGCAGTAATGCTTTCTAGGTGTTGGCTGAACTTTTAAGTGAGAATTTAATCAAAGTTTGTTACTGAGTTAAACAATACCAAGTGAACTTGGCAACAGACTGAAGGTAAGGGAGAAGTTAAAGGATGGGTAGAGATGGAGAACTGAACTTCTTAGAGGGGGAGGGAATGGAATGAAATTTTAGTGGGAATAATGTGACTACTGAGCAGTTTCTAGCTCCTGTGGTTTGTGCCTGATTTTCAGAGATTTGACTCTTCCTTTGGTAGTCTTACCTAACCTGTTTCTTTTGACCCGCGCTGACATTAGGGATCTGGGACCCTTCTATTCTTTCTTTGCTATAATGTTACTTTCCCTTCCCCACATCCTGGGTCTTTCCCTCCTTTTCCCTCCCTCCCTCCCTTCCTTCCTTCCTTCCTTCCTTCCTTCCTTCCTTCCTTCCTTCCTTTCTTTCTTCCTTCCTTTCTTCTTTCCTCTTATGTGAAAACTGAATCTGTTCCTTTCCCCCTCCACATTGAACCCCCACCTCTCTCTGCTATCTTTGTTCCTGATTCTTATTCAGACTCCAAAGGTATTGGGGCCTTCCTCACTGATTGTTCCAGGAGTTCTGTAGCACCCAAAGTGTACCTTTGGAATGATCCATCCTTGAAACTAGGGCGGGAGGGGTATGACACTTCTTTCTGTGAGGTAAGGGGATTGATTGTGAGGATGATTCCAAGAGAATTTTCTGTTGCTTGGTTACCTTTCACCCTTCTTGGAGTCCTGTTGTGAGGGCTGGGTACTTCTAGCCATGAGGTTTTCTCTTGACTGGAACTGAAGAGTCATCTGTTCCTTATTCTTGGACCCTCCCCCTGCTAGCCAAAGGACACCTCCTGGGACTCCCCCTTCTTTCCTAGACCATTCAACAACTCCATAAGGGCCAGTTGAACCTTTACATGGAGAAAGAGAAACTAAAGAGGGCTGCAGAGTTGGATTCCCTTAGAGGTCGACAAAGCCAGCTCCAGGTGAGGCTCTTGGTCAGTCTGCCTCTGGGGCAATGGGCTCTTTGGCTAGAGAGGGTGATTTGGGGGCACTAAGAAGGTTCAAAGAAAGAAACTCTAGGCTTGCTTTTGGGGAACAATGTCCCGGAAGCCAGAAAACTGAAGTTCTGATACTACTTGTGTAATCTTAGACAAATCCTTCAGTTTCATTTTCCTCCTTCCTTCATAAAGTGAGACATACAGGCTTAATGACTTTTGAGATCTCTGCCAGTTCTTTGTCAATGATACTGGTTTGTCAAAGGGATAGATAATGTTAGTTTTTTTGAAAAAATAAATAACTATACCAATCTCAAAAAAAAGTGCTATTTTTGATTTATTTGTACAGGAATTAGACACAAAGTTTAAACTCTTTTCCATAAAATGAATTATGGGGACTGATATCAAGCAGGTAGGTAGTACAGGAGTCAGAACGACCAAGGTTCAAATCTGGCCTCAGGTACTAGCTGAATGACCCTAAATAAGTCATTTAATATTGACTGCCTCAGTATCCTCATCTTCAAAATGAGTATAATGACAATATCTACCTCTCTGGGTTGCTGTGATGATAAAATTTGGTAATATTTATAAAGTGTTTAGCAAACCTGAAAGCACTATATAAATGCTATCACTACTCTTATACCTCCGTCCCTCAACCCCCTCCATCCAGCTGCCATGCTATATAACTTTTTCTAGGTTTTTACAGGATGACTTCCCAGTTTGGAGAGTCCAGGAAGTAAGGAAAAGCTCAAAACTGTTACTGCAAGAAAAGGAAAAAACAGAAAATGGAGGGCAATAGAACCCTCCCACTGAGGGCTAATTACTTTAGGTGTGGAGAACAGCTGTTCTCTATCTCTGTGGGGAGTAAGAAAAAAAGTGGAGTGGGTTTAAGGAGGGCCTGAATTGAACCTTCCCTTCCCCCTCCAGCAAAAGCTTCCTGCCATTTAAGTGTGATGGGGTCACTGGGGGTTGGAGGTCCTCTGTATTCTGGGTCCTGCCTGTCATGGACAATAGAAGACAGAGGCTATTCACCTGGGGCAGAGAGGAGAAAAGAGCAGACCCTTGTATCCATGGCTCCAGGTCCAGGTGGATATGTGTAAGGAAAAGATTGCTGCTGTGGAAGTCAGAGAGCAGGAACTCCGAGACCAGAATCAAAGACTGCAGAGTGAACTGGACAAGGAACAGGAAGAGGTATGCCATCAGGACTTGATCTGAGGTTGAGGAAAGTGGAGAGAGAAGACTTTGGCCGGGGTGGGGGACCTGCAATCTCGAGGCCACATGTGGTTCTCTAGGTTCCCAGAAGCAGTCTTTCGACTGAATCCCCATGTGACCTTGAGGCCCCAGGTTCCTCACCCCTGGCTTAGGTTACTGTGGCTGAGGTCTGACTTCCCCTCTTCATTTGGATCTGGAGGGAGGAAATAGCTTTCTTCTTCTCCTCCAAGCTATGACTCTCCTCCAAGCTATGACTCTCCTCTCCAGGTGAAGCGGTTGCAGCTGTTGTTGACCACTCGGGGAACATTGTATGACCGTGAGCTGAAGAAGAAGGAACAGGAACTCCGGAAGCTCAAGGAGAGAGTCCAGCTGGGAGAACGGAGGGACAAAAAAGCTTGTAAGTTGGGGAAGGAGACCTAGGTCCTGGGATAGAGGTGGAGGGTCAGAAAAAAGCACTACTAACACAGGCCTCATGGGCATGGTTAGAGATAAGGCAGGCTTCTTTAGGGAGAACTTTGGCCTTCTAGCTACCTTCAGGGGATGGGAAGACCTGGATACGTGATTTTAATAGTAAAGGGGACCCTACTTCTTGTGTAGCTAATGATCTTAAAGAGTTGCTGATTTAGAGGTTATGTGACTTAATCAGGATCACTCTGCCAGTATATGTCATTAAGTTTGGGTCTCCTTGGCTTCAAGGAGCTCTTGAGGTTCTCTAGTTGCCTAATTTGTAAGCAATTGCTGAGTCTCTCTGGGGGAAAATCCAGAGAAGGATATCATTCACCACTGTCACGTTTTCTTTTTGCTTGTTACATTAGCTATCGACATTCTCAATACCTTGAACCGCATGGATGGGAAGCGGGGCCCATGGAGGGCAGGGAAGGCTGATAACAAGTAAGGGACCCAGAAACATGGGCTCTGAGAGGGTTTGATGTGGTAAGATGATGGAGTGCGTGGTCTTTTCTGTTATAATCACTACCTCCTTTGATCTTTACAATAACCCCATAAGGTAGATTGGTTATTCCCTCTCTTCCTCCCCGCCTTTTATAGTTTACTATTTTCCTTTCTTTCCATCTTGTAGGAAGGAAGGAGAGCTGTTCCGGACTGTGGTGGCAAACCTAGAACACCAAGTGGCAGAAATTTCCCAGGAAAATAAAAAGTTGAAACAATTCTTAGGTCAGATGGATAGGGATGTGATCAGGCTGCTGAGCTTCCCCCAGAGGGACTGTTCTGTGAGCATCCTTGAGGAGGGGAAGCTGGGGGTGAAGGGCAGAGGCCTTAGGAAGACCTTGGGGATATGTGGAGGGATTTGTGTGTGGAATCTTTTTAAAGATATAACTGCTCCTCGATGTTCTTTGGTTCTGGCACCTAGTAGTTATATTTCAGAGGACTCCTTCATAGGATTTCCAAGGAGATACCAGTTTTGACATCCTTTAGAAAGCAACCTGTTTTTTCTTCTAGCTTCACTCCCTTTCCTCTTCTACTTTTCTACTGCCTTAGGATGATGATGGAGAAGTAGTTCCAGTGGACAATGATGACATAATATGGAGACACTGGAATTCCCTCAAGAAAGAGGTGGAAAGAATGAAGGGAAATGGTAGGGACTTCCTGACTTGAAGACCCACATAATTCTGGATAAAATGTGTGTGTGTGTGTGTGTGTGTGTAGTAGGTTCAATCTTTTGGTATTTATAAGATTAATCCAGAAGGGATCTCAGAGGTCATTCAGTCCAACCCCCTCTTTATAGTTGAAGAAAATGAGACCCATGGAGGGGTCCAAGGAATGACTTGCCCAAGTCCAGTAGATAGTAAGTATCAGGGGTGTCACTGCTCATGCCTCCAATGCCCCACTCCCAAAGGTGTGACCCTAGGGCCTGAGGGGATCTCCTTTCCCCAGCCCCAGAAGAATACCTCTGCAGAGACCCCATGAGTATCATCACAGACCAGGATAAAGAGCTGGCTCAGCTGCGTCAGGAGATCCAACAGAGCCGGGACCTTATTGTGTGGCAGCAACAGTGTTTCCAGGTGAGCTGAGAGATGATTGGGCATGTAAGGAGGGGAGGGTCCTACCCATTCTTTTCTCTTCTGTCTGCAGGACAAGATAAACCAAACAGAAGACATTCCCCAAGACATCACAGGCTCATATCTCTTGGAGGAGAGGCTACAGCTTCAAGAGGCCAAGGCACTGTTTGTTCAACAGCAAGCTAACTTTGAGCTAGAACGACATCGTTTTACAGAGGCTGCCATCCGTCTGGGTCATGAAGTAGGTATATTGAGGTTCTGTTTGTCTGCTTTATAGAGACATAGGAGGGGGTGAAGGAATCTACCTGGGATCAGGGGTATGTAGCTCTGGGCAGATGAGGAGGGCAGAATGGGAAGGAGTCAGCACCTTCCTCACTATGATGCCCATATTCCTCAGCGTCGGTGCTTTGAGCAGGAACGGGCCATGTTCATGAAGGACTGGCTGCTTCAACAACAGCCAAATCATTCTCTAGAGAGTCCACAACTCTGTCCAGATTTATCAGATCCTCAGAGTGAGTAGACAAAGATGTTTCCCCTCACCCAGTCTGGGTATGGATTATTTTAAGGGTTATATTTTTAAAAATCTGTTCCTCTCTCAATCTCTTACCTGACATTCTTTCATTTCCGCTGTGTTCTTCTTCACCCAACAAGCCCCAGAGCAACAGCTATGCCCCAAAAGTCCTGGGATCACTTGCCTTTCCGTAAGCAACAAAAGGTTGGGCAGAAACCCTCCTGGCAAAGAAGCTTATCAATACCACCCCAGCATATAGATTCCTCAAGAAGCTTCTAGTTGGTAGGTAAAGATGGAGGATATCTTGGGAGGGTGGGGAGTGTGTGTGTGTGTGTGTGTGTGTGTGTAGAGTTATAATACAATGAGATTGGTAACAAAGAAGCATGAATTTCTTTCCCAGAATACCCTGTGGTTTTTTACAGGCTTGATGGACAAAGTTAACATTCTAGACCATTTTTTCGGATGACTTTCTCCAATAATCAATAGTCTTTATGCAAAAAGTGGATGTGAAGATGCACGATGTCTTTCTATTGGGAGGGGGATCAAAAGGGAATTTTAACCACTGTGTATTTCAATAAAGAAGTGAGATTCTACTTTTCTACTGTTGTGGAGAATAAACCTTGAAACCTGGCCCTTGAAAAGAGGCACTGTGGAGTAGGTGGAATAGAAAATTTACCTTAATTATCTGGAGTGCTTGAGAAGAATTGGAATGACTATTAAAAAGCTTTAGGGGTTTTTGTTAGGTTCTTTCCTACCTTCCCTCTAGCCTCATCTGGCTAAAATTATACATGTATGTGAGTAAATCTCATGATCCACGGAAAGCTGGAGTCAATTTGGATTAAATAATAGTGAAAGGTTCTCTAGGGCTGCAATAGCTTGTGGGTCAGGGAAGAAAGGATGGGCAGAACGACTCTGGGTTGCTTCAGGGATTAAATAGATTCTTGATTTTTCTTTTTTTCTTAAGGAATATTTTCATGTTTTCAGTTTTCTTACACTATACCTCTTTACACCCAGGTTTGTCATTGTTAACAGTCTTTTCATCTTGCCCTCCACTGAATACAATACCCTTCCTAATTATGACACAGCGCTAAACATAGCACTTCATGATTTGACCAAGGCAGTTTCTGATTGTTCCCTAGGAAGAAACACTGATACCTATCCTATGATATGTGTACCTTGTTCCCTAGCATGCACGTATTCATGCAACATGAAGCAACATGAAGGGAGAAAGAACATTGAACTAGAAGTCTTGTCTTGTTTCTTTATATTCATGGGGAAAACCACTGCACAAGAAGTCTTGTTTTCAGCCCTGCCCCTGCAGTCCTTTCACTTTTTTGCACCTTAGATTCATCATGTATGAAAATAAGTTTAGATGAGAACTTTGGGATTTCTTAAGGGTTTGTATTCTCCTTAGATAGAAAATAAGGGCACTATGGCTTTAAACCAGTTATTCTTTGTTTTTTTTTTTTAAAAGTGAAAGTAGTAACAGCAATATTGTAAGAATAACTATGAAAAACTTACCAATTTTGATCAATACGGTGACCCAGGACAATCTAAAAGACTCATGATAAAAATAACTATTCGCTTCCCAGATAGGGAACTAATACAGTCTGAGGGCGAAATGAAACATTTTTTTCCTACTTTATTTTTCTTGTTTTGTTTTTGCAACAAGGCTAATATGAAAATGTTTTGCATGACTTCATTTGTACAATGGGTATTAATATTTCTTGCCTTGTCCACGGGTAGAGGAGGGAGAGAAGGAAGAGAGAGAATTTGGAACTAAAAATAATTTTTAAAATATGTGTACACTCACTGCCATATGGGAGGCAGAGCCCTGTACTACATATGTGAAAGGAGATATGACTCCTAATTGGCCAGGAGAATGTTGAACACAATGTCGCTCATCTAACTAAGGAACTTAACCTTGATTTGGTTCCATGCACCCTTTGAAGATGCAGTTACTTCTAATCCAGTATAGGATTGTTGATCCTACCCCCACACATATGACACTAGAGTGGGAATAGTCACTACATCTACATTTTCCTATCGATGGGAAGAAGTCACACTGGTCAGAATAAAGATAGACCATCCTGTGAGTCAATATGGATAACCTCTGAAAAATATACAACATAGGCAACTGACGAAACCTTTGACTGTTTAAAACTTTTAAATATTTTATGAAATATTTTATTTAAAATTTCCCAAATATTTAAAAATAATTATTTAAAAAAGAGTTCAAAATTCTTTTCCTGCCTCCTGTTCCTTCCCCCTTCTTGAGAAGGCAAGCAATTTGATATTGATTATACATGTGAGGTCATGCAAAACATTTTCATATTAACCATGTCGCAAAACAAAACAAATTAAAATGAAAAATTTTAGAAAGTAAAAATGTATGCTTCAATCTACATTCAAAATTCATCAATTGTCTCTCTGGAGGTGGATAGTAGTTTTCATCATAGGTCCTTTGGAATTACCTTGGACAGGGGTGGGAAACCTGTAGGTCCTCAAGTGCAACCCTTTGAATCCATACTTTACATTCAGTTCAAGGATTTCACTTGAGCACCTCCAGGCTCCTCCCCAAGGATTGCACTTGAGCACCTTCCCAAAAGAATTTACTTCTAATTACCCTTTCCTCCCATTTGCCCTGCCTTCTATCATTCCCCCCCACACCCCACATATCGCCTTCTCCCATACTTTCCTATAGTGTAAGATAAATTTTCATACCAAATTGAGTGTGCATGTTATTCCCTCCTTAAGTCAAATGTGATGAGTAAGCCTCACTTTTTCCATCTCATTTCCCCCCTTTTCCCCTTCACTGAAAAAGCTTTTTCTTGCCTCTTTTATGAGAAATAATTTGCCCCATTCCATTTCTCCATTTTTCCTCCCAATATATTCCTTTCCTGTCCCTTAATTTTATTTTTTTAGATATCATCTTTTCCTATTCAACTCACCCTGTGCCCTCTGAATACATGCATATAATCCCTACAACAACCCAAATACTGAGAAAAATCTTGAGAGTTACAAATATTATCTTTCCATGTAAACAGTTCAACTTTAGAAAGTCTCTTATGATTTCTCTTTCCTTTTCATGCTTCTCTTACCTTTTCATACTTCTTTTGATTCTTGTGTCTGAAAGTCAAATTTTCTATTCGGCTCTGATCTTTTCATCAAGAATGCTTGAAAGTCTTTTATTTCCTTGAATGATCATTTCTCCCCTGAAGTATTATGCTCAGTTTTGCTAGGTAGGTAATTCTTTGTTTTAAACTTAGCTCCTTTGACATCTGGAATATCATATTTCAAGTCCTTTGATCCCGTAATGTGGAAGCTGCTAGACCTTGCACTATTCTGATTGTATCTTCACAATACTTGAATTGTTTCTTTCTGGCTGCTTGCAATATTTTCTCCTGGACCTGGGAACTCTGGAATTTGGCTACAATAATCCTAGGAGTTTTTCTTTTCTTTTCAGATCTCTTTCAGGAGGCAATATTTATTTTACCCTCTGGTTCCAGAATATCAGGGGAATTTTCCTTGATAATTTCATGAAAGATGATGTCTAGGCTCTTATTTTGACCATGGCTTTCAGGTAGACTCATAATTTTTAAATTGTCTCTCCTGGATCTATTTTTCAGGTCAGTTGTTTTTCCAATGAGATATTTCACATTGTCTGGTATTTTTTTCATTCCTTTGGTTTTGTTTAATAATTTCTTGATTTTTCATAAAGTCATTAACTTCCATCTGCTCCATTATAACCTTTAAGGAATTATTTTTTTTCAGTGAGCTTTTGAATCTTTTTTTCCATCTGACCTATCCTGCTTTTTAGGGCATTCTTCTCCTCATTGACTTTTTGAATTTCTTTTGCCAATATGGGTTAGTCTATTTTTTAAAGTGTTATTTTCTTTAGCATTTTTTTGGGTTTCCTTTAGCAAGCAGTTGACCCATTTTTCATGGTTTTCCTGCATCACTCTCATTTCTCTTCCTAATTTTTGCTCTACTTCTCTAACTTGATTTTCAAAATCTTTTTTTGAGCTCTTCTATGGCCTAAGACCAATTCATATTTTTCTTGAAGGCTTTGGATGGAGGAGCTTTGACTTTATTTTCTTCTGTTTGCATGCTTTGGTTTTCACCAAAATAAGATTCTACTGTCTGATTCTTTTTCCAGTTTTTGCTCATTTCCCCAGGCATTTACTTGACTTTTGAGCTCTTTGTTAAGGTAGATCTCTACTTCCAGTGGGGATGGGGGTGATTTTATCAGCCTCTCAATTCTCCCACAGTCTGTGGGCCTAGAACTCCAGAAACAGTTTGCTACCTCTGCCCCTGCTGCTGCAGGGGCTACCATGAATTCCTCAACCATCTTCCCCCTCTGCTTCCCTGAGGCTGGGGCTGGACCACTCCACTCTCCCACACTGGTCTCACAATCTTTTTCCACTGACCTTCTAGTGGCATTTTGGGGTCCTGAAGTCTGAAAACTGCCACAGGTGCAAGAGATTCAGTCTCCCCAAGGCCTGCTCAGGTTTTGTCTGTGCCAATATGACTCATGCGGGATTGAGCCCTGCCCCCTGCATGGCAAGATAGACACCTCCCAGTGACCTTCCAGGCTATCTTGACCTAGAGATCTGCTTCACTACATCATTCTGTGAGTTCTGCAACTACAGAATTTATTTAGAGACTTATTTTTACAGGCATTTGGCTGGGCTTGGTGGGAGCTCTCTAGAAAGTCCATGCTGTTACTCCACCATCTTGGCTCTGCCCCCTCAGAATACTGTTCTTAAAAGCATAAAATAAATTACATAGTGTGACAAAATAAGTCAGACTGAAATGAGGTTATCAAATTTTTTTCTTAAAATTTCATGAACTCCAAGATAGAACCTTTGGTGTATATCCATACCAGAATCAGTACAGAATAAGTCCTAGGTCAATAGACAGGTACTCAAATCTTTTGGTTTTTAAGGTATCCTGGATCAAGAAACAACAGCTTCAGGGAAGAGCTAAGGAAGGGTGGCAGTGGAGCACTCTATAATAGAAGAGACAGTGATGAGCCAGATACTTCACCCTGGCAAGTTCTGTGACTTCCCATGTAGTTGAGTCCCATAAGAAATGGCAGGAGCACTATATCTCAAAATAAGGTAGTAGTAGCAAGGAAATGCCAAGAAAAAACAACTGTAAGGAAGATGAGGAGCAAACTGCAATAAGATTTTAAAAAAATGATGATTTCTGACTGTGGAAAGGGAGAGGGTTTTTTTTTTTTAAGAATACATTCAACCACAAATATTTAGCAAAAAGCTATATGTGAGTATTTTAGTAGATACTAGTGATGCAACAATAAATCATATAATTCATAATCATAGTTAGATTTTTTTATAGCATACTTAAAGGTTTATAAAGCTTTTCCCATATGTTGTTCCATTTAATTCTCAGTTGCTATTAACATCATCCCCATTTTACAGATGAGGAAGCTGAGATTGAGAAGTCAAATGACTTACCCAGAGGTCATAAAGACCTCTTGTCTTTAAGTCCAAGATTCTATCCTTGGTATCCCATGGTTGCTTATAAGAGGAAAGGAACTTAGAGAGCCCATAAAAGCCCAGTACTCAGGTCCTGCGACAATAAAGTAAGTACATTTTCCATTGTGCCACAATTTTCTCTCTCAACTTTCTGCTTTTGTGACACTTATATTTAGTTGAGGTCCACTCCTCAACCATGATATGAGATAAAGACAATGACCCAAACGAAGAACTCCAGAAAAATTATGAGGAGAGAAGGGGATGCTTTAAGCTGAGGGTACTGGGGCAGAATTCATGCAACAAATGATAACTGAGTTTTAAAGGAAGAGAAGAAAAAGTTGAGATGAGGACAGAGTTCTTAAATACAGAAGATATAAAGGACAGAGTGGGAAAGGTAACATGAAATGAGAATGGAAAACTTCAGTATTTAATAAATGCTTTTTAAATGATCCAGATGGAAGGCCTTAAATGACAAACTCACTAACTTGATTTTTTTTTACTGTGATTTCCTTGATGTCAAAACTCACAAAATTATTGAATTTTAGAAGAACCTAAAAGTCATCTAGTCCAACCCTAAAACAGTAATCCTTTTCATTCCATACTTGATGAGTGGTCATTGAATGTTTGTTTAAAAATGGCCAATAACCTCCCAAGGTAGTCCATTTGACTTTGAGATGGCTCAAATTGTTAGAAATATTTTCTTCTTCCATCAAGTCTAAAGTTATCTCTTTCCAGTGTTAACTCATTATGAGTGTTCATTCTGACCTTTAGGTCCAAACATAATATTTTTATTTTCCCTTTTATCTGACAGTTCCTCAGATACTTGTAACAGCAAGGAATCCAGCATACACAGGAATCCTGCCATATAGATTCTTAGATCTGCTTTTTTAAAAGGAAAGCAACTTTTTAGGGGTCAACAATCACTTTAATCAAACACATATAGCAGCAGAGAAAATACAGTCAGAGAAATAAAGACCAACATATAGGGCTTCCAACTGTCTGACTATAAGCAATACATACATCATAAATCATCAGACAGATCCAACTGTCTCACTGTTGCATACATATACAGCTACCAGAGAGAGAAGCACCAATATATGGGTGGGGGGCTCCTTAATGGCTGCCCAGAGTCTCCTGTGGCCAAACAAACACTTAAAATGAGTAAGCCCCAAAGTAAAACCTTATCTTTGAGTATTTATACACTTTTTAGAGTCGAATGGCCCTACCCTCTGACCCAGTGCCTCAATAGAAATTATCAAAAGGTATTAAGGCCTATTAATGGATGGGGAAGATTTTTAATTCTTCCCCCCATGCACTATTAACCTTACATTAACATTACAATACCATAAAGACAGTTAATATATTTCACCAAATGCTTCTCCAGACTTCATCAGTTCCTTGACTGAATCTCATATGCTGTGAACACAAAGCCCTTCATATTTCTAGTTTCCTTCTTATCTTTCATATATTCTTTAGATTATCAGTCTTCTTTTTTTAATGTAGCACCCAAAAATGAGTACAACCCTCCAGACATGGAATGGCCAAGACAGAATAATCACCTCCATGTTTCTGGAAACTTTGCCTCTCACTACACTCAGGTTAAGCTTTCTTGGTTGCCATAGAAACACTATTGATTCATATAGGACTTGCAAGTCTCCTCATACACCCAGATATTTTTCAGTAGTGCTTCTATGTAGCCGATCCTCTTTTATCTAATGTTTGTGAAGTTGATTTGTGAAGCCACGAGTTAGATATCATATTGATCCCAATTAAATTTAATTTTACTAGATTTGGACCCAGTGTTCTAAGCTTGCCAAGTCCTTTCTTGACTCGTGAGTCCATTCTCTTGGCCATTAATTCTAGCTTTTTATTATCTGTAAAATTGGAAGTATAGTCTAGTAGATTAAATATTCTTGGAGACAGGAAGACCTGGAATCAAATCTTGCCTCATATTCTTAGTAATTTTGTATGAACCATTTAACCAGTTGGTCTCATTTTTCTCATTGATAAAATGAGGATCAATTAAAAAGCAGATAGGAGGTGTTTAATAAATGCTTTTTAATTAATTTACTTTCTAATTACTATTACTATTCCTAACTATTACTAAGACAAAACAGAAATGGTTCCTGCCTTTAAGGAGCTTATAATCCATAGGGGAGCAGCAGGTACTGTGCACACACGCACACACACACACTATATGTATATATATATATACACACATACATACATGCACACATACACATATATGTATATGTACGCATATATACATATACACACATACACACATATATACATGCATATATGTACGCATAAATAAAAGGTAATTTTGTGGGGAGGTACCAGCACCTATAACGGTCAAGAAAAGGACCTTGTACCAGGTGTTACTTGAACTAAATTTTGAAGAAAACTAGGGGTTCTAGGAGGTAGAGATAAAGAGGAAGAGTCCTGCAAGCATGAAGGATAGATTGTACATAAGGAGATGGAAGATGGAGCATCATGTGTGAGAAACAGCAACAGGTCAATATGGATGAACATTGGAAGGTAACGATTTGGAAGGGGCATGGGAAGTTAGGAAGGGACCATTAATGAAGAGTCTTCAATGCTAAACCAAAGACATTTGTATTTGGTTCTAGAGGTAATAGGAAGCTAGTGGAGTTTGAGCAGAAGAATGATGGGTTCAGAGCTGTGCTGAAGGAATATCACTTTGGCTGACATATGGAATATAGTTTGGAGAGGGAAGAGACAGGCAGACCAAGTAAGGAGGGTATTACCAAAATCCAGGTGAGCAGTGATGAGGGCCTGAACTCAGGTGGCTATTGTGTGAGTAGAGAGAAGGGATGGGAGAAAGAGATGACGTGGAGATAGAATCAACAAGATTAGGCAACTTGCTTGATTTGTGGAATAATACTAATATGTAGGGAGTCATAACTCAAAGGATTGTTGCAAAGATCTCTTTTACCTAAAAAGTCTCAGAACAGGAGCCATGTTCTAAGAGTCTTGGGATCACCCCTCCTCCCACCTTTCAAGGAACAGCAAGATGTTGGACAGAAATTCCCCTGACACACTCACCAGGATCTCCCAACATAGAGGTTCCTGAGAAAGCTTCCAGCTGGTAGGTAAGAATGAAGGAAGGATATCTTTGGAGGATGCTGGGTAGGTTGAGGGATTTATAGTGTAATGTGATTGGTGTCAAAAGATGAATGAATTCCTGACTACCTTGGGGTCTGTTGCAGGCATGATGAACATATATTTCTTATTCTTGACCAATTTTTGGATGACTTTATCAATAATCAATGTTCTTTACATAAAAGATGGATGTGAAGATGGAAAATTTCTTGTTTTTATTTTTTTGTCATTTGAGTGGGAGTAAAATGGGAATTCTAGTCACTATGAACAATAATATACATGGAAAGAATATATGTTTGAATAAATATAGGTATGTAAAGTGCTTTACAAACTGCAAAATGCTATATAAATATCAGCTATTATCATAGTTGACTTGACATTATCATAACAAAACAATAAATATGTCATCTATGCGTTGTATAGTAACTTTGGGGGCATAGCTACAAATTGCTTTCCAGCGTGGTTGGACCAATTCACAGCTCCATCAACAGTTCATCAATGTGCCTGTTTTCTCACAACTCTCCAACATTCTTCATTTTCTTTTGATTTTTTTCTTTTTGGCAGCTTTGCCAGTCTGATTAGTGTGAAGTAGAACATCAGAGTTGCTTTAATTTACATTTCTCTACTTATTAGTGATTTGAAGTAATTTTTTCATATGGATAAATGTGGCTTGGGTTTCTTACCTTAAAAACTGCCTGTACATATCCTTAGATCATTTTCAATTGGAAGATCTATATTAGTCTCCTAAATTTAAGTCAGTTCTCTTTTATATTGAATATTATATATATTTATACTTATATTGGATATATTATATATATATTTCACAAGCACATGAATATTTATATATCTCTCAACCACTTGTAGTTAACTGTTTGCCTTATAAACTTAGTTTATTGGTTTTGCTAAAAATTGAATTTTACATGATCAAACTAAGTCATTTTATTTTATGTGATTCACTCTATCCCTTATTTGGTCATGAACACTTCCCTATCCATAGATCAGGAAGCAAATTTTACCTGGTTCCTCTAATTTGTTTGTAAATATGGAACTTATTTTGGCATAAGATGTGAGATGTTGGTTTACCTTTTGACCTAGGAATGCCACTAGAATGCCTCCATCCAAAAAAGATGAGAGGAAAAAAATTCTGCATACACAGAAATATTTATAGTATTGTTATTTCTTGTGTGCTGACAATTATAAACTAAGAGGGTGCTGGAAATTATGGCACATGAATGTAATGGAATTTATTGTGCTCTAAAAAAATGAAGAATCAGTTTCAGAATGACTTGAAAACACTTGTAGGAACTGATGCAGAGAGGAACCAGGAGAACAATTTATACTATAAAATCAATTACCAAAAAAAGATTAACTTATGAAAATAAAAGAGATAGAGTGTGGTAAGATGCAAAATGGAAAATTTTGATTACATTAAATTAGAAAAAAGGTTTTGTACAAATAAAACTAATGCAACCTAGATTAGAAGGAAAGCAGAAAACTGGGAAAACTTTTTTATAGACAGTTCCTCAGATAAAGGTCTCATATCTAGAACATATAAAGAACTTTGTCAAGTCTACAAGAATGTGAACCATTCCCCAACTGATAAATGGTTAAAGGATATGAAAAGACAATTTCCTGATGAAGGAATCCAAACAGTTTATAGTCATGTGAAACAATGCTCTAAGTCGTTATGGATTAGAGCAATACAAATTCAAAATTTTGAGATATCATTGTATGCCTATTAGATTGAAGGGGAAAGTGACAAATTTTGAAGAGGATGGGGAAAAAATGGGATCTTCATTTGTTGTTGGTGGATCTGTAAACTGATCCAACCATTTGGAGAGAGATTTGGAATTATACCCAAAGTGTTATTAACTGCCTTTGAGCCAGCAATACCACTGTTAGGTATATTTCCCAAGATGATTAGGGGAAATGGCAAAGAATGTACATGTTATAAAATATTTATAGAAACTCTTTTTGTGGGGGAAAAGAACTGGAAATTGCAAGGATGCCCGTCACTTGGGGAATGGCTAAACAAATTGTGGTATATGTTTATGATGGAATATCACTCTTTTATAAGAAATGATGAGCTCAATGATTTTAGAAAAATATGGAGAGACATCATGAAATAATGAAGAGTGAAATGAGAAGAATCAATAAAACGTTGTATACAGTAACAACAGCATTGTTTTAAGAACAACTTTGAGCAACCAAGTCATTCTATTTTAAGTACCCAAATTAACTTTAAAGATCCTATGAAGGAAGATGCTATTTGAACCCAAAAAAGGAATATCGCTCTGGTGTAGGAAATGATGGGCTGGTTGATTTAGAAAAGCATGGAAAGACTTGGACTTATGAAGAAAGATGTTACCACCTTTAGAGAAACAGATGATAGAGGAAATAAGCATAGTATGGTCTTATATATGTGTGCATGAGTGTATATATTCACACTGAGTTGTAGCTTTCTTTAGGATACTAAAATGTACACAGCAGAGAAAAAAAGAAAACCTACAAAGAAGCAAAGAAAAGCTGGATAGCTTTGAAAACGCTGTGTAGTATTTTTTATACAGGTTTTCTTTATTGTTTTACATTAATACTCTCTTATGGTCTACTATGTATATGGCAATGCTTTTTTATCTCATTTTGTATTTAAGGATAAAATAAAAAAATACAAAAAAAGAGTCACTCTGAAAGACTTAAGAACTCTCATCAGTGAAATAGTTGATCCTTATTTTGGAGGACTGAAGATGAAGACCATTGCTTAGCTCATGAAGGAGAGATGACGGATACATCCATGCAGAAAGAGTGTCATTTGGGAAATGGCTAACAGAGGGATTTGTTTTTCTCATCTATTTTTATAGGATACAAGCCTTCTTCTTTCCTTTCTCCAACTCTTGTTTCCTTCTTTCCTCACTTCCCTCCTTTTTACCCTCCCTCTCTTCCTTCCATGGGAAAGGAAAGGCTGGGGAAAAAGGAAACAAATGCTTGATAATTGAAAAAAACAGAACTTTATTTTTTTTAAATTATGTAATTTATCTTTTATCTAAGTCATTGACAAAAAATATTAGCTAGCACAGGACCACACGAAATTGCCCCACCTTCTCCCCTACCCCATCAAGTCATATCCTAAGTCTTTAACTTAAATCATGTACAAAACTTATTGTAGCCAGCTTAGCTAGGTGATTAAGTAGGTGAACCACATTGAACAGGTGCTTAAGATACATACATAGTAAGTGCTTGATAAATATTTTTCACTCATTCACTTCTCTTGGTTTTGTGCTAAATAGACATGCCCCAAATTTCTGCCTCAAGCATACCCCTCTCTGTCACACAGTAGTTCATGGCCAGGGTCCCACATTGCATCCTGGGCCATCTCCAGTTGTCCTGATGATATCAGACCACTGGACACAGATGGCTCTGAAGGAGAAAGTAAGGCTGGTGACCTTGCACAGTCCAGCATCACTCAGATTAAAGTCAACTGCAAGTCATTTCATCATCTTGATGTCATGGTCCTCTTTGAGAAGGAAGAACAAACAACACAGTAGGATTCTTTCAAAGTTCTTCAAGGAAGAAGTTTGGTCAGAATATAAAAGTTGTAAATAAAAACACCTAAGTTTTGGTAGAGGAAAAATCTTCCAAGGTTACTTCAGTCTCATTTTTGAAATAAACAGCCTAAACTCAAGTTTTACCTCATCTCATTCCTTAGAATTGCAAATGAAATATCTTAAAATATTTAAATTTAGCTAGTTGTAAAAAAAAAAAATCAAATGTGAATTCTAGATCTTCAGCCACGTGGCAGCAGAGGTATAATTTCTTGAGAAATTACATTTTCAGTACGAATATTTGCATGCAAAGCATCTTATTTTTCTCTGAATGTCATTCTTTTATACAGCAACTGATTTTAAATCAGTATTTTTTTCTCCATTTTTCATAAACTGATGATAGTAGTGGAAAACATCTTCAAGAGGAGTTGTACAGTTGGACCAGAGATATGTGAAAATAGTGAATTTCCTGAAATTACTTGCCTCCCTCAACTGGCCCATCATTTACACTGAAATCAAAGGTCTGTATCCCAGGTTGAAACTCATCACATGCTCATCACTAGGCAGCATCATGAAAAATTCAAAGTGAAACTTTGACGAGGAAGGTGCAAGAGAGTGAGGTGAGAGGGAAGGAGATACTTTCAAACTCAAACCTTGCAGAAAAGTCAGAAAATACCACTAACATCTCCTCCTCCCCGTTCTAATAATGACTCACTGATGAGTTAAGTTTTCAACTGAAAACAGTGACCATTTTCAAAATTCTCACTTCAAAGCAGAATCATTTCCAAGTGGGCGTCCCTGACACTATAAAAAGCCAGGTTTATGCAGACAGATGTCAAGTGTACAAATGACGTAATCTGTGGTTTATGGTCACCCAGTTGCTAAGTTTACATGGGTTTGATTTCAGAAACTGACCCCCAAAAGATTATTTCTCTTTTGGCTTACATTATTGGCACCAGGATTTACCCTGAGACACTTTAAAGAGATCACAAAGATGTGGTTGATGAACAATAGCTAATATTTATCTAGCACTTCAAGATTTGTGAAGCATTTTTCCAATATTATTTTACTTTATTCTCACAACAATCCTGGAAGGGGGAAAAAAGAAATAAGCTTTTATTAAGCATATAATATGTGTCAGGCACTTTCAAAATACTGTCTCATTTAATACCTACAATAACCCTGGGAGGCAACTGGTGGTTCAGGGGTTAGAATGTTTGACCTGTAGTTAGGAAAACCCAATTTCAAATCCAACCTCAGATACTTACTAGCTGTATGACCCTGGGTAAGTTCACTTACCCTCTATTTATCTCAGTTTCCTCACCTGTAAAATAATGATATCATAGCACCTACCTCATAATAGTTATTGGGAGGATCAAATGAGTTAGTATTTGTAAAGGCACCTAGCACACAGTGCCTACTAGCACATAGTAATCACTATATAAATTGCTTCTTCCCTTTCCCTCCAGTTTAATTCCTTTCATATATAATTATAATTTATAATATAATATATATTTACACAATCCATTTTACAGTTGAGGAAATTGAGTTGATAAAAGTCCAGTTGACTTGCTCTGAATCATACAGATAGTAAGTGTTAGAGTTTAGATTTGAACTCAGGTCTTCCTGACTCGAGGCCCAGTGCTCTGCCCCACACTCTGCCCAGTATGCTTCAGAGAGAATACATTATGTCAGACTAAACTTATTTCCCTTTTTTTTTTTGTACAGGATTACTAAACTTGGAAGGTTGTAGATGTGTTTACCCAAATTCCAGCAAAGCATTCTTAAAATATGTCATACTATTCTTGTGGAAAGGAGAAAGCATTAGACGTGTCAGCAGTTGGTAAACTACTGCCCACAAGGCCCAATTGGAAGTCCCTATATTTGCACAGGCATAAAGTTTTATTGTATTTAAAAATGTGAAAACCCTTCTTTGCTCATGGGTCAAACACAAACAGGTTGAGGCCTGAATTCACCTCATGGGCTCCATGAGTGGCCATTGTAATTCCCATCTGGGTGAGACATGGAGAACCAGTCCCAAAAGAGCAAACATACAAACAAAAATAAAATTCTTGGATAAAGACACATAAAGGGCACTTGTCAAATCTGCAGATGATTCATCTGGGGAGGATAGCTAACATAGCAAATGATAGTCAGGAGGTGAAAAGATCCTGACAGGCTAAGCAAAGGCACTAAATTTTCAAATAGCCCACAAAACTCCAGAGTCCAATCTGAACCAGATTATGTAATGTAATTGAGAAATAATTTAACAATTGAGAAATTTAAAAAACAAATTTAAGAATTGAAAAATATTTAACAAAACAAAAATATAAATTAATGTAGATATGTTATTTTGTGGTTTCCTAAATATAGGAATCCATTTCTATTTGAGCTTGACATAACCAACAGAGTGGATTGAACAAAATCTAATAAAACGAGATTTGTAGGGTTAAAAATAACATCTTATACTTGGGTACAAGAATATCAACTTTGCAAATACAAGATGGAGCAGGTATGTTGAGCCAGAAAGTTTCCTGAAAAAGAGCAGAGGGTTTTAGTGGCCTGCAAATTGATTCAGAGTCAGTCATGTGATATAGCAGTCAAAGACGAGCTAATCATGTATTGGGCTGCCTTAAGAAAGAAATTGCTTCCAGGAATTGGCATGGCTATAATCCCCCTGCACTCTTCACTGGTCAGGCTGTGTCTAGAATATTGTATTCACTTCTGGGTGTCATAGTCTAAGGAGAAGTTGATAAACTGGAGAACATCCAGAAGAGAAATCAGGATGATGAGGAGAATTAGTTCAAGCAATTGAGGATGTTTATTTAGCTTGGCAAAGAAAAGGCTCATGGGGGACACAATGACTCTCTCCAAGTATTTGAAGGGCTTGTCATGTGGCAAAGGGATTAGACAAGCTGTTTAGCCCCCTGAGGGCAGAGTTAGGAACAATGGCGTAAAAATTGGAAAGAAGTAAATTTTACCTTGTTTTCAAGGGGGAAAAAAACAAAATCCAAATAACTTCCTATTAGAGCTATCCAAAAGTGGAATGGCATGCCTTAAAAGGCAAAAGGTTCCCTTTCAGTAGGAGGGTAAGGTGTCTTCAAGCAGAGGCTGTATGAGCAATTTTCAGGTATTGGGGGATGCTTTTGTGATTTGAGTTGGGCCAGATGGCTGCTTGAGATTCCTTCCAACTCTAAAATCATGTGTCTATGATATGCAAATATGCTTGTGTCTAGGTTTCTGCAAATGTGGGCATCAGGGCTTTCAGCTCTTAGAGAAACACTCAAGGTAATGAATACATCTCAGGTAGTGGATATTCTTTATTTCACCCAAAGAAGATGAAGATGGCACAAGAGCCCATAAACAGATAAAATGAAACAAAAAAAAATGAGAATTGTAAAGCACTTGGGTTAGCCATAAGTTTCCTTTGAAAGGGAACTGGATTTAAGATTGTCTTTAGGATAGCACTTTGCTATGCTAATGAAATCTATACCACAGTCTTATACAGTTCCTCCTGAATTCTTACTTTTTGGACTCTACCAAGAAGCCAAACAACCCTTTACTTGGGTTTAGGAGGTATGATGTTTAGGAACTCTCTCTAAGAAATTAGAAATCTCTGAACTCTCAGATTTGGGGCTGCCCTCCAGGAAGTCTCCCTCCCTTGTCAGTTCAAAACTGACTGGTTTCTTGGAATGAGGCTACTTCCAAAATCATTTGGTTGGCTGATACTTATAGGCAGAATGACTGATCTCTGAAAAGCCACCCCACTGGTATGGTCTATAAGAAGGAGTTGACATCTCCCTTGATTCTTTTATCTCTTCAAGCGGGCACTTGAGCCTCTGAAGTCCCAAAAAGAGTTCATATTCACTGAATGGGTGTTGCCTCACTTAAAATGAGAACCTGAAAAGACCTTGGCCCAAAAGGGCCAAGGTCTCCCACTTTATCCTGGGCCATCTCCAGTTGTCCTGATGAATATCAGGCCACTGGTACCTGATGGCTCAGGAGGAGAAAGTGAGGCCGGTGACCTTGCACAGCCCTCCCTCACTCAAATCAAAGTCAATTGCAAGTCATGTCATTATCTCCCTGATGTCATGATCTTCTTTGAGAACTAAGGACAAACCAGAATCCTAAACCCTAGGAAATGTTAATGCCTGCCTTGGGATAGAAGCACTTGGAATTTACAAGTGCTCACCCACACATTTCTTTTCCATGTAACCCAATAGATGAATTCATGGAAAATGATCCTGAACTACTATCACCTAGCTTGAGGGAAATTTCCTAGATAGTGTGATTCAGGGGTCTAGCCTTCTAGCAAAGAAAGGAAACCTCTTTGGTGGCAATAGCCTTGGGACTTGCCTCAAGGGAAACCTCAAGTCTGAGAATTTAAAGATCTGACTTACTGGAGAGAAAAAAAAAGAATTTCCTGAGCAATGGACATCTCAAAAAAGAAGAAGATGATCCGTTTGGCCCATGAAACTGGGAAGAGTAAAGAATTAAAGCCATGAAGCTTGTATTTTGGTTCTCAACTATCACTGTGAGTTATTTAGACAATGAGGATCTGATGATAACAGGGTCTCCCCATCCAGTAGCTCCAAGGTCTTGCCTTATGAAAGGAGTGTGACAGGGCAAATTTGGAACCACTGGGTGTTGCCTGAAAGGCAATCTCAAATTCAGTTCCCTTCTGAGGAAAGTTTATGGTCTCCTACAATGATTTATATGTTGCTCTGTGTCTGTTTATGTGTTCCTATCAGTTTGCTGTTCCACCTACATTTCCTATGGAGGTAAAATAAAGGAATTCTTTTTGTTTTGTTATTTTATTTACAAAACTACAAATTGTTACTTTATTTACAAAGTGTTTTTGTTACTTTGAATGGTTGTATGTCCTTGAGAGATTTTGTTGATGAATTTGTGGAAACCTAGACAGGAGTACTCTTAGAGATTTGTTGAAGTAAACTCTAAATGGGGGCATGTGAACCCAATAAAAAATATATATACTTTGATCCATGTGTGTTTGAAGGATTCTGGTGAGGGGTTATATCTTGAGGAAATCTCTTGAGGCTATCCAAGAAACCACCTTTCTTTGCCAATAGGCTAAATCTCAGGTCATTCTATGTAGGGAATTTAATGATTCCTTCCTCTACACAAGAGGTTTCAGTTTGAGAAGAGTGGTGTGTAATCTGCTATAGGATCACATTGAAGAGAAAGTAGTGGGCAAGTACATGCGCTCCTGGCCCATGGTGGCCATCCTGGGTTCCTGGGTCTTGAAAACTCTCTTCTTGGGCCATCTAGGTTTAAACCTAGGTACAAAGGAAAAGGGGAAAGAAGGGAAAAGGGTTGGAGTAGTTTTCTCTCTTTTGAAATCTGGCATAGGGGCAGACCTTTGACAATTCCAGCTTTCTAAGAGGCCCAACTAACCAAAACAGCTTAGAGTGAGCCCAAGACACTGGAAACTAATCAAGAGTTGTCTTTTGTCCTCTTCGTAAGGTGTCGGTGGGTACATCCACTCTCTTGATGGATAGATGCTCCAGACAATGGCTCACTGATTGTAAATCCTTCCAGAGAACTCTCTTAATTCACCTCCCCCTTCCCATAGTTAATTAAGTCAATATGAATGAATATGGGGCAATCTTAATATATTCAACAACTTTTGTTTTATAGGTAAAACGAGTGCTCAGCTACTCATTTGGTAAAATCCCCTTTCATTTTCTCCTTTTCCTGATAGGTTTCTGAATTATCCTCTATCTGTAAGTGATTTCCCCCATTCTCTATCTCCAATCTCTCTCTTACTTACTCCCTTGACTACTTAACCCTTTTCATCTGTAGACTATTCTCATTTTTACCTTAATTTGCTCCTTCACCTTCCTCATTAATCTTTCTATTTTTCCCTCTGATTCTTTCTTTTCCATTTTTAATCAAAATCTTCTCCAGCCTATATTGAACTCTATTTTTTTTTTGGCTTGACGCTGAACCACTTCTCCTCCATCCCTCAATCAATCAAGCAACTCAAACAATATGATTTATGAGTTGCAGAAACCAGATTCTTGCTTGGGATTGAAGTAAATTTGCTTTCTCCTTACCTTTTTTTTTTCAAGATTGAATTTCTATTTTACCTTTATACTAGGGCAATGGAAAAGATTTACAAAAATATTTAATGTTTTTTCCCAAACCATTTGGTTTCATAAAATAAAATGCAGTCTTGAAGGCTCTCCTCCTAGAAGGCATCTCTCAGACAGAGGCTAAATTATACAGTAATCTGACAGATATGAAGAAAGTTACTTCTTGCTCATCACTGGATTATGACATCTACAGAGTGAGACAGAAATCAACTGCCACAATTGTCCTAGAGAACAGATGAAGATTCTCTACTGATAAAAAGGTTCTTAAAGTGACCTGGGTCATAGATGACATTTACAAAAACTAAAGGGGTGGGTTAAGTGGGGAGTGGGAAGTTGAGAGGAGAATATAGGGTAAGAAGGATAGGGTAAAAAGAGAAGCTGAGAAAGAAAATAGTAAAAATAGGAGGGAAATTCACAGATAGTGATTATAACTTTCAATGTGAATGGGACGCTTATATAGCCTCTCTCTTTGTGGTGGCAAAGAACTGGAAATTGCAGTGATCCCCACCAGTTGTGGTGTATAGTTGTGATGGAATACTACTATGTTATAAGAAATGATGAGCTCATTGATCTTAGAAAGTCATTGAAAGACTTACATGAAATGATGAATAGTGAAATGAGTGAAACTAAGAGAACATTGTATAGGTAAAAACAATATTGTTTTAAGTGTGACTTTGAATGACTAAGTCATTTTGACTATTATAAATACACAAATTAAAAATAAAGTACATATAAAAAGATGCTATCTGTCGAGAGAAAGAACTGATAAACAGAAATATGAATGGAATAATTTTACATATATACCAATTTGTGTTTAATGTTTAATGGTAGCCATCTGGGGTGGGGAGGAAGAAAAAATAAAACAAAGAAATTTGAATGATAACTTCGTTGTATACTTGGAGGGAATAGGAAGTTATACGTGGTAGACTTGCAGTTTCATGTGCAATCATGTTTTTGATTGTACTGTGTTATAGAAATGCTTGTTTTGCTCCATGAATGGAAACTATTTTTTATTTTTAAGTAAAGAAAAAAAACTACAGTAAATGACTTGGGAAAGAGACTAGCATTCTGCACCTGTAGCCTATCACTTCTCTTCAGAGGGGAAGTGTGTTCTAGTATTAGTCATCTGAAATCAACATTGGTCATTGAAATTGATCCAAATTTTGTTACCTTTCAGTGTCATTATCATTTACATTTTTGTAGACATTGAATAAATACATTGGTTCTCTGGTTCTTTTTTTTTTTTTTAGACTTTCATCAGTTCTTTCCATATTTCTTTAACTTCTCAGTATACAGCATTTCTAATGGTACAATGATATAGTTTGATCAACTTTTTTCTAATAGATCGACATATCCTTTGTTTCTATTACAAAAAGTGTTTTCATGAATATTTGGTCTTTATAGGACTGTTTCTTTTTTCTCATTGATCTTCTTGGGGCATATGCCCATTAAAAGGATTACTAGATCCCAATAATTAATAATTTTTCTCAAAGAATTTCAATTTTATTTTTAGAGCAACTATACCAATTGAAAGCTCTAGTAACTGTATATTAGAATGCCCATTTAAAAAAAAATTCATACTTGGAACCTAGTAAATGAAATTAGTAGCAGTCCTTACCTCACTAAGTGGTTGACCTAAAGAAAGTACTCTATAAACCATAATACTCCATGAAAAGGAATTGTTGTTTCAGCCATCTTCCTTCCCTTTGGGGTCAAGAAGTTAGTGCTTGCCCTCTCAGGGTACACATCCAACCTTCTCAATTTAACTCTTCCCTCCTTTGTGGGAGTGGGTGGGTAGGGAGATGGAGGGGAGGAGATCTTTTGAGCCTACTGAGAATAAAAGGGGGAGGGAGAGTTTTGAGATCAAAGTGGGGTGTCCAGCATTTATGTTTATCTCATTCCTGTTTGTTTCTCCAGCTCTCTGGAGATCCCTGCACTTTATTTATTTATTTATTTTCAGTACTGATAATTCACATTTAAGGTTTATGAGGTGGTTGGTTTGGGGAATTCCTCAAAGTCTTTGGGAGGAAAGGAGGAAGGAGACAGGAAACAAGCTTTTGTAAAATGTACCAGTCCCTGTGCTTTACAAATATTATCTCTTTTGATTTTTCACAACAACCTTGAGACATAAGTGCTAGAATGATGTCCATGTTGTGAATTGGATAATTGAGGAAAAACAAGATTAAATGATTCGCCCAGGGTGAATGTCTAAGGTGAAATTTGAACTTAGGTCTTCCTGCCTAGTATTCTCTATCCACTGGACCATTTAGCCTGATGTGACCGAGATGTGGAAGTAGCAGAGGAGATAAAATCAAGTCTTTTTATTCCCTGTCTTTAATTCTTTCAGTCCATGGTTTTTTCACCATATCAGCTGTCAGTCTGTTATAATGCTCTATGTAGATTATATGTACATTATGTTATAGATTTAGAGATGGAAGGAGCCTTGGAGGTCAACCTCTTCATTATACAAATGAGGATCAAATCCTTCCACTGACAGGATAATACATCTAGTATGTAACAGAGGAGGATTGGAACCCAGTTCTTTCCCACTCCAAAACTACGTGAACTCCTTATCTTTCCCCCTAAACCCTCCCTTTTCTCAAACTTTCCAATTTTTGTTGAAGGTATCACCACCCTCCCAGAGTTTCAGGTTGATAACCTCAGCATCATCCTTGACTCCTATCCTAACCACACATCCAATCCGGTGCCAAATCTTGCATTTGTACCTTTGTAACACCTTTCCTATCTTAGCCCTTCTTTCTACTCCACCCAGTTACTACCTTAGTCTAGTCCTTTGTCATCTCTCACCTTTTTGTTGTTGTTGAGTTGTTTCCTAACTCTCTATGACCCCTTTTGGGGTTTTCTTGGCAGAGATGCTTGCCATTTCCTTCTCCAGCTCAATTTACAGATGAGGAAGGTGAGGCAAATAGGGTTAAATGACTGCTCAGAGTCATATTTGAACTCAGGTCCTCCTGACCTCCGGGCTGGTACTCTGTCCACTGTGCCACCTAGATGTCCCTTTTGAAAAATCTCCTATTTTGACTCCTCTCAAATCTTTCTCTATTCTAATTCATCCCCTACACTGCTGCTAAAGTAATTTTCCTTAAGCACAGATTTGACCATGTTTATCTCCTACTCAATCAATTCCAGAGGTTTCCAAATAGCTTCTAAGAGAAGATACTAACTTTGTTTATTTTTTAAAACCCTACACAACCTGTACCCAGCGTATCTTTCCAGCCTCACTGGACATAATTCCCCCTGGAACTGGTCAATTCAGCCAAACCGGTCTTCTCTCTGTTGTTCAATCAGGACACTCCCCCCTGTTTCTGTACCTGTGCATTGACTATTCCCCCATGGGCTCCCTCTTACACTCTAGCCAACAGTCTTCTTTGAAGATATAGCTTAGGTATCCATAATCTCCCCAACTTTTAATTTTCTTCCTCCCAAACTTCCTAGTATTTCACTTCTTTGCCTGTATTATCTTTATAATCATGATATATGTTTTATATATAATACATACATATATATATATATGTTTTTATATATACTTACCTCCTCCATTAGAATGTAAACTCTATTTGTGTAGGGAGTTTCATTCTTTGTACTTGTATTCTTAGGTGCCTAGAACAATACCTGGTGTGTTAGTCCCCAATCAATTATTTCCTTAAACTAGTAAATGAGGGTAATGTTATGGTTGGAGTTTACTTAGATTCTAGATTCATTGATAAAGCAAATCATAGTCTTCTTATAGAGGAGATGGAAAGATGTTGATGAGTTGTTAATGTAATTAGATTGATTCTGACCTGGTCATATGATTGGACACATATGTTGATTCAATGTCAGTGGAGTAGGAGGTGTCTGGTAGAATCCTCCAGGGATTTGTACATAAATGTTTATTTAGCATTTTTATCAATGGCTTGGATAAAGGCACAGATGGCATGGTTACCATATTTGTAGAAAATACAAAGCTGGGAGAGATAACCAGCACACTGCATGACAGGTAGGACCCACAAAGACACTGACAGACTTGAGCATTGAACAGTCTAACAAGATGAAATTTACTAAAGAAAAATGTATTGTCTTACCCTTGGGTATAAAATCAATGTAGCACAAACACAAGGTGGAGAGGTATGGTTAGATGATTATTCTGAAAAAGTTCTGGGGGTTTCAGTGGACTGAAAGCTCAGGATGAGTTAGTAGTGTGCTGTGCTAGCAAAAAATCCCCCCAAAAAACAACCCAAAAAAACCGTTAACCTGATTGGACTGTATTCACACGAACATCGCTTCTGGGAATAGGAAGGTGGTGGGATTACTGGTCTCTACCTTCATTAGGCTTTGTCTTGAGTAATATGTTTAGTTGTATGTGTCACTATTTAAGAAGAGTAAATTGCAATCAGGCGGGTGCCCTGAGGAGGGCAACCAGCATGATGAAGCATCTTGAGTCTATTTCACAAGAGTACTGGTTGAAGGAAAAATGGCATGTTTACCTTGGAGAAGAGAAGGCTTGAGGGGACAATAGAGTTGTCTTCAAGTTTTTAAAAGGCTGTCATTTGGAAGAGGGAACTGATTTGTTTTAATTGACCCCAGTGGGCAGAACAAGGAGCAATGGGATGGAAGCTTAAAAGGTTTGATGTCAAGAAAATCTTCCTAATAATCAAAGTTGTGTAAGAGTGGAATGGGCAGCCTTGAGAGCCAGGATCCTTGGAGGTCATCAAACAGTTACGTTAAAGTGGAGATACTTTTCATGCATGGGTTACACTGGATGGCTGTGGAGGTCCCTTCTAACTTCAGGTTCTGTCATTATGGAATTCTGTGGACTTCTGTTTTTTGTTTTTAATGAAAAAGGACCAATCCTTTCTTCCTCTGTTAGGAAAGAGAGGGCCAATAGCAGTCACCCAAACATCCCTGTAGCACTTTAACATTTACAAAGCACCATCCTTCTAATAAGGGAAGTAGTGCAAGAATTATACTTACTTTCATTTTACAAATAGGAGCCAGGCAGAGACACTAAAGAGCTTTCCCATGATTCATAAAACTATTCAAAAGATTTCAAAAGCGTGTCTCCTACTGGCACTTAAGCAAAGGCCCAAGTCAACCACTCTTGATTCTCCAAACTTTTATATCTTTGCATGTCACCTCTTTCCCCATTAAAATACAAGCTCTTTGAGGATAGGGGACTTTTTTGTTAATATTTGTATTACCAGAATTTAACTTAATGCTTGACAGCTAGAGAGTGATTAATAAATGCGTTATCATGCAAGATTGGCATTCTTTCCACTGGGCCAATGGTGTCTTCTCTCTATCCCCTCCCAACCATTTTGGGACTCACATTCTCCTCTCCCTCAGTTTATTTCATCTGTACCTTCATAGTGTGAAGAACATGGAAACAGAGAAAAGACTAAGTAGGTGGCCATGGAAGAGCATGGCTAAGAGAGGAGCAAACAGAGGAGGAGAAAGTCTATTACCAAGTGGACATGTCATTGAGAGCACTCTTTCAATCTCAGCGGGAAGGCAGTTCACCCTCTGGTCTTCTCTGCCCATCTGCTCTTTCATTCCTTTAGGCCCAGAATTATCCTTGGCAAGGGAGTTTCTGGAGGCAGCCTTCATGCTTGCCCAAAACTATGGCTATAACTTTCCCATTTCACAAGAACTTGAAAAATACAGAAGATGGATGAAAAATATAAATATTTTAAATGAAGAGTATATATGAAGCACCTAAAAGAAACATTCCAGAAACAACTCATTAGAGATACAGAAATATAAAATTCAATTGCTTGCTCAATACAGAATAAACAGTCCTACTATGTGCTGGGTGTCACACTAAGCATATTTTACTCTCCAAAACTCTGTCCTGGCTTATGTCCAGGAAGTATAGTGTAGGGTTTTGAGTATCAGACTTGAAATAGACATATATGGCTTTAAATTGCAGGACTAGGGAATACTTACTGACTATGTGACCTTGGGCAAGTCACTCAACCTCTGCTTGCCTTCCCTCAGCTGTAAATGGGGATAAGAAATAGCAATCAAATGAGATAATATTTGTAAAGTGCTTGAAATAGTGCCTAGCACATCATGGGAACTAAATAAATGTTGTTAGTGAATGATACCTAGGATCCCTATTTCCAAGGTTTGTGGTAAGGGAAGTAAATGCTTTATAAGTTTCAGAGGGTCATGTCAATGTGAATTGCAATGATTATCTCCTAGTAGACCCTAAACCTCTCCTTCCTTTAGGGTTAAGTAATTTGTATACTGGGCAGGTCTTTCTGTCTTAGAGTATTGGCACTTCCTGAATACAAGGATGATTTCTCTCCCTTTGTAAGAATATTTTCAGCACCCTTAAGACATCTAGCAGACCACTGGTGTAGAGCTGGGAAAAGATAGGACTGCTTATTTACTATTCAGTAAGAAATTATATTTTATTCTTTAAATAAAAGATGTCCCGTGATTTGTTTCTGGAATGTTTCCCCCAGGTGCTTTATATATACTCTTGGTTTAGAATATTTATATTCTATATTCTACATTCCATCCTCATACGTTTACTAGCTGTGTGACCCTGGGCAAGTCACTCAGACTTTGTCTGCCTTAGTTTCTTCATCTATAAAATGGGGGTAAAAACATCACTTACCTCCTAGGGTTGTTATATCAGATGAAATCATGCATGTAAAACTCTTTGCAAACCATGAGGTATTGAAGGCACAGTTTTGTATTTTTATCTCTAGTACCCGATATAGTGCCTTAGATATAATGAATTATTTTAAAATTGACTTTAATATGTATATGTATATACATATACATATATACATACATATTTATATTGTGTATCTTAGCAAAAATTATATCTTTAAGTTACATTTTTTTCAATCATTAAACATTTATTTTTTTCCCATCTTGCCCCCTTACTCTCCCTACTCCACTGGAAAAGAAAAAAACAAAAAGGAAGAAAATCAAAACCTTTCAACAAATAAACACAGTGCATATATATATAAAACAAATTCTTTTATTGGTTATGTTGAATCTCATTTCGCATATTCATTTATCCCTCCTCTGACAGAATGTGGATAGAATTCTTCAAAGCAGCACATTTTTTAAAATTTTGGCTACATAACTGAATCATGGACACATTAAGGTGTGTCTACCCCAACTACTGAATTGATTATTGTGGGCCAAACTGACTGTTTTTCCTTCCACTAAATGAATCATTCATTGGATTGAATTATGCATGCCCTCCTCTCCCCTATGCAGTGGTCCTTCTGCTAGCTGGACATGGCGGGAATTACCCCCTAGGACAGGGGTGGGGGAATCTGTAGCCTTAAGGCCACATGTGGCTGAATCCAAACTGAATTTTTGGGGGATTTGTTCTGTGAAGTTTGGATTCAGTCAAAGGGCTACACTGACTACGTAGAGGGTCACAAAAGGCCTTGAGTCTGCAGGTTCCCCACCCCTGCCCTAGGATCATCCATTTCACCTGAGACCTAAAAATAGGATCATGTCTAAGACATGAATTTATGCACTGGGTTAGTCTTTTATTATACAAGGCATGTACTTTCATGGTCCCTGGCCTTGGAAGGAAACAATAGTTTAATTAATTGCTGAGGGCAAACATATTCACTGGAGGCCCTGAGAAGGAAAATCAGAGATTAGTTTTATCTGCCTTCTACTTGGTCCCTATGTGTATTTGTAAAAGAGCTGGCAGTCAAAAAGCTGGAGAGCTAATGGAAGGGGGAAGATCGAGAGGAGGCATGAAACTAGGGTCGATTCTGCAGAAGGTTGTCCAGCTGGGAGTCATCTTTTAATTAGATTTGTGTTTCAGATAGTTTTGTACTACAGGGAATCTTTCATCATTCACATTGCTCTATTGATGCTTTGGTGGAGTCCATCTCCACTTCCTTGTTATGATGTGACAGTTGTACCCACTACATAGGTTAGGTTAGTTTTTCCCTGAAAGGTGATCAAGCTGTCCACAGTAACTGATTGCCTCCTTTGCTGCAGATTTCTGGGAGCCTCTAATCATCTTGATGTAGCTTCCAGGTCATCAAAGGGTATAAAAACCTCATGTGGACTCAGGATCCTTCAGATGTCTCAAGATTTTTGTATGTCAGTTGCTGGTCAGATACATTTCTATATGGAAGTAAAGGGAATCCTTTTCTGTACTAGCAGTTATCTTTTCCTTGTTAAGACTAAGTAAACCTCCTTTTGTGAATTGTTGAATGACTCATGAGTGCCTGATTTGATTACAACATCAGATGTAATCTAGCAGGGAATCAGCCTGAAGCAGACCCCCCCAGACACTCACTCTGGTGTAGAGATGGCCCTGTATTTGAAAGAAGAAAAGCAGAAGAGAACAAGCCCTTTCATTACATGACTGCAAGCTAGCTAGGTTCAGAGATACCTACCAGAGGAGGATTATTTATTTATTTTTTATTTTTTTGCTATACCAAATCCTAAGGGATTATGATGTCCCTTGGGAAAGACAGTACCAATATGGAAGAAATCATGGTTCTTTCAAAGTTTTAAGCCAGCAGTAACTTACATTTGCTTAGGACTTTAATATTATTCAGATGTTTGCTCATATTTTAACATTTTATGGTCACCTTATAGTGAGAAAAGGCTAGCTAAGGGACAAAATAAGTTTAGGGACTGGACCTTATATTTCTTTATATTACCTCCCAGTACAAGGAAACTCCTTGTACCAATGCAGGTTGGCACCTTCTCTTCAACTTATATAGTCTTAAAAACTTGCCTAGAGATTTCCTCTTGTTTATAGCATATATAGTGAGAGGATTCTGGGAAGGTGGAGGAGTAGGTCAGAAAATTCCTAGCTCTCAAGATTTTCCCCCACAAAAGAGTTATAAAATAGCACCTTAAGGTGAACAAAGTGTGTGTGCAGATAAATAAGAATAGGGGCACACCCCGAGTCTTCCTGGGACAATTTGAGAAGATGGTAAGAATTCCTGGACAGGGTTTGGCCAGTGAAGAGTAAACACCTCCAGGCTAGGGGCCAGGGAAGATTAAGAGAACCTCTGCTGATAAGGAAGGCCAGACTTAGCTGTGCTGTGGAGAGCAGTGGGGACGAGAAGGATCCAGCACTGGTGAGTGCAGAAGTGGTGGGGCAGAAAGTCCCTGGGTGCAGGCACTTACAGGAGGTTGGCTTTGGCTCCAGGCTAGAGTAGAGGACAGAAGATCTGGGGCAAGAGGCACCATCCCCCACACCCCAGGGCTAGAGGTGATTATAGAAATTAAGCTATTACCACAAAAAATGCACAAGCAAAGGAGAAAGAATCCAACAACATGAAGTTATTATGGGAATACAGATGATTGGGGCCAGAGGAGGGTATTGAAGCAAAGAAACGCCCAAAGAGTAATATCAGATAGTCACCTGCCCAGAAAGAATTTGTAGAAGATCTTTAAAAAGACTTTAAAAATCAAATGACAGAAGTGGAGGAAAAACCAAAGAAAAAAAATCAGAATAATCCAAGAAAAACAAGATTATGAAAGGAAAGTCAATCAACTAGAAAAGGAGATCCAGAATCTTAAGAAAAACAATACCCTGAAAATTTGAATTGGGCAAAGTAAAGCCAGCAGAATTGTAAGAAATAATTAAGAAATTATTAAGAAATAATTAAGCAAAATATGAATAATGAAAAAAAGAGAAAGTGAAATATCTTATAAGAAAGGAACATTTGGAGAATAGGTCTAGAAGAGATAATATAAAAATAATAGGGCTAACTGAAAATTATGATAAAAAATAATATTGGTACAACAATGCAAGAAACAAAGAAAATTGTCTTGAAACATTAGAATGGGAGGGGGGAGGGGGGAGAGTAGAAATAAAAAAAAAATGATCACCATTTAAAAAGATTCTATGAGAAAAACTCATGGGAATATCATAGTCAAATTCCAAAACTTCCAGCTCAAGGATAAAAAATTAAAGGCATCAAGATTAAAACAATTTAAATATGGTGCTGCCACAATTAGATTCATAGAAGACCTAGCAGCAGAGGCATTAAAGGACCACAGGTCTTGGAACATAATATATCAAAGAGCAAAAGAACTGGGGCTCTGGCCAAAAATCTCATACCCTGAAAGCATTATCTTGAATGGAAGAAAATAAACTCTCAGACTTTCAAGACTTTGTTAAAACAAAACAAAACCCTGAACTTAATAGAAGATTTGACATATAAGAACCAAGAGAAATATAAGGTACCTAACAAATCCAAATTATAAGGGATTGACAAGAACAGATTGCTTACAGGAAAATCTGAGTAGAATATGAATTGAAAAAATAAAACCATTTAGGAATAACTAAAAGAGTTATTAAATAAAAAGTTATTAAAAAAATTAAAATAACTAAAAAGAGTCATTTTATACAAATGAGATGCAAAAGAAAGAACTGGTACAGAGGTGGAGGGCTAGTAGTTCTGTTAACCTACTTTCACCAGGAATGGATTTAAGAGGGAACGATACATATATATTTAGAAGAGTATAAAAGTCATCTAAATTCAGAAGAAACAAAATGGTATGGGCATAGGAAAGGGGCAGAGAACAAGGAAGAGATCTTTAGGGGGGAGGATGAGGTAATAGGTAAAAGGGAGGTATAGAAGGGATTTATGGGAATGGGAGGATAGTGGAGGAATCGTTGGAAGGGAGTAGACAAGTGATAAGAGGGCAAGATAGAAGGTAGGAGTAAAGTAGAGGAGGCAGGTGGGATGGGAAACTTTATTGTAGCCTTTTTTTACTTTGTTCTTTTGTCCCTCCCGGGAGGGACAAAAGAACAAAGTAAAAAAATGCACCGCAGAGAAGAAAAGAAAACTCACAAGGAAGCAAAGAAAAGATGGACAATTTTCAACACAAGTATTATTTATCATATAGGCTTTCTTGAAATTAAAATTTATTGTTGCACAATTTGAATCCTCTCATGTTCTGCTATGTGCATGACATGCTTCCCCCCCTTTTTAACTTTGTATTTAAGTTCCAATATTTGAGTTTCTAGCATATACATCTTGTACATATGCATTTTTTTACATATTGTCTCCCCTGTTAGACTAAACTACTTGAGGGAATCATCCTTCAGCCTCTCTTTGACTCCTCACTACTTGGCACAGTTTGTCACATATTAAGTAAGCTCTTAATAATGCATATTGGTGGTGATAACAGAGCATTGGTAGGATAAATTCCCCAGGGTCACATGGTCATTGGTGGGACTTGAATTGGGGGCAAAAGGAAAAAGCATGTGTGTGTGTGTGTGTGTGTGTGTGTGTGTGTGCATGTGTATGTATGTATGAATGAGAGAGAGGAGGGAGAGAGGGAGAGGGGAAGAGGGACAGAGAACACAGCATTTGAATTTTTATGATACAACATTATGTTTTGTGAAAGATGGTTCCTTCTTTAAAAAAATCAGTATCTTTCATTTTTTCATCACCTTCATTTTCATATATAGCCCTTCCTCTCTACCCGAGAGCTAAGTCTTGTAACATTTTTTTCTTTTGAAAGATACATATCAATGGTTCATTCCTGTTGTTGAGACAACATATCCATGTGGGTATTTGAGTATTTCCAGATGAGGTACCTGAGATGTGGAGAAGTTAAATGACTCCCCCAGTATCAGACAATCTGTAAGTGGACAGGGCAGTACTTAGAACCAAGATCTGACTGATGCCAAGGCCAGTATTTAATCCATTATGCCACAATGACTTTCATTGAACTGGCTCAATTTTGTCTATTAAAAAAAAAGTTTGATCTTTTCTGATGTCCTTTTATGATGTCAAATTCCACTTTGTAAATTATTTCTTCCCACACATTAAACAGCATGTGAATAACCATAACAATAAAAAATAAACAGTTCAGCAAAAAGAAACACCACCATGAACAATCAAGTCTGACAGTGTATACAGTTTTCCATACCCATTGCCTTCCACTATTGAAAAGATGAGGGAGGTATATTTTCTTCTTTTTTCTTAAGGGCCAAAAAATATTCCTTAATTAAGAATCGATAGTGAAAGAAGAAATACTTTCTTTGTCTTCAACTGTCAAAAAGAGAAGGAAAGGAAAGAGGTTCTTATTGTCTTGGGACATTTTATTTTGGTCAGTTGGCTTGGGATGCGGGACTTTATGTTTTCATGATCTGATTGACAGTCATCTAAATATGTATACTCACACACATATACACTCATACGCACGTACATATATACATATTTATACATAAACACAATATATACATATACATACACCCAAATCTATATATCATATATATGTACACACATACAATATATACATACACAAATATATATATACAGATGTATACACACAAATATATATACACACATATATACATATACACACATATATATATACATATACATACACACAAATATATACACATATACACACAAATATATATACACACATATACATATATATACAAATATATATATAACACATACATATACACGTGTGTGTGTGTGTGTGTGTGTGTGTGTGTGTGTGTGTGTGTGTAGGGGAGAGAAGCTTGTTAGCTCTTGGATGTTTAAAAAGACAAGGAGACAATTGTTGGAGACTGAGTCTTTCTTTTTTTTTTACCCGTATGGGCATAAGCCTATGTTCTGGATTGGAAATTATTGTGTCCCTGGAATTCTGCTCTTCCCTTCCCCCAGTCCAACCATCTTAGTATGAAATCAATACTTAAAGTGAAAAAACCTTTTCCTCTAGCAATCTTCTCAGCAGTCTCCCTTGAAATTAGGTCACCTAGAGCTTTTAATCTTTTAGTTATCAAATTATAAAAGATGGAATACAGATTAAATCAAGACATCAGTTTATGTATAAAAGATAACTCAGGGGAAAACGGTTAGGATTTTAAAAGGTAATGTGATAAAGAGAACTGGGATTAAGGGGACCAGGAGTTTGTGAGATAAGAATGAAAATCTGGGAACAATTTGACATACAGCCCAGATTTTGAGAAAACAGATTTCACAGGGTTCAGAAGAAGGATGGATAGGTAGCATCCTATAGAATAAAATTTGAGTCTAGAACTCAGTCCAGGAGAGATGGGGGACTCTCAAGAATGAAGCCTTCATGATACAACAGAAAACAATTCACTGCTGTTCATGGTAACTTTTTCCCATCATGGCTTTGATATATCATGGGTTGGCATAAGAAATTAAATGGAAATTTTTAGGGCATTTTGTGGAAGCCCCAGATGACATGTTAAAGCCAGTTGATAATTCAGGAAAAGTTTAGAAACTCAGAAATGCATAAAATACTTGTATAGTATGATTTCAACCTAAATTTTACTGTAAACATCCCATAAAAGAAAAAGAAAAAATTTCAGACTTCTTCTCTAGTATGAAGGGAGGTCCAAAATATTTTAGATAGAATTTCCAGATGGCTCAGATTAGGGGGCGTTGCTGCACCCCTAACCACTGTTATGGGGAAGGGATAACTGTACCAGTAGATCTGCTCCCCTCCCCTCACTTTCCCACCTCTCCTCTCTGTCCTTGCCTGGGGTGCTCTACCCAGGGAAAGATGCACTTCCAAGGCCAAAAGCTGCCTTTTGTCCTTTGGATTTACTGGCTGTTTCTTGCTCAAAGATCAAGCCTTAAGCCTAATTCATTCTGGATCTCATGGATTGGACAAGAATCCCGACCCACCTAGCATAGAGTGAATGTAAATACTAAATAGTAACAGTTTTTCTTTTACCCGGGAACCCAGAGGGTCTTCCCCTCCCAGTTTGATTTTTTTTTTTTTATTAAAAGGGGCCATCCCCTTGAGTAACTACTTAATGAATGGGTGTATTTCACTCAAAGTGAGAATCTGATAAAACCTTAACCTAAAATGGTCAGCATCTCACATTACATCCTGGGCCATCTTCAGTCTTCCTGATGAATATCAGGCCACTAGACCCACATGCTGTGGAGGAGAAAGTGAGAGTGGCGATCTTGCACAGCCCTCCTTCATTCAAATCAAAGTCAACTCCAGTCATGTCATCATTTTGATGTTATAGTCAGTCCTCTTTGAGAGTGAAGGACAAACACAACAACAGCTCTCCAGACTTCACTCCTGACTCTCTCATACTTTCTCCACAGCACTCCTGATTCTGAATACCTTCATCTTCAGGTTCCTTTTATGTGATACCCACCTCTCATTTGAATGTAAACTCCTTGAAGGCAGGGTCTCTTTCCATTCGTATATGTATTTCCAGGGCTTGGCCCAGTTCCTGGCTCATTGTACACATTTAATAAATACTTTGTTGACTTAACAATAAGAATAAAAATGAGTGTCATTTGAAGAGATCGGTGTGGATACATAGGGAACTCATAACCAATTTATATTTGAAAAGAGAAATGGAAGTAGGCCAGGTAACAGATGATGATTAAAAAAATAAAAAAAAAAACAGATGATTAAAAAAAGATCTCTAGGAATATTTTCAGCAGTACTGAAGCTCAGGAAGAGTTGAAGCTGTTGAGGGAAGCTAAGGCAATAGAAAGGCTAAATGGGAGTGGGGAGGCAGGATCAAAGAAGGAATCATCTTTGCTAGGGATAGATGGGATGATATGTGATAGCAGAGGGAAGATAGAGTGCTCATTTGGCTTCTATTTTCTTTGACATGGAGAATAATGTTTGTTCTAGAAAAGAAAGAAGAAAATAGCTCTGAGAGAGTAGATACCAAAAATAAAAAGGAAGATAGTTAAAGATGACCTGTTTACCCTTAATGAAGTCAGGTCACTCAGTCTGGATAAACTACATACCTAGACAGAAAAAATTGGCAAACACGACTTCGAAATTAGTATCAATGGTATTTGAAGGATAAAACAGGAGAGATAAGCCTGGACTGGAGGAGGTCAAAGGTCTTGATCATTAAAAATGGAAACAACACAAACTCTGCAAATTATAGGCCAGTGAGGCTGACTTCAGTTCATCGAAAAATTCTAGAAAGGGTCTTGGAAGCAATGATTACAATGAGAAACTATGGCTCAGTCCAGCTACATCATCATCATCATCATGCTAGACAAACATAATTTTCTTTTTTGGTCTGGATTACTTCAATTAATCAATCAGGGGATGTTTTAGCAATAGTTTGCTTAGCCTTTGTTAAAGTGTCTCATGCTTTCTTGTAGAAAAGATGGAGAGATGAAAATCAGTGTATCAGTAAGTACCTCGACATGCATAAGGGGTTCTGCTATCTCAGGTTCTTAGATCTGCACTTATAAAAGGAAAGGCAATTTTTGAGGAGTCAACAATCATTTTAATCAAGAACATGTATCATTCACTTAGTTCAGAGGAATAAATCAGCACCCTGAACTTCAGAGAAATACAGGTCAATAGACAGTGTTTTCAACTGCCTGACGTAAGCAATACATACATTATAGATCAACAGACAGATCCAACTGTCTGACCATAGTTACCAGAGAGGGAAGCACCAACATTTGGGTTCTCAAAGTGGGGGGGATGGGGAGTGTTCCTTAGCAGCTTCCCAGAGTCTGGTCCCAAAGTAAAACCTCACCCTCAGGGTATTTATACACTTTTTAGAGCCAGAGGGCATTACAGTCCTTGAGAACCTGTGTCTCATTAACAAAAGGTTTGCCCCTTCCAACCAATCTTCCCAGGTCCATTAATGGGTGAGGAAGATCTTCTCTAATCACATTATTCAATGAGAGACACTTGATTATACTAAAACATAAACAGCAAAAGACCCTACTTTGCTTGCCATTACAACTAAATATCAATATAATTAGACAAGTATCTGAACTGTTTGAACAGTCAGACTCAAACAGTAGTTATTAATGGTTCAAAGTCAATATGGGAGTAGGTCTCTAGTGGAGTACCACTGTGATCTGGACTTGGTTCTGTAGTGCTTAACAGTTTATCAGTGTTAAAGCAATGCTAAGCTGCAAGTCCAGAGGACTGAAGATGAACCACCCACTTCGTGCCAGAATGGTGATGTACCTTTCCCCAGAATGAAACAAGCATATTTGGACATGCCCAAAACAGGAACTTGTTTTGCTGGAATCAAGTCAACAAGCATTTATTACATGATTATTATGCATCAGTCGCTGTGCTAACCACTGGGCATAAAATGAAAGGCAAAAAAAGGTGCCTCTCCCTAAGGAGGTCACCATCCAGTGGACTGTGCATATTTATTTTGAGGTTTGGATTTTTCCCTCCCCTCATAGGCATAGATAGCTATTATTAGACACACATATGTATATGTATATATATATATATTATATATATATATATATATATACTATATATATATATATACTATATATATATATATATATATACTATATATATATATATATGTAGTCATTCTATACGTTTTTTCAATTCTTTCACTGAATGCAGCTAGCATCTTCCTTCATATGTCCTTTATAGTTAATTTTTCAATACTAAGTTCTGTGATTTCTAATTATAATTCTCCCACTTACAACCTGCAGGACTTTAGGTAAGGCACTAGACTTAGTTTACAAATATTGTGAAATTAAAGGGTTGGCCTGGAATGATTTCTGTGGTCTGTGCCATATCTAACAATCTGATTTTTATAGTGCCAGAAGGTCATGTGTTTGATCTTGCCACTCTATTTCATCCAAGAAAATTAAATAGAAGCCCTTCATATTACTATTGTTAAGGCAACAGAGTGAAACAGAGAAACCACTTATCTTAGGAAGGAAGAATATCTCAACCAGGTTCTCCAAGGATGGCTTTCCAATTTATAAAAACAACCTCCATCTCTAAGAACTTTTCATGTCAGATCTCATTTTTGGAAACATTCCTTGCTAGCTGGTTGGAGAAATCAAAGAAATTTAGCCTCTTTTCTCATCTATAATTATTTTCTTTGATGCTTTCATCTTGATGGAATTCTGATTTTTTTTTTAAAGAAGGGTTATTTTTTTTTACTGGTTTTACCAGCTGCTGGGTTCCACAAGAGTTGGCCAATGAGTTGATGAGCAGAAAAGAAATCCTCCATGCTATATGCCTGGAGGGCTGTTCCCTCCACTCTCTTGCTCACCCTTATCCCACTTCTCTCCAGGGTATGACAAGCTTCCTTAGATTTACACCCATGAATGTCATCAGCACATAGCTGACTGATGTTATCCTCATCAGAATATGGTTTATGTATTTTTTTAAAACTCCCACAGCACTTTGTAATTTTACAGTGATTTACAGTGATCTACTCAGCTCAGTAGTCTAGCTGATTTAATATTAATATTCATATTTAAGGCCTAAAACTGCTACAACATGCCTTCAACTTGCAATCTCTATTGGAGAAGCCCTACAGCAAAACTGATTTAAAAGACAAAAGAAAGAAAACAGTAACAACTACCAGCCCCACAAAGAAATCTGGAGAAAATGACTGCCTTTGAAGTCCTAATCTAGGCTTTAGATGTCTGGGCTTTAACGAATGAATTGGATTAGGAAACATTGTGATGTTGATCCCATGGATCAACGGGGCCATTTTGTCCAGCTAGGGGTTGAAAATATAATCTCCTCTCACAGCTTTAAAGAGGTGCTCTACTTTCCCTGCAGAAGGTGCCCTTTCTCCTTTTTGCTCCAGGTAAATACTTTTCTTGTTGCAAAGAGTTTCTACTTTTTTCAGATAGCAGTCCCTCCCTTGAACCAACTTTCCTTCCTTCCTTCCTTCCTTCCCTCCTTCCTGCCTTCCTGCTTTCATCCCTCCCCCACTCTCTTCCTTCCTTCCTTTTGGGGAATAATGTGTAAAGAAGACTGAAAAGATAAGAGGGGGATAGGTTATAGAAGCCTTTAATGCCAAACAGAGAATTTTGTATTTACTCCTTCAGGTAATAGGAAGCCACTGGAGTTTAACTGAACTGGGGGTGAGGGAGTCACATGAACCAAACTGCAATTTAGGAGAATCACTTTAGTGTCTGAATGGATAATAGATTGGATTTAGGGGTGGGCGGGCAAGCAGGTAGATTCCGCAGCAGGCTATTGCAGTAATGAAAGTGTGAGGTGATGAGGGTGTACATTAGAATGGGGACAGTGTCAGAGGAGGGAAGGGGGCATATCTGAGTGATATTGCAAAGGTGAAATTGAATAGGGGGATGTTGCTGAGAGATAGTGAGGAATCCAAGATGACCCCTAGGTTGTGAGAATGAGGGACTGAGTTGCCCTCTACAGTAACAGGGAAGGTTGGGGGAGGGGGGAAGAGAATTAGTTTTGTTTTGGACATATGAGTTTGACATATCTACTGGGCATCCAGTTTGAAATGTCTGAAAGGCAGGTGAAGTTGTAAGATTGGGGAGAGATTTATGCAGGATAAACAGAGATTGTAATTAAGTCCATGGGACCTGATGAGTTCACCAAGTGAAGAAGCAGAAGGCAAAAGGGTCCAGGTCAGAACCCTGAGGGCCACTTAAGGAGAAAGGGCATGATCTGTAGAAAGGTCCAACAAAGAAGACAGAGAAGGAGTGGTCACTGAGGTAGAAAGAAAACCAAGAGAGAGTGGTGACCCAAAAACCTAGAAAGAAGAGAATATTTAGGAGGAGAGAGTGATTTCAACCGTGTCAAAGACTGAAGAGAGGTCAAGGAGAAGGAGAAATGAGAAAAGGCCTTTGGATTTGGAAGCTAAGAGATTAATAACTTTGCAGAGGGCATTTTCAGTGGAATAAGTCCAGAAGCTAGATTTAAGGGGTTAAGAAAAGAGTGAGAAAGGGGGAAAAATGAAAGCACCTATATAGACAGCCTTTTTGAGGAGTTTAGCCACCAAGGGCAGAAGCGATATAGGATGCTAGTGGGGGTGGAAGGATCAAATGAAGGTTTTTTTCAGCATAAGGGAGGTATGGGTATGTTTGTGGGTAGTTAGAAATGAGCCAGGGAGAGACTGTGGTGTGTGTGTTCATCTTTGGTTGCTGAAGAAGACCATGTCATCACAGAAATAACGACATGACTTGCATTTGACTTTGTTTTGCATGAGGGAGGGCTGTGCAGGTCACCAGCCTCACTTCTCCTCTAGAGTCATCTGAATCCAGTGACCAGATATTCATCAGGACAACTGAAGATGACCCAGGATGAGGCAATTGGGGTTAAATGACTTGCTCAAGGTCACACAGTTAGTGAATGTCAAGTGTATGAGGTGAGATCTTCCTTTTTTTTTAGTTCAAAGGAAGATTACTGAATGATGGAGGAAGGGGTAGGGGCAGAACATGAAAGTGGCAATGGGGAGCAAGGAATATTACACTTCTCTTGCCTTAATGACTGAACTGAGTGGAATGAGTAAAAGTTTAGCCAATACTGGAAAGGGTAGTCCTGGAGGCTGTGTCATCTGAGGACAGCCAGGTTTCAGTAAGAGTCAGAAGATGGGAAGAAGGGGAGAGAAATAGATATAAGAAGAAAGGAAGTTTATTGCTTATGGAACAGAAGAAGCAATGAGTGGAGTTTAAACTTGAGTTGAGCTTGATTTGACCTAAGTTGAAACTTTGGGGTGAGAGTTGAAGGGAATGAGAATGAGGAATTGGATGGTAGGGGGTATGGAGTAGGATTTGGGTGTGACCTGCAGGAGTGCAGTGTTAATGGGTCATGAAGGAGATTATCCATGTGAGAATGTTTATCACAGTGGACAGCACCACTCCTCTACCCTCAACTCTTTCCCTTAAGTGTTTTACTCCACAAACTCTCCATTCACTTTATCACTAACTTATTGCACTAGTAATTTATCAAAAAGCCAGCAGTAAGTTTGCAGAATGGAGAATCATAAAGGGAGACCTTGGCAGATTATACTGTAGGGTAGCTTTCAGTTAGAGACTGTTAGCTTGCTTGCTAATGAGAATGTCAATCAACAAATGTCTCCACTTCATATGTTGACTTCCACACTCACCCTTGTGTGTTTCTTTACACATACAGCTCTACTGGATCTGTATTTGGAGATAATGGTGATGAAAATGCACTCACTGTCTTATGTCTGGAATTTAAAACACTTAGTCATAGCTACTCTCCATGCACTTTTATACATTCTCTCAGCTGGTTCCTGCTTCATTATAGAGTTCCCATAATGTTCAGAGGCATTATTCAAACTGAGGAAATGGTTTTGGGATTATGATGGCTTAGGTGAATATTTACCTCATTATGCTAGTAGCAAAGTTTCAGCCCTGAATTAATTTATGGTGAAAAGCTATATAAGTTGAGGTGGTATTCTTCCCTGCCAACCTACAAGGGTACAATCTTTTTCTCTAAGATTTTGAATCTGTGTATGTATGTGATAGAGTTTTAGTGAACTTGCTCAGATTTGAATAGTGATGTAAGAAAGTGCGTATAGGGAGGTCCAACTTCCTCACCCCCTACTCAGAAAAAAGGAGCTAATGCAATGTTAAGTTATATCAAGAGAATAAGTGACCCATATCAAGAAGTAGTATTCTTCCTGTATTCTGCCCTATTCAGATCTTATATTATTCCATTCTGGTTGACTTATTGTTTTGGAAGACATGGACAAACTGGGGAGAGAGAAAGAGAGAGAGAGAGAGAGAGAGAGAGAGAGAGAGAGAGAGAGAGAGAGAGAAAGAAGAAGAAGAGGAGGAGGAGGAGGAAGGAGAAGAAAAAGGAGGAGAGGAAGAAGAGGAAGTAGAAGGAGGAGAAGAGAAAGAAGGAGAAGAAGGAATAATAAGAAGGAGAAGAAGAAGAAGAAGGAGAGGAAGAAGGAGAAGAAGAGGAAGAAGGAAGAGAAGAGTTAAATATGGGTGTAAGAGAAAATTAGTTCTGACAGTTGGGAGTCAAGCTTTAGAGAGGAAAAACCTGCCTAGCATATGTAATTGTCATGAGAGGAAGTAACCTGTAGATGCCAGGAGAAGAGAAAGAACATGAGGTCTCTGACATTCTGGAGGTATGAGTTTCCTTGAACATGTGTTGGCTTCACAGGTGTCTTGTTGCCTTGACTGATCTTGCTCCTATACACAATGACAGTATTCATAATACTTAAGCTTTCTTTCTCCTGTGATTACTATAAGGAAGAATTCATGGAACATTTTCGTCAATAGTTTAAGAAAATCACTAGGCCTGCAAAGCCCTCTCCTCTCATTGTCCCACTCAGGCACATGGATGTCATGCACATTTACCAATGTCTTCCTATTTTCATATTAATTAGATGATCAACATACTAAAATAAAGCTTTCCAGATTTTATCAACCAGGAATGGATTCCCATTAGAAGCAAGCAAAATGGAGGAAGAAAATTATTGTGTTGATTTTTTTTCTTTTTACTAGTTTAATTTATCCTGAGACTATTCTAGGATTGCCTCCATTGCTGTGAACACATTATACAAATAGAAATCCTCATTTTAACAACTTTGATACTTTCCAGAGCCAGGATTTTGTCAGCATCAGCAGTCTTTGATCAGCATAGACTGGAAGCTCTGTACAACTTAGTAGATAAATGGTCTTTGAGAGTTGCTATGGCTCAAACGTTAATCGCTCTGGAGACAACTTTGTGATAAATTGCTCCAAATTCAGCTAGATCAGGTCTAATAGACACTTGGTCTATCAACAATCCTTTTCTTTTGTCTTTTCATCTTTATTATGCTATGAATTTAGTAAAAAAAAAAAAAACAAATGTGAAAATTTCAATGTACAAGGAAAACAGAAAAATATATTATGAACCTGTGATCTATTCCATATAATTTGAGTGTATATTGAATCTAACACCATAACAATAAAACAGCACTGATTATAGCTTTTCCTGTACTTTTTTCTCCTCTCTTCATATTTAAAAATTATTTGATTCTTCCTTCCCTCACTCCCTTTTCTTTCTTTTCTTCTTCCATCCTTCCTTCCTTCTTTCCTTCCTTCCTTCCTTCCTGGCTTCCTTTTTTCCCCTCCCCTCACCTTCCCTCTCCTCTCCTCTCCTTCTAACATGAGCTGTCAAGTAGCTGGGATATTCCATTTCCTTTACCTTTATCTTGCTGGGGGCTTGCTTTGTCTCCTGCCGGGTCCCTGAGGTTCCTACAAATGTTCATTTCCCTGTAGAAACTAGGATGCCCCATTTTCTACCACCAATCATTCCACTTCTCCCTATGCTCAACCCCTCTGGCAACCTTTTTGTCACCCTCATTAAGACCTTTCAGAAAACCCCAGTCATGGGAATCAAGGGATGAATTAAGAGTTGTTGGGTCATGCATATCCTTTAGAAAGAGGACAGAGTACATATACACAGGAAAAAACACCATGGCACATGCCCACGTCAATGAAAAGTGATCTCATCCATCTATACTTCAACCCCTGCCCCCATTACTATCCTGCCACACCACTCCCACACAAATAACAAAAAAAATCAAATTCATGCCAGAGATAAAATAGACATTATAGCAATTTACAATACTACATAAATTCTTGAAAGAGAATAACATCTCCAAAGAAGAATCATTGTTCCCTGTTCTCAACACACATCTAAAATCAATATTATTCATGGCCACAGCTTATAACCCAAGCCAATAATATCCTCCCTGACCAATGGAGGTTACCACTTTAATAATGTCTTGACCCATAAAGGGACAGGTACAAGAGAAATGAAAGGGAAAACCTATAGTTGAAGGAAGTTACCTCAAACCTGAAATAGTTCTCGAATGAATAATACTTCTCAGATTCTCATGAAGGATCTCACACTTAGATTTACTTAATATACCATATTTCAGGTGCCATCAACTTAGCAAACCTATTGAAATATAAAGCATGAAAAAACCTCATACTTAATTTTTATAGCATAGTTACGTTGAATACATGGAGATAATATTTTCCCTTTAAGCCATGGATAGGATGGATTGCTTTTCCAGGGCCTTGTGCTGGCCCATAATGTCCAGCATGTGGTAGTGGTGAACTCTTCTGGTATCCTAAGGATAACTTACTCAATTTAAAAGGGCCTTTCAACAGGTCTTCAATTTTTTTAAAAATAGAATTCCTTATAGCTGTCTAAATTTAAGATTTTTTGGTTCACAGAATTTTAGCTAACTTACTTTCTTATACCTGTCATGTAATTTCTTCCCCTGAATCATGTTGAATTGCTGCACAGATTTGGCAAATTTATGAATCAGGATGTGAGTTATCAGTTTGTAAGAAGAATTTTTCTCTTTAGAAAAAAAGTGTTCATTGGTAAACATAATCTTGTTTTATTTTTTCATTTTTCCTTATGATTTGCATTTTAGTTTATTTTTACTGGCATTCTTAATACAGATATACACACAGAGAATGTGTGTGTGTGTGTGTGTGTGTGTGTGTGTGTGTGTGTGTGTGTGTGTGAAAAGCACTGCATTTAGACTCCATCATCTCTGAACTCAATGTATCAATATGCACGATGAGGAAGTGGTAATGCCCTTTTTATTTTATTTAATATTTTTGCTAATAATACCATTGCTTGTTTCTTAGTTTAGATGGTTGAGAGATCTTGAAAATTGATCCCCAAGTGCTTTTAAAATTGTGTCACCTCTATCATGGATCTCTTCTCCACGTATTTGCTTAGGTTTGATCTCTCTTCCTGATTTAATTTTCTTGCGTGCCATTGCTGCCTTCTCCACAATGCACAATTCCACTGAAATAGTGGAATTAAGGTACACTGGTCTCAGTGATGTTGCTGATGAGAGTATATTGTCATAGAAATACAGTTCTGCTCCATTTGCTATATTACTTCCAGTTTCATAATAGTCAGGCCTAATTAAGTCATCAAGCTCTTTGAACACTCTTTTTTTTTTTTTTTTACCAGTTTTGAACTATCTTGTGAGGGAATAACGCTTATGATCTTTCATCCTTCTCCTTAGTGATGTCTTGTTAATAAATTTACACTCTAAACTGGAGTTGATATTTCCTGTCATAAAATCGTAGGTTTAGCATGAGATAGGATTTCAGAGGTCATCCAGTCTAACCTCCATCTTTCAGAAGAAGAAAGCAAGACTCCAAAGAGGTTAAGGGCCTTAACTAGTGAGACAAGTATGAAATAACAGAGTCAGCAATAAACATTTCTACACTTGGCATGTATGCTGGCTTGAGGTAGTTTCTGGACTTTTGTGACCTCTTCATTGTGGGGGTTGTTTTGCATTAGTTGATGTTCTCCAAGAAATGATAATAAAGTTCATGTCTTTACTTTTATTGATTTCAAAGACTTTTTTGAACAGTTTGACTTGGAGATGCCATTTTCACACATAGTATCTTTTCATCTTTATCGTTTTTCAGACTTTGCCTGGATATTGATGTTTGTTCTAATCAGCGGATGATCTGACTCAACACAGACAAACAATATTGAAATGACTCCCATATCACTAACCAGTTGTTTCCTGTCTGTTAAGATGCTGTTAATTTCTTCTTTTTGTATTTGATGCTTTTTGGTGTGTACCATATTCAGCACCCTTTGACCTTCTTCTTGAAGAAAGCATTCATAATATGTAGACTTTTTAGTAGTCTATAAATGCTTAGATTAAAAAAAGAACTTGATCATAGATTATACTTTCCAGAATAGTTTTCATGACTTCTTATCTCAACATACCTTTGAAATCATACAAATTGATGTAAATAGTCATTTAATTTGGGGCAATCTTCTTAAACACTTCAAAGAATTTATTTTCTCATGCTCTGCAATGGATACTAGCACAGACACTGCAGCTATCTGTAGTGTGGTGTATTTTGTGAACTATATTTTGTGAACTTCAAGATGGAATGATCATGGTTTCCTATTCAAATGATAGTTATCTTTAGGTAAACTCCAACTTGTTCATGCTCTTCTACAAAAGAATTCTATGTTCCATCCTCTGAAACTTCCTTGTGAATGTTCATATTAGTGTGAGTCCATTTCTCTCAAACATCCCCTTACTGGTTTTTGGATAAAAATTACACATTTAGAATGCTGGCATTTAAATCAATGTTTCTAGAGGACCTCAATTGTATGTGAATCTTTGCATCTTTTTCTTTCTTTTCTACTTCTCAACCACTACACTTGCAAAAAATGGTAGAGTCACATAGACTGAGAGATATTGGGTATTTTGATCTATTGGTGGAGTCATTGAGATTATAACATTTTTCATTTATAGGGTGTATTTCTGATGATAACTCTGTAGTTTGGTTGGTTTTTTGATAATAGCTTCAGACTTTGTTGTTGTTGCTTGTTTTTGTTGGACCTATCCTTAAAGCCTTAGGAGCCTGATAGAACATGCCATGACTTTGACTTCTATGGCACATAGCCTTGAAGAATCTAGAGTTATATCTATACCATGATGAGGCAATTAGAGTAAAACTCTCTTGGAGGATGATTGAATAATGGTTCAAAAAAAATGAAAGAATTTATAAACTGAACCTAAGCAGATGAAATATAACCAAAATGTGTATGTAAAGTCTTGCATTCAGGATTTATTTGTCTTTTAATTAAAGTTTACTTTTTTTAGTCATTAAGAATTTATCTTTTCTCCTTCCCTATTGCCTTTTACCTTCACTAAAAAAAAAGTCTCTATATTGTGGGTTCATCACCTCTCTGTCAGAAGGTGGGTAGCATGCTTCATCATGGGTCCTTTTGATTTGTGATTAGTCAAGGTACTGAATAGGGTTCTTAAATCTTTCAAAGTTGTTTGTTGTTACAATGTAGCTGTTATTATATAAATTGTTTTCATGGTTCCATTCAACTCACTTTGAGAGAGAGAGAGAGAGAGAGAGAGAGAGAGAGAGAGAGAGAGAGAGAAAGAACACTATGCATTCCATTATATTCATGGAACATTGTTCCCTACTTGATGGGTATTTCCATAGTTTCCAGTTCTATACCACTATAAAAAAATAGCTGCTATAAGTTTTCTTTTTAAAAACATATGGATCCCTTCCCTCCTTTTTTGATCTCTCAGAGGTATAGATCTAGGAGAGGTATCTCTGGGTCAAAGGGTATGCACAATTTATCACTTTTGGGGATATAGTTCCAGATTGCTTTTCATGATGGCTGAACCAATTCACACACTTGTTTCCTTGCAGCCCTTCCAAATCTGTCATTTTTCCAAGCCTTGTCATCTTATGGGTGTGATGCAGAGCTTTGGCATTGCTTTAATCTGCATTTCTCTAATTATTAGTGATTTGGAACAATTTCCTATGGCTACTAATGGCTTGAATTTTTTTTCTTGAGCCATGTCCAAATTAATAAGAGGATATTAATAATATTTTTCAAAAATGTATTTACAAAATGAGAGAAATCATCAGACAGCAACTGATGGATCATAAACACAGTAAGAGCCAGGGCTATTAAAGCAAGTGAAATCTCTGTGTCAAAAGAATAGTGGTGATTAAGTCAATGGAGGTCTTTGTACTAATACAGTTTGTGTTGATCAGAACACAGGTTATGGTATATGAATATGATAGAGTACTATTGTGTTAAATGAAATAATGGAGGAGACGGTACCTGAAAAACTTGGGAAGATAGACATGAACTGATGCAAAGTGGAGTGAGCAGATAAAGGAGAGCAATTTATGTAGGAACAACAATATTGTAAAGATAATCTCTGAGATTAGTAACTCTGATCCATAATGACTGACCATAATAAATTGAGAGAGAGAGAGAGAGAGAGACAGAGAGACATACAGAGAATGTTAATGGACTGAATGAAAATTGAAGAATATTTTCTTTTATTTCTTATTTTTTCTTGGAATATGGCTAATAGAGAGTTTTATTTTTCTTGCCTTCTCAATAGGTGGGGGAGAAGTAGAAAATTTTAAACTGAAAATTGAATTAAAAAAATAAAAAAAACGAATATACTTGGAGGATTACCCCTAGTTTTCCTAAGAGCATAAGATAACTATCTTCAAATATTTTTAAAGGCTCACTTGTGGGAGACATTTTTCTGAGTTGCCCCATAGAGGAGAACTAGGAGCAAAATTCCAAATCCAATTCACTTCTCCAGACATCTATTAAATTCCTATAAGGCACTAAGGATGTGAAGATGAAATACCAGAAAGCCCTTCCTTTAAGGAGCTGAAAATATGAAACCATGTCAATGCATGAATATATGTTTGGCCTTCAAATCCCACAAAAGTCAACTTGATCTCCTAAGTAGGGGAATGTCATTGTGTCTTTCTGTTTTTACATATCCATATATGAGAGAAGGAACACATGCAGTAGATAGCTAGGTAGCTTTGGAGTAAGGAAGACCTGGCTTCAAGCCTTGGGAGACTGAGACTGTGGGCAAGTCACAACTGTGTCAGTGCCCCTATGCAGCTCCCTAAGACTAAATTATGGATTGGATGCACATCTAGATGGTAGAAAGAGTTAGCCGTTTGAAAACCAGGAATTCCCTATAACATTGAAATTACAGATCTAGGTGTGGCTAGGGCCTGGGCTTGTAATTTCTTGAGTACCGGGAAGTCTCAGATGAAGAAACATTCTACCAATGCCTCAGCTAACTTTCTGCACTATTTGGTCCTAGAGACTGCACGGTATAGTTTCAGTGCCTAGAGGACTGAGAGGTTAAATTACTAGCCCAGAGTCACAAAACCAGTACTTGTTAGAGGCAGGACTTTGCCTCAGGTCTTTCTGGCTTCAAAGGAAGGTTTCCATTCATTATACCATGCTGTTTCTCATATATCTATAACAATATCTTCTCTCTTATGTCTATAACTTTTCCCATATCTATATACCTATATATCTATATCTATATCTATCGATATAGATAGATAGATAAAGATATATCCTATCTATGTATCTATCTTTGTATCTATTATCTATGTATGTATCTATTCATCTATATGTTGATCTATCTATTTTTATCTCTTGCTGGTATGTCTATGTCTACAATTATTTCTATATCTATATCATCTATGTCTCTATCTATCTCATTTATACCTATGCCTGTAACTTTACCTATATCTATATCTAATCTGTATCTGTATCAATTATGTCTTTATTTCTGTTGATATCTATATAGCTGTATCTATACACGTATGTATGCACATACAACTAGATACAATAGGATCAAGTAACTAGAAAGGACTTTAGAGAGTTTACTCTTCCTATTTTCAGTTAAGGAAACTGATACTGAATTATAAAGTGATTTCCTTAGGTCACACAGATATTAAGTACCAGGATCAGTATTTGAACCCATGTTCTCTGTCTCCAATCCCTGTTTCATTACATTATGCAATCCTAGATCTATCAGAAACTATAAAAAACTATGAACAATATAAAGTAGATCATTTACTGCTTCAATCATTTGAGTGTGAATCAATTAATTAGAATTTGTTGATTACCTGCTTAACATAATAACAAATACTAAATAGTCCACTGAGATATTTTTCTTTCTAATTAAGTCTTTCAAATTATTAATAATTTAATAACTAATCTTTCTTCTTTGTCACCTAATTTTTCCCCCTCCTCTTTAATTATTTGTGTAATTTAGTCACGTGAATTTTTTTACCCTGAATTATTTCATATATACATGTATGTGTGTGTGTGTATGTGTGTGTGTGTGTGTGTGTGTGTATGTGTGTGTGTGTGTGTGTGTGTGTGTGGTACAGAGACTAATCTCATGACCTGGTCTACTTCATAGTCACATGGCTTATTAGTGTTATGGGACACACAGGATCTTACTTTCCATTACTATCCACATGTCAATTAAAATGAAATGGAGTGAATGTTTTTTTTTAATTCAGAGGTGTTTCCTAAGTTTTTCTATTTTTCACTTCTAGTTTATGACTGGAACTGGAGTTTAAATCATGGGGAAGTTAACTCTCACTGTTGTCTGAAATGGTCCTCAAGGGACTGGAGGTGGAGGTAGATCTATCTAAAATTTTACTTAGAATGAAAGAACCCAAGTACTAAGTTTGCCTTAGACTATGACAGATGGCAACAAGATAGATACTGCAGGACAAAAGAAAGAATGAAAGACAGTAGAGGTTACAGTATGTCCATGTGGAGGTCTTCAAATCCACTGACAAATAATATACCCATTGGATGAAAGACAAAGTAAGGAAAATTAGAGAGTGGTTGTATTGATTATAGAGGAGGAGAGGAAGGATGTGTTTATGTCATCTCTGATCTTATGGCTGTAGGATTTAGGGTTTAAAGGGACCTTAGAGATTACCTTGTTTCCCATTTTCCATTCTCATTGTGTAGATATGGGAAAAGGCCTAGAGAGGTCAAATGACTGGTCCAAAATCACATAGGCTCCCTCTTGTCTCTAGGATAAAATAAAAACTCTATTGGTAGAATCTGACTCCAGCCTACTTTCTTGCATCCTCTGCCCTCTGTTCAGATCAAACTGGTCTACTTGTTCATGATGTTTCATGATGTTTCATTTCCCATTCTCATGCTTTTGCACAAGTTTGTCTGCCATGTTCAGAATTTACTCCCTCCTTCTCTCTTCCTCATAGAGCCTCTAGTTATCTTTGAGTTTACCTCAAGCACCACCTCCTAGAGCTCAGGTTCTTAACCTGGGGATCTGTGGTTACCCTCAAGGAGGCCTGTGAACTTGGATGGAAAGATAAATTACCTTTTTATATTCACTAACCTTTGATTTCATTTGTAATGCAATGTGTTTTATTTTATGCCTTTAAATATTTAAAAATAGATTAAATAAAATATTCAAATATTTTAAAATATTATTTTGAGAAGGAAGCCATAGGGGTGTGTGTGTGTGTGTGTGTGTGAGAGAGAGAGAGAGAGAGAGGGGGGGGGGGAGAGAGAGAGAGAGATATGAAAATATGAATGATGGTGGGGCCATTTTGTCAGAGGAGATAGGAATGGTATAAAGGAGTTCATGTTGGCAGATCTCCCTTGAGAAGGAGAAAGGCCAAGTTTTCATCAGATATTAAGGTGAAGGAGGAAATAATGAAAGATGATTTTACAGGGATGTGAGGTGATAGAATATGAGAAGAGAATAGTTTTGTCAAATGACTTCAATTTTGTCAGTGGTGTATGAAGTGAGGTATCTAGCAGGAAGAATTTAGGGAGGATATGCTCCTCTTTGAGAGAAGCTCTAGAAGAAATAGCAAGTTTTGGAATAGTCACCATGGAAAGTATGTTAGTAAATCATTTAGGTGGAGTAGAAAGTTTGCTTTGTTTCACTGAAGACCAATTAATAATTAATTAGTATGTCTGTCACGGATCCAATCAATGTAGCTTCATAAATTCATTCAGCATATCAGTAGGAGGAAGATGCTAGGGTTTTTCAAGGTAGGATCAGTGATAAAGGGGCAAGTGATTTGAAAGTAGAGTTGAACTTTTTCATGATGCCCTGGAAAGGAGTCAAGTAAAGAAGAGACTGGAGATCATTTATTTTCAGATATTAGCTAAAGTGCTTGGGTTTGGACTTTCTCTAATAGAAAAGTTTTCCACAATACTTTTCTATTTTGTTTTATTTGAACTATTAAAATTTCAGTGATATAATAGCTTTCATTTCAATCTGTGTATCTATCACTTCATTTCTTTGCTTAAAAACTTAATGTCTTGTTCAAATATGTTTTTAAGGGTAATATTCTGATAAACTTAGATTATAACTAGAAGCTCTTTTGTTAGAGCAGGTTGATTCAGAAACAAGTTGTATAGCTGCAGGAAAATCGTTGCCCTGCACCATGGAGGTATTCAAAGACTGATGTTATGCATTATATGAAAGTATCTAGCAAATGCCTTATTGCTGTGGGAAGTTCTTGATTTTAACTGATTGGACAAATAATAACTGCGGGGTTTTGACACTAACCAATATAATCAGTCTTCTGTGCTACATTTTTTTCTTTTTTACTATAAAGAGAAGAATAAAAAGGTTGAGAGAAGGGAATTTGGAAAGAAAAGCAAAGATTTTATCTATTTTGATTTGGAGTTGGAAGTTGGAACTTTATTGCTAGAACAATGAAAGCCCATAGTACATAACAATTTTCAAAAAGCCCATAATACAAGAAATACTAGAGCCACTTTGGTGGATGTATCCCAAAGAGTTTTAAATTTGAGATATAAAAATGAAGGGTCAGCTTAAAAAATGTACTCAAGGCTTGGAATTTGAGGAAAGAGAGAATCAGAGTTATATTTAGTAGTATTCTTAGTAGAAAGGCTGATTGATATAATACGAAAAGCTTTGGACCAGGCACCAAGAAACCCAGTGGGTTCCAGTCTCAGTTCTATCACTAAGCAGCTGCATCACCTTGGACAAATCCTTTGACCTCTCTACCTCTCAGCTTTCTCATCTATAAAGTGAGGAGTTTGAACTTAATAACATCCAGATGCCTTTTCAGCTATAAAATTCCTTTTCAGCTATAAAATTCTATTTTTGTTAAGGATTATCAACAAAGTTACCCAACAATATTCAAGTTTTTTTTAACCCTTTAAAGTAATCTTGTTCCGTACTATAATTTTTCTTAAGTATTTGCTTCTAGCTATTTTAATAAAGTATTTTATTCATTTAAAAAAATAAGCAAAATTGAATGAGAAAATGTGCCACAATCTGTATCTTTCCGTTAGCCAAAGTCTGTGGCAAATACAGATGTTTGGACCACAAGGCGCCCCTATGGCAGCTTGATCTAATTGCACTTTAACCAATTAAAATAAATCAGTACCTTTCAAAATGCTAACCTTGCAAACATATCCATAGATTGACGGTTAATTTTACATTATTTTATAAGGTTGCCATTTAAGTGCAAACTAAACATTTTCATATTTGTTTGTTGATCAATATCTGTCCTGTTATTTAATCAGGCATCTTTGCCATTGTCATTACCATCATCTTTGTCATCATCATCATTCATGTATCCAACATTTTAAGGTTTATAAAGCCCTTTCCTCATAAATGAGATTTTCATACTATATGAGATTTTGAGCAGGAAAACCAAACAGAAGTATAGTCCTGCCTCTGTAAAGTCTACAATCCACTCTTTATTTCATATGCTAAGAGTAACAAAGACCTTTCCTATCAATTTCTACTTATCTCTCCATTTGTGCTTAACATCTGTCCCTGGGACTTTCCTTGTAGCCTAGCCAAACTCTCAACAGTTAGCAGTCCCTTGAAAGCTTCTGCTTAGCATTGACTTTATCTTTGTTGTCTCAGCTTTATCCAGGAGCCTAATGTATTTTATGATCCCTGGAGGTCCCTGTACCCATTGAAGCAATTAGACTTTTTCCTGGTTCACATACGTGAAACCTACCTCAGCCTGATTACTTCAACTGTGACTGTGGGGTTACCCTGACAGCTCCATGGAGGGGAGCCAGGAACACATAGAAAAGGAACATTTACCTCCATTTTGGTTTCTTCAGGGTGATATTCGGTGAAGGTATTTGGCTTGAAGTTTATTTAGACAGATACACCTTTATCTGTGCATGCAATAGCCTAAGAAATTTCTTTTAAACAATGTCTATAGGAATTAGAAAAAATCTAAACAAAATTTCTCTCAATGAAATCAGATGTAAAATTGAATAAAAGATCTCTCTGTTACGTGTATGCACATCAACAAAGAGTTTCTTCGCAGGGGTTAGGGAGGGGGACTGAAAGACTAAATTACTTTCCCAAGGTCATACAGCTAAGTTATGCCAAAAGCAGAATTTGAATTCAGGTTTTTCTGATTTGGGAGTCAGAACTTTTATTTATTACAATGCTGCCCTTTTAAATCTTTGTTGCTGTTTAGTCATTTTCTATCATGTCTAACTCTTTGTTGGACCCTGTTTAGGGTTATGTTTTTGGCAAGGATGCTGGAATGGTTTGCCATTTCCTTCTCCAGCTCATTTTACAGATGAGGAAACTGAGACAAACAGAATCAAGTGACTTGCTCAGGGTCACACAGTTAGTATCTAAGGTCAAATTTGGACTCTGATCCTCCTGACTCCAGAGCCAGCACACTATCCACTATGCCACCTCGCTGCCTCCTTCTAAATCTGAATTCCCCCTAAAAATGGTTTTAAAATTCCAGCATCTATACATAACTAAATCCATCACTTCCTCTCCTACCAGCACACAAAAAAGTTTGGTGATTTTTTTGAGTAAATATCAGCCTTGCTTTTTATGGCTCAAGTCTTCCAGTTAAGACCTAGGGGATGTTAACAACAAGTCTTTGATGGTTTCATCAGCTGGAAGTCATCTCAGAGTTGATGTGTAGTTCAAATATCTAATTTTATGGATAAGGAAGTTAAGTAAAGGTCATCTGGATAGTAAATGAAAATTCTGGAATATAATTCAGGTCCTCTGACTACAGAGATTTTACTATTTTCCATGGTGCCCATAGTAAGCATCAAAGCTGGTATGTAAATCTAGGTCCTCAGACTTCTATTCCAATTCTTTTTTGTGCAGTACCACATTGGATTCCCATACCTTAGATGGGGGATGGGGACTATAAGGTGATGGTTTTGGAGGGGGCAATTAATAAGAACTGAGGGAAAGAACCCCAGTGGGCAAAGGGTATGGTCTCAGTCATGATCCAAGTGAGTAAATAGGATTCTGTACCAGGTTGCTCCAAGATTTATAGATTTAGTCCTTCCCCCTCCACCCACCCTGGAATGGAGATAGGAAAGTTGGAGTTATACTTCTAGAAAGATAAACATGGAGTCAAGGAGCAGATACTAGCAATAAGGAGCAATAAGTGATAATTTATCTTTGACTAGGTATGAGATCTATGATCGGGGAGCTCTTGTCAAACATAAAGTGAGAATCTCTTCCATCAGCTAACATAGATGTTTAGAATACAGTACTTTGTTGATGTTTCTGTTGAGTTACTTCACTCTCCGTGACTGCATTTGGGGTTTTCTTGGCAAAGAAAAAGGATGGTTTGGCCATTTCCTTCTCTGGTACATTTGACAATGAGGAAACTGAGATAAATGGTTGAATTATTTGTGCAGGGTAAGTGTGTGAGGCCAGATTTGAACTCAGCCCTGATTTCAGGGCTGGTGCTCTATTCATTGTGCCACCTAGCTGTTCCATGATAGGCTTACTTATGTGATTTGCATAGATATCACCCTCAAGAGGAGGGAAACATGCATCTGGCAGACCAGAGTTAGTACCACACTTGTTCCAAAGATGTTAAGGAATGGATTCAGTGAAATATAGTAGAGCTAACTATCTTTTTACTGGGATGATTAGAACAGTAGTGTCCTGTGAATACTTGGAAGAGTGAAATGTCAGTTCCTTGAGGGCAAGGTCTGATTTGTTGCTATCTATATGTCCTCAGCACTCAGCAGTGTCTGTCACATAGGAGGCACTTAATAACTGTTACATCAAATTGAATTAACTGGGCTATTCCTCCTAGTGACTGGATCTCAAGGGAATTACCTCATCTTGCTTTGTTGACTTCTCCCAAACCAATCAGTACTGTGGTGCAGTGGATAGAGTACCAGTGCCGGAGCCAGGAGGATCTGAGTTCAAATCCTACCTCAGACACTTGACACTCACCAGCTGTGTGACCTTGGGCAAGTCACTTAACCCCAATTACCTCATCCTGGGGCATCTCCAGTCATCTTGATGTATATCTGGTCACTGGATTCAGATGACTCTTGAGGAGAAGTCAGGTTGGTGACCTGCACAGCCCTCCCTCACTCAAAACAAAGTCAAGTACAAATCTTATCATTTTTCTGATGGCCTGATCTTCCTCAGCAACAAAGGATGAACACACACGTAACAATACTTCTTCCTCTCTTCTTCTCAGAGGCTTGGGATACTCAGATTGGAAGTACAAAAGCACATTGCCCTACCACAAAATATACTAGTTCTCCCTGCTTTGTGACAGCTACTCACTCCAAGGGACTTTCTGTTATATTAACAAATAGTCAAATACTTCCCAAACCATTACAACTATCTAGGAGTTTCGACTGTCACGTTACTATTCCACAGAGAAACCAAATGCATGTATAATAAATGCGACAATTATTTAGTCCATATATTTGCATTAAAGATTAACCTATCTTTTAAAATCATGTTGATGGAAACATAATTTGACCTCTTTTAGGCATTTTCTAGCTTTTTACTTATACATTAACATAATTAAATATTTCCAACAAGCCTATTTAATGCTTCAGGATGTGTGACAAATGTCCGATGAAGCATAAAACCAGTAAATTTTCCTTTATGGTTGTTATTATTTATTGTTGAGATACACTTCATTAACCAGTCCCTGTCTCGTTACTGAGGCAACGTGATATGGTTTCCCACAAATAATGGTTTACATCGGAATTCATCCTGAATTGTTTCCACCCTGAGAAATGGAGTCAGTGCTCTGAACGTAGCTGTCTGTGCTATGATGGTGAATATTATTGGCAAGAAGGGAAGGAGAAAGACTTAGGGAAAAAAATTCAACCAATAAAGAAAATGTCGACTCCTGAGAATTATGTGACCGTTATGATGAACCATCCATGAACTTATCCTTAAGATGTTAGTTTTCTATGTGACCAACTACTAAGAAAGGGCATGTTTAATTTTCAATGGTTAAAAAATAAACTAGAAAAAGTCATCTCTTTAACTCAATATATGTAAGATGCGTTTTGTTTATATCCATTGCTCTACTTGCCTCCACAAAGTACCATGGTAAATATTCCACCTCTACTAACAAAGGACAAACAGGTAGCTCCATTTCACAAAGAAAAAAAAATGACTTCATTAGGAGGCAATGAGGCATGGAGTAGCACACTAAACTGAGAATTAGAGACTTAGGTTTTTGTCCTTACTCTGCTACAAACTAGCTGGATGACCTTGGGCAAGTCACTGATCTACTCTTCATTTTCTTCATCTGAGATAAATAAGAGTGTTGTATTAGATGATTGTGAGAGGTCTTTTCATCACTAAAACAATTCTATGAATTAAGGAAGATATTGCATGGCATCCTCATTCTGCGACATCCTAAACATACTTTCCTCTAGGCTTGATGTTTTCAGGACCTGAGTACAATCAGAATATTATGGAACTAGAAAGTATATCTGAAAGACTATGAAGTACAATCCTCCTCCATCCACACACATATGTTTTGCAAATGAAAAAAAATGTAATCTACTAAGTTAAGAAAATTAATTTAGTTCAGCATACAAGGAAAGAATTTCAAAGGGCGAAGAGACCAGAGAGATCATCTTGTCCCCCTCTCTCATTTTATAGATTCATGGTAATCACTCCAGTCTACTGCCTTTCTCTGGGTAAAGTAAGGATAATGGGCCAATTCATCTCAAGGCTCTGTGGATATCAGAGGAAGACACTTGGACGCAAGGTAACTGGGAAGATTTTTCAAGCACCGGGCAGATGGATATTTGATAAACTCCCAAAATAAGAAATATAAATGTACAATTACAATTAAATAGGGTCGATGGCTAGAAGTCAGATTCAAAACATCATTCCAAGAGATTGTTGAGGAGGGCTGGGGAAGTATAGTAGTCAAGGACTCCTGTGTTCTTCCAGTCCTGGATCTCTTAATGATTGATTTTATTGTATCCACTATGTTTCAGACACTGTGAACTTTACAAATATTCTCTCATTTGATACAATAACTTTGGAAAACAGGTGCTATTATTATAGACATTTTAAAATTGAGGTACCTAAGGCAGACAGAAGTTAAATGACTTAGTCAGGGTCACATATCCAGGAAGTGTCTGAGGCTGGATTTGAACTGAGGCTTTCCTGACTCCAGATATGCCACATAGAATTGTGACTTTGGTGAAGACACTTCACTTACTTTGAAACCCAGCTTTCCCTATTACTATTTTGGATTAGATGGTGGTTTGAGGTCCCTTTTATCTCAAGACTCCCTAAACACTTAGATAGCACAAGGGGAACCCCTGCAGGGAAAGGCAGAACACTGGGAAATCATAATTTAATAGTTCTTATTGAGTCAGAAGGATATGAGAGAGTAATTAGATTAAGGGAATGAAAAATGAAAATTTCAGTCTTCATTTTCGGTATGTGAAATGTTATTAAATGGAAACATTTAAAATTAACCTAAGTAGTCACTAATGCCCCAGTGTGGAATAGTCTTTGTATTTTGGATACTTGTGTAGCATCATTAGAAAACCTTTTATGCACTTATCATGTTCCTTTTCATATCATAGTTACTTTAGTCGCTGTGTAATTACCTCTCTTACTAGAAAGTAAACTCTTTGAGGGTAGGAATTATGTTTTAATTATTTTTTTTATCATCTTCAGTTCTTAGAGTGATGATCAATCTGCAGCAAATGATTGTGCAATATTGAAGTTTCCATTTCGTGAAAAATTAGTAGGAAATAAAAGGCATCTCTAGAATGAGTGACTGGTATTTTGAATCCAAGGATTCTAGTAAAGAAGGTATCAGTTAGCAAAAAGAAAATGAACAAACAGCATATTTAAGCACAGTGACACTACATTTGAAGGTTTTTTTTAATTTGAAAACTGTATGATACCTTCATCAAAGTACTTGTTGCATCTTTCATATATATATATATATATATATATATATATATATATATATATATATATATTTAGAGAGAGAGAGAGAGAGAGAGAGAGAGAGAGAGAGAGAGAGAGAGAGAGAAATGATATAAATTATACACTTTTGCAATTGGAAGTAAACTGTATTATTCACAATACCAGTATTTTAAAGATCAATTAGAAATGATATGTAGAAAGGCTATTAATGAAAAAAAGACATTAATAGTGATTAATCATTAATTCAATGATTCATTCAACAAGTATTTGGGTACATATTAAGTAAAGAACATTATTTGAAGCAATATAGGGGATTCAGAAATATTTAAGACCCAATATCTACTCCCCTGAAGTTTGTGATCTAGTTAAAGATTAAAAACACTTACAAAAATAACCATAATAAAAAGGCAGTAGGTGATAGTAGAATGAATTGTAGATATAAGAATTTCAAAGTTCTAGCTGGTATGATCAAAAAAGACTTCTTGGTGGAGGTGGAATTATTATGGTATACCACAGAATCTATGAAAAGGCAGCCATTGACTGATATGATAAGCAAACTGATAGAGCAAGGAATAGTTTACCTATCAGATGTATGACAAAGGGAAAAAAAAATTATGACCAAACAAAAGAAAGAAAATATTATGAAATGCAAAGTGTATGATTTTAATGACATTAAATTGAAACTTTTTGCACGCAAGAAAGTCAATGCAACTAAGATTAGAAAGTAGGCAGAAAGTTGGGAAACCATTTTGACAGTCAGTGTCTAATAAGGGTCTCATTTCTAAAATATATAGACAACTGAGTCAAATTTATAAGAATGCAAGTCATTCCCCAATTGATAAATGGTCAAAGGACATGAACCAGCAATTTTCAGAGGAAGAAATTAAAGCTATCTATAGTCATAAGAAAAAATGCTCTAAATCGTAATTGATTAGAGAAACGCAAATCAAAACAGATCTGAGGTACCACATCACAATTATCAGATTGGTTGACATGACAAAACAGTAATATGATAAATGTTGGAGATGCAGGAAAACTGGAACACTAATGCATTGTTGGTGGAGTTGTAAACTGATCAAACAGAACAATTTGGAACTATGCCCAATGGGCTGTAAACCTAAACCCTTTGATCCAGCCATACCACTTTGAGGTCTGTGTCCCAAAGAGATCATAAAAATGGGCAAAGGAGCCACATGTACAAAATATTTATAGAAGCTCTTTTTGTGGTGGCCAAAAATTGGAAGTTGAGAGGAAGTTCATCAATTAGAGAATGGTTGAACAAACTGTGGTATATGAATGTAATATAACAGTATTGTGCTGTAAGAAATCATGAGCAGGTGGACTTCAGAAAAACCTGGAAAGACTTATGTGAACGGACACTGAATGAAGTGAGCAGAACCAGGAGAACACTGTAAACAGAGACAGCCACGGTGCTTGATGACTGACTTTGATAGATTTAGCTCTTCTTAACAATGCAAAGATCCAAGACAACTCTAAAAGATTCATCATAGAAAATGCTATCCACATCCAGAGAAAGAAATTTGGAGTCTCAATGCAGTTGGAAGTAATCTATTTGCTTTCTTTTCTAATTTTTTTCTTCTTTCTTGTGGTTCCCCCCATTGGTTCTAATTCTTCTTTACAACATGACTAATGTGAAAATATGTTTAATATGAATGTATACATATTCAGTCTATATCAGATAGCATGCTGTCTTGGAGAGGAGAGAGGAAAGGGAGAGAGAGAACATTTAAAACTTAAAATCTCATGGAAGTGAATATTGAAAACTGAAAAAAGGAAATTAACTCAGGAATTGAATAACTAAAGTCAACTTAGTACCTAATTGCAGGGGGTTGGAGGGGTGGACATGTGCTAGGGCTAGGCTATGCCGATCAGAAATAGCTTCAAGTATTTTTAGTAGACTGAGCATCAAACAAGTTTAATCAGCCTGTGTCATTTTCTAACAAGTAGCTCACAGAGTTGAGTTTGTGTGTGTGGTTAACAACATATTTTGAATCTGAATAAAATTAAGTATAATAGAACCATTATGTAAAGTTTCTTTATTCTTTGAAACTTTGTACTTCTTTTTGAGGTCATAAGAACAAATATTTGGTGGGATCACTTCATCTCTGTAGTGACTTTTACCTACTCTTCCTGTGGAAAAATATGATGCTCCTAGATCTGCATCCCAAAAAGAACAAAACAAAAGGAAAAGGACCTTTATGTACAAAAATATTTGTAGCAGCTCTTTTTGTGGTAGCAAAGAGTTAGAAATTGAGAGAAATGTCTGAACAAGTTGTGATATATGATTGTGATGGAATAGAATACTATTGTGCTATAAGAAATGTCAAGGGGGATGGTTTTAGAAAAACCTCAGAACACTTATATGAACAGAACCAGGTGCAGTGAACAGAAACATGGGAACACTGTATACAGTAATAGTAATTCTTCAACAATGATCCACTGTGAAAGATTTGGCTACTCTGACCAAGACAATAATCCAAGAACATTCTAGAGGACTCAATGAAAAATGTTATCCACCTCCAGAGAAAGAACTGATGAACTCTGAGTACAGATTGAAGTATATTTTTTTCGTTTATTTTTCTTTTTTTTGTACAACATGACTAATAAAGAAATATGTTTCATATGACTTAAAAAAGAAAAAAGATGTGAAAGTCCAAAGATGAAAAATAGGAATATTATAAAGAAATCTCTTCTTTATGTATGATACCTATTTAAAACCTCAAAAAGAAGTCCCACACAGTGGGTTTCGGTATGGATCATCTTTATCAGTTAATGCATCCATAAATTTATCTTGAACAAATGATTTAGAAAGAAGATAATCTGTGTCACACATTGATGATGATGATGAGGAGATTCAACTGAATCACATTGGGGAAACTGCACACAGTGCTTTCCATGATTCAGAGATGCTCATCTGTTTCAAAATTCATCTTCTAAATTCCTGTATTTTCATGGTGGTGGCATAGGGTTGTGGATCATGGAGTCCAAGGAGTCACATTCAGTGATAATATAAATCTCAGTGGGAAAGTATACAGTGGGTGTTAGGAGACTGCAACATATTACTAATCAAGATTTATATCTGATAAAAATTTAATCATCAAAGATGATTAATAATTTAATTTTAATTTAATTTAAAATATTTAATTCAATAATTTAATCATCAAAGACACGTATGAGCACCAAAATATACCAAAATATAACAACTCAAGTGTTTACTGGTATCTCTGAAAAGAACCAGATTAAGACTTCTTATTCTTTGGCTAGAGAGTCTATGGAAGAAAGAAATACATGGATGGCAATAACCTAGAACATGAGGGTGCAGGTGCATCTTGCACTGGGATAGAGAGTGGAGTATCCTGTTGATGAAGTCACAGAGTGATTGGAATGTAGAGGTACTATTTCCAAGATTAGGGTACAGGCACTATATTTAATATAAATTTATTTATTTAACTTTTTACATTCATTTTCACAAAATTTTGGGTTCCAAATTTTCTCCCCATTTGTCCCCTCCCCCACCTCAATACACCCAGTATTCTAATTTCCACTATCACCAATCTGCCCTCTCTTCTATCATCCCTCTCTTCTCTTGTCCACATCTTCTCTTTTGTCCTGTAGGGTCAGATAACTTGCTATTCCCCATTACCTGTATTTCTTATTTCCTAGTAGCAAGAACAATACTCAACAGTTGTTCCTAAAACTTGGAGTTTCAACTTCTCCCCATCCCTCCACCCCCACCCATTCTAATTGGGAAGGCAGGCAATTCAATATAGGACATATCTGTGTAGTTTTACAAATGACTCCCATAAGAGTCGTGTTGTGTTAGACTAACTATATTTCTCTCCTTCCTATCTTGCCCCGCGTTATTTCTATTCTCTCTTTTGATCCTGTCCCTCCCCAAGTGTTGACTTCAAATTGCTCCCTCCTCCCATTGCCCTCCCTTCCATCATCCCCCCTACCCTGCTTATCTCCTTCTCCCCCACTTTCCTGTATTGTAAGATAGGTTTTCATATCAAAATGAGTGTGCATTTTATTCCTTCCTTTAGTCAAATGTGATGAGAGTAAACTTCATGTTTTTTTTCTCAGGTCTCCTCTTTTTCCCTCCACCAAGAAGTCTCCTGCTTGCCTCTTCTATGAGAGATAATTTGTCCCATTCCAATTCATCCTCTCTCCTCTTACTACATTTCTCTCTCATCATTTACCTTGATTTCTTTTAAGATATGATCCCATCTTATTCAATTCACTCTGTGCTCTCTGTCTCTGTGTGTGCATGCATGTCTGTATGTGTGCATGCATGTCTGTATGTGTGCATGCGCACACGTGTATGTGTGTGTGTGTAATCCCACCAACTACCCAGATACTGAAAAGTTTCAAGAGTTACAAATATTGTCTTTCCATGTAGGAATGTAAACAGTTCAACTTTGGCAAGTCCCTTATGACTTCTCTTTGCTGTTTACTTTTTCATGCCTCTTCTCATTCTTGTGTTTGAAAGTCAAATTTTCTTTTCAGCTCTGGTCTTTTCATCAAGAATGCTTGAAAGTCCTCTATTTCATTGAAAGACCAGTTTTTCCCCTGAAGTATTATACTCACTTATGCTGCATAGGTGATTCTTGATTTTAGTCCTAGTTCCTTTGGCATCTGGAATATCCTATTCCATGCCCTTTGATCCCTTAATGTAGAAGCTGCTAGATCTTTTGTTATCCTGATTGTATTTCCACAACGCTGGAATTGTTTCTTTCTAGCTGCTTGCAATATTTTCTCCTTGACCTGGGAACTCTGGAATTTGGCCACAATGTTCCTAGGAGTTTCTCTTTTTGGATCTCTTTCAGGCGGTGATCTGTAGATTCCTTGAATACTTATTTTGCCCTCTGGTTCTAGGATATCAGGGCAGTTTTC
>CM053774.1:92799506-92818939 GCA_028658325.1 Potorous gilbertii | reverse complement strand
CCCAGTTTTTCCTCCACCTGTCTAACTTGGTTTTCAAAATCCTTTTTGAGCTCTTCCATGGCCTGAGCTCATTGGATATCTATTTCAGATGTTTGGGATACAGAGGCCTTGACTCTTATGTCTTTACCTGATGGTAAGCATTGTTTTTCCTCATCAGAAAGGAAAGGAGAAAACATCTATTCACCAAGAAAGTAACCTTCTATGGTCTTATTTTTTTTTTCCCTTTTCTGGGCATTTTCCCAACCACTTACTTGACTTCTGAGATTCCTTTCCACACCCACCTCACCTCCAGATTCACCCAGCTAGTGCTTGAGGTCTGAGATTCAAATGCTGCTCCCTAGCCTCAGGGCTTTCAGTGAGGGGCAGGGCTGCTATACAATGTGAGCTTAAGTTCTGGTGCTCAGGTAGGGGCAGGGCCACCTCACAGGTCTCAGTTCCCTCAGGGGGTTTATGCAGAGACCTTCAACAATGGATCTGAGCTCCTGCCTGCTTTGGGAGCCCCTGTCCTCTGCTGCTGCTTCTGCCGCTGCCTCCCGAGAGGGCCTGAGTTGTAGAGACACCTTGCTCCCCTCTCAGCCAGATCAAAAGTGTCTCTCACTGCCCTGTAGTGCCTGTGGGTGGAGGAACCTTCACAGCCACCAGAGATTCCATCCCAGAAGCCTGCTCGGATCTGCTCCTCTTGGAGCCACGTGGTCAGGGCACGGTTGGGCTCTACTCCAGGTCTGGTGCACGATGGACCTTTGGTGTGAGTTTTTCAGGGCTCTCTGGAACAGAAATCTCCTCCACTCCATTGTTGTGTGGCTTCCACTGCTCCAGAATTTGTTGGGAGTTCCTTTTTACAGGTAATTTATGGACTGTGGGTTCAGAGCTAACATATGTGAATCTTTCTACTCCACCATCTTTGCTCCTCCCCTTGTCCTTTATTTTAAAGTGATGCTTTTGTCAGGGTAGAGTAGTCACTATGCATGCTACACCTTGGAGCCACAGGTGATAAGTGGACACCAAAGGTGAATGAGCAGCCCTCACATCACAGGCACTAGTCCTCCCTGAAAGCCTACTGCACCCCACCCAATATCCCTTCTTAGCTATGGAGACCTAAAATGACAGTCTTCCAAAATCTAGCACTAAACCAAATGCCCCTTGAGCCACTGTGAAAATATACAACATGAGTCTCACCAAGCAGAAAGCAAATATGTTGATGTGGTGTCATTTTCATTCCATCCCCAACTCCTTATTTGCTTGGGGACCAAGTAGATTAATTATTTCACACTTGGGCTCTAGGATATAGAAAATAAAGATCATCGTATTTACTGTTCTTTGTCAGATATCACATAGAGTTTCCTAAGGAATTACCTTTGCTCAGTGGGTAACCACCACTGCCTTCCAAAGGAGGCAAAGTGGTTTCACTCTTGGTTGCAGTAATTCCACCAGTTACTCTCATCATCCTGCATTTTCTTTGCTCACACACTGGTATCCAGATGTTAGCATTCACTGTGATCCCTCACTGTAACTCTTCCTGATTCTGGCTTTGATCTCCTTCTTCCCCATTCCCTTCCCATCCTTCAACAACACAATCTGTGTCTTAATCACTCAAATCCCTGTAAATACTTCTGGTTAACAAGTCCTCCTTCCTCCATTTTTTGAACTGATCATTCTGCTTTCTGCCTCTTGTTCCTAGGTAAACTATAACTAAACTAGAATAGTATCCCAAGTCCTGATCTCCCCTCAGCTCCAAGCTGGTCATCTGTACTTCATCAGATGAGGACTTCCCATCATTTTTCAGTTCCCATACCCCCTCAGCTTTCAATAGACCTTTCTCTACTCATCCAATGTGAAAGAAAATAGATTGTAGAATTTAGCATTCATAGGAATAAAATTAAGAAATTAATTTCAATAGGACAAAGAATTTATTTGCCAGATGTTCCTGTTAGCCCACTGATTTGCTTCTCATATTCCTGGTGATATACATACCCCAGGGTAGGGAATTCCTACATTAGTGTTCCACTTTTATCTTTGGAAGCTCACAACAATGTCTCATGTGTACCTACAGGTTACTTCTCACTGTAAGGAGTCATTTGCTGAAAATCAATTTCTAAAGTATCTCTGACCAGTCAATGAAAGGTGCTAAATGTCAAATAATTCCTGCTTATGCAGCTCTAAATTATACTCTCTATACATATGAAATATATGTTCTTAACAAAATTAAATATTATTTTACAAATGTATCATTCAAACATCAAGTGCAATTTGGTTTTCCATTTCCCATAATTCAGAAAATATACTCTTTGGGAAAGAAAATTTTATTATAGTTCTTAACTCAAAGATAGACTAAGGAAAGATGAATACAACCTTCAATTGCTGTAAGTTATTTTAAAAGAATAAATATATCCCTTTTTTTGCTCTAAAAATAAATCTGACTTGTAGATTCTATTCAACAATGGCTTATGTTTCACATTTTCAACTTTATACTTACCCAGATGTATCTATAAAAAAGAGTTCCACCATCAAAGACAAAGTGAAATTCTGAGATAATTGCTCAGATAATTCAGGCAACTTTTCAAGATCATAGGTAGTAGAGAAAGTGCCAATCAACCTGCAAGAGGGTGGTCTTTCTCTGGGAGTTCTTTAGGTCTAGTTTTAAATGATTCAGATAATACTACTAATAACGTTACTGAGCAAAACTGAAAATCCTAGACACAAATACCATTTCTTCTTTCATTTATTCATTCACATGACCTTTGAAAAAACTGAAAAAAAAAACAGGATTTGTTGGTGGTGATAGCCAAGTTACACACCCCAAGCAAAGACTGCCATTTTTGTTTCAGAATTAATAAAGATCCCATTTCTTAAAGTGAAGGACCTGCTCCATTTACATAAGCTGTCTATTCAGAGAACAAATGAATGTGCTATCAAAAAAAAAAAAAGACCAAAAAAACCTTAAATAACTGGTATGTATGTTTAATCTCACCAAATTTCTAGTTGTGAAATTACCCAAGTGGCTTTTGAGGAATAATAATGCAATGGTTCTACGTAGAGAATTTATGTTGTGCCAGTTTGGGATTTCTCAAACTAGTAAAATGTGGCAGATTTGCCATGCATTGTGAAACAAGATATCTAGAATCACAGTACTTTCTGTTTTTTTTTCCCCTTTGTACATTCTTTCTCTGAAAGGAAAAGACCTTTCACAAAAATTCACTCAATGGCAATTACAAGTGATTTAATAGCACTATTTGTGAATTAAAACATTGCTCAAGTTAAGACATTTGACTGAATAGAAACATGATCTAGTTGCTAAATAACTTGGTCACAAGACTTCTAGGGCTATATCCCAAAGAGATCATAAAAATGAAAACAGGATGCACATGTACCAAAATATTTATAGCAGCTCTTTTTGTGGTGGCAAAGAATTGGAAGTTGATGAAATGCCTATCAATTGGGGAATGGCTGAACAGACTTGCTATATGAATGTAATGGAATACTATTGTGCTATAAGAAATGATGAGCAGGACTTCAGAAAAACCTGCTAAGACTTCTATGAACTGATTCTGAGTAAAGTAAGGAGAACATTGTACACAGTAACAGACACATTGTGCAATAACTAAGTTTAATTGACTTGTCTCTTCTCAGCAATGCACGGATCTAAGACAACTCCAAAAGACTCATGGTGGAAAATGATGTCCATGTCCAGAGAAAGAACTACGGAGTCTAAATACAGATCAAAGTGTACTGTTTGCTCTCTTTTTTCTTGTTGTTTTGTTTTCTTTCTTCTTTCTACCATTGGTTCTAATTCTTCTTTACAACATAACTAATGTAAAATAAAACTAATTAATTAATAACTTGGTCACAAGAATATTTTACTCCTTGGAAGCATAGCATGCTGGTCATCTTAGATATGCTTACTTGATTAGAGCTCTAGGATATGGTCAAAAGAACTATTCCCTTCCACCGAAATACACCAGAACATTGGGTTATTAAAATCAGTGCCATTAACAAGTACCCAGACTTATTGACTTCCCAGGATTCCCATGTGAATGAATAGTCTGGAAAAAGGGAAGGTCCATCAGGGTACCAAATAGAAGAACTAGTCCAGACTCTACCATTAACTACCTGTATGACCCTTCTGGTGTAATATATGCTTTCCTCAATTTCTTTCTCTATTAAATGAAGGTGTAAGAATAGGAATTGGGACTTTTCCAAGGATTTGTTTATATAGGGAATGATGGAATGAGGACCTCTCTCTACAAATATAGGTCAGCAACTTCTCTGGAACTTGTAGCCTTAGAGATCTGCATAGAATAGGGACAGATGAAGTAACTTGTGAAAAGTCACACAAGTTTCAGAGGCAGGGATGAAGCCATGTCTTCTTGGCTTGAAGGTCAGTTCTATAATACTCTATGCTGCCTTTATGCCTTTCATGTTAGCTATACTAATACCATAATTGCTTCACTATTTAGCATTTTCTGTCAAGGTATTTACAATCAGAAGCTTCACAAGACATTAATAAATGTATATTGGATTACAATGAATTAGATGAACTCTACTCTGCATTGGCTACTCTGCCTGATTTCAACTCCTTGGAACAAGATGCCTCTTGTGGGTTAAGTTTTCCTGCTTCCGTTTGTGTATTCTTCTCCCACCCCAACTGCCCTTTAGAGTGTAAGCTCCAAGAGGACAGAGGCTGTTTTTCTTCTTTATTATTTGTATCCCCAGTGCTTAACAGTGTCTGGAACATAATAAGTCTTAATAAAATGTCTATTGGATTGTGTTGGATAGACTTCCTACTCATCCCCATCCCTCCCACCATGCACCCATTTAAATATGCAAATACAATATTGGGAAGAGTTAGATGGGGAGACATCCACAAAAATAAAGGTATCCCAAGGAAAAGATGAATACATAATTATTAAGCAGCTTCCACATGCCATTTACTGGAGTAGTCTCTGGGGGTACAAATAACAAAGTAAGATAATCTCTGCCCTCAAATTTATATTTTAAAGAGACAGGATGGGGAAGCAAGGGAGATAACACCAGGAGAATGGTAGGTATTGATGGGAATTTTAGTCTGGAAAGTCATAGGAATGATTGTTTGGCATTCAAAGCCCTTCATAATCTGTCCCTCTCTACCTTTCCAGTTTTCTTACACTTCCCTCCCCACTGTACTGTGATTCAGTGACAATCATCCTCCTGATGTTTCTTGAACAAGACTCCATCTCCCAATTCTGGGCATTTTCATATCCTGTCCGCCATGCCTGCAATGCTCTCCCTCCTTGTCTCTACCTGACTTCTTTCAAAATCCAAGCTAAAATCCCACATATAATTCTAGCTTCTTTTTGCATCCTTGGTGCCTAGCATAGTGCCTGGTACATGGTAAACAGTGAATAAATACTTATTGACTCACTCATCAATCAAGATAACTCCTCCCTTGGGCCATTGTTCAAATTTGAATGGATTGACTCCCCCTGGGGAGGGGTGGACTTGGGAAGAGGGTTGTTCCTGGTGAGGAACGGGTAAAAGGATTTATTATATTCTGGGAATTATGCCCACCCCCTCTTGCATAATTTCTCTCAGAAGAGTGGCCAGAGAACATATTCTTTTACACTTGTCTTTTGTCAGAATAAAGTTCTATTTGGGTGTTCTTGAGAGGCCCCATCCTTTAAAGAGCTAAGAGGAATAGTTAATTTCCTTCGTCAGATCAACATGGAGACATGTCATATTTCCATTTTGTGCCAAAGCAAATTTTGAGAATTAAGAAAGAGTATTTTGTGGTCTCAGTTTGGATAGTTCTGTCTGTAAGTCACCAGGTAGGTCAGGTCATGATTTTGTGTTGTTGTTTTGTTTTGTTTTTAATAGTCATTTCTGTTGGTTCCAAATAAAACACATGAAGTCAACAATACTAAAAGAATGAACTGCCAAAGCATGGTTATTCTTCTGTGGACCAAGTAATAGCAAATGTTGCCATTTTGTATCCATTAACCTTCTATATTTTACCTGCCCCCCCCCCCGAAAAAAACATATTTCATCAGCAGAGTTTATTTCAGAAAAAAGTCACATCATGAATAAGGTACTCTAAATGCACAATGAAAACCTTGTCTAGAGATCTGTGATTCTGTCAACTTAATTGTAGTAATATAATTTTTACATGATATTAAGATGTGCAAAAGACTTTGCACATGTCATCTCATTTGATCCTGTCAACAATTCCATGAAGTAGGTACTATGATTGTCCCCATTTTACAGATAAAGAATCTGAAGCAAAAAATAAGACTTCCTTGGAAACTGCTAGTGTCTGAGGCAAATTTAAACTCAGGTCTCCCTAACTTTGGATCTCCCACTCAGTCCTCTATGCCAATATAGCTGTCTCTTTCCATCAAGGCAGATTGCAATTGCAGCTGGAAAGCTTTCATGAAGACATCCTGTGGCTAAATAATCAATTATCTCCCTCTAATCAATCTGGTGATGAAACTTCCAGATTTAACCATGCTGGTCCTCAAGTGCCAGATAAACAGCTTGACAGAACCCACCAGAGCTTACTTCCCATCGTTATAGCCTTCAGGAACCCAAAGTCACCTCCATGCTATGAGGACTTCACTGGGGGAGCAATCTGTGGTCAAAATTCATACCTTATTTCATTACCCAGATATCTATCCCTTATTTGTGGATGACCACAAGCTATTTTGTTTTTAGTTTCATAAATAACTAACACTCCAGGGGAAAAAATGGGTCCAATACTTCATGGGATTAATGAGTATTTCTGCAAAGCCTCCTTGATACCTTAATGGAACTACTGAACTCCAAAAAACTCACAATAAATGCCCTTAAGCCAAAAGATGTGTTTCATATAGTTGCTGAAAGAAAATCAGAACCAAAAACAGCAAGAAGGTCCTACATCCCCCTGCCCAGACTCCTATCAGCCTCTGTGATGCTCTCTCATTGTGAAGTTGGCTGATAAACAATAGAGCTTTGAGTCAATGCCAAAGAAACGAAATTTACAACAGATTTCTGAGGACAGTTTTTGGCTCAGCCAGGCAACTTTATATGATTAAAAGCCACAACTAAGGAAAATTAAATTTCCTATAATTTTATAAATTATAGCAGGAATGCCTGTAATTACCCACATCAACAATTTTTTATGCCTATAGGGGATTGGATTAAAGTTGAAGACAGTCTTCACATACTCAGGAGGTAAGATCTCAGGAGGGCATGTTGACACATAGGAGGGATAATATCTAATGTCTTTTGAGTAGCACCAGAAAAAAAAGTTTTAAAGAAACTTGATAAATAGGAAATAGTCCATCTCTTTGAGAAGGTTTAGCAAGCCCAGCAAAAGCAAGAATCTACTTGTGTCAGGAGAAAATTCTCCTTTTTCCCCCTCTTTCAACCTTTTCAATGGCCAGTTTGTCAAATACAGAATTTGCTCTCAAATAAAAATCTCCAGAGAACTAGCCTTTACTATTTGTTTTCCTTTTTGTATCTAGCTGCAGTTGGAAATCAAGCCCAGCTCCTGTAAGATCTATCAGCTATGGGTCCATACCCTATCTCCACTGAGAAAACTAGCTTGATCTTAAAATGTTATTCCTGTCAAAATAGGAAAATGGGTCTAGACTCTTGTAAGAAAATGGATGTAATGGTGGAAAATGTATTAGCCTGCTACCTCATGATCTAGAATGAATGGACCTATCATTTATGTTTAGCTTTATTATTTAGCAACCAAGTGGGCTAAAACATTAAGCTCAAGCATGCTTAGCAAGTAGATTCTAGAGTTGATGCCATTTTCCATTCTCCATTATACCATATGAGTGCATCGTTTCAGCTTTAGGGATTGATCAGCCTCTTCCTGTAACTTGTAAAATCCCTCTACAAAATTGAAGGCAGCATGGTTGAACACTGAATTTGGGAGTCAGGATGATGAATTAAAATCCCATCTCAAATACTTTGTTAGTTTTGTGACCCTGTGGAAATCACTTAGCATCTCTGAACTTCAGTTTTATCATCTGTAAAATGAAAAAGATAAACTCAAGGACTTATAAATTAGTTTCCTTTCATCTCTAAATCTATGATTTCTGTGACTCTTCCAGTTCAGAACAATCTGTATATGGCACAGACCCTGGCACAATTGGAACAGGTGTGGGGCTAGGAGTGTGACACCCAGACCTATAATTTTCTTAGTATTAGGACCTTCTAGTCAAGAAATTCCCTCTACCAGTGCAGATCAGCACCTTTTCTGTAACCTAAAGTGAACTTAGAGTGTCTCTTGGAACATATTAGACATCTCAAGTCATACTTGTTGATTGGCATACTATGCAGCAATGTACACTGACTTCAGTCTTCAACATCTTTCTATGATGTAAACTAGGAAAGAGGGCTCCTATAGCTTTGTCTTTCACATACTACTACTTTTGGAAGGGAGGTATCTAAGTTTTCACTTACTAGAATAAATGAGGTTGAGTCAGTTGATCTCTCAAGGATCTATTGCCCAATGATGCTAAAGGAACTCATTCAATAAATTTAAATTCAACATTTATTAGATACCGCTGGTGTGCAAGACATGGTGCTAGATGCTGGAGATACAAAGTGGAGAAAAGCATAGACTCAGCCCTCAAGGAACTTATAATTTAATGGGGGAAGGGAAGGAACAGAAGTGAGGCAAGACAAATAACTATGGCACATCTCTGAACAGGAGAAGCACCAAGGAAAGAAGCCATCTTTCATCATGTATTCAGACATTAAAATCAATAGAGAAGCTAGGCATTTGGGAACACATGAAAACTTTTCCTCTAGCAATATTCCACTCTTAAAAACAACATAGTTAACATAATATAATATTAAAGCTTTTTCACTTCAGGCTTAATGGAAACTATGCAAAGGAATTTAAAGAAAGACCTCTTTTGCTTTAGGCTAAATGGAAATCTCAGACTAGCAGAATCATTCCCTAGGTGAGTCTAGTAAAACCTAGTATGAGATGAAGGTCATCCACAAATGGTGTTCTTCAGTATTGTCAAATTGTCCTTGTTCATGAACTTCATGAATCTGCTGAACACAAACTGAACATTCTTAAAAGCCATTTAGGTCACTAGCATACTAGTATATATGTAGTATGTATGTAGTAGTATGTATTATGTAGCTGAGGAAGAAGTCATGGATATGGAATCAAAGGAACTGGGTTCAAAATATGACTTTGCTACTCACCTAATGGCCTCAGTTTCCTAACATGTAAAATGAGGTTTTACTATCTGTTCCCACTCTAAAATCTATGATCTTTATACATCCATGTTCATCATCATATGTATTCATATCTAGGAAGGCAAATAGTAGGTGACAGAATTATGAAAGTGCTGAGAAATCACTGGAGATAGAGAAAAATTTCACACCTGAATTTAATCCCCTATTACTCTAATGTCTCTCATGTTTCCAGGGATGATATTCAAGCCATAACAATGTTTCTTCCTTCAGGAATTCACTCACAACCACTATTTTAATGACCAGATCCTTCCTCTAGGTAGTAGCCTCTAGATAGAGTACTGGCCTTTAGTCAGGAAGATCTGAATTCAAATCCTTCTTCAGACACTAACTGTGTGACTCTAGGAAAGACACATAACCTTTTGCACCCTCAGATTTATTCATCAATAAAATGGGGAAAATAATAGCTCTTACCTCATAAAGTTATTGAAAGGATGAAATAATTTAACACATACGAAGTATTTTACAAACTTTATATATTATGAAAATGCTAATTATTACATCGTTTCCATTTTCTAGGAATTTGCTTTCTAGAAAACCTAAGTTTTGACCTAGATTCTAGCTACTTCCAAGTCACTCCTGTGTTATAGGAATTGGAGAGTGACATTAACCTCTTGGCTTCAGTCTTTATTTTTCTCCTATAAAAAATGGAGATTTGATTAAATGACCTCCACACGTACCTTCCAACTAGACTGGTTTATGAATCAACAAGTCTACATGCTGTGGTAACTGTTCATCAACCATGGACAATCATCAATTCCCAGGGAAAAAAATTAAAAGATTTTAAACTGTTCTGACTTACTAGTCTGATTGGTTAGTTTGTTTTCTCAAAAAGGTTGTGGAAACATTCCTTCTGCCCGCTGGAAAGGTATGCAGTGGCAGAACTCATTGAGTACAGTTGACATTACCCATGTGGCAATGACAATCTGGCAATCTTGATAAAAGGCTTTAAGATGGCCTTTGAGGTAAGTTGAAATCACCCAGATGTTTTTAATTCCAATGTCTCCAGGACTTATTTCTCTGTTTATCTGTCATGGCCTCTAGCTTAGCTCTTGTTGATTAAATCTGTCTCAGTAACATTATACAATTTTACTTCCAGATACGTAATGGCCATGAGGGGTTCTGCTTTCTGGTTAACATGGCTTAATGAATCACTGTATTTTTTACAATTTCCCATAAGCAAAGAATAGAGCAGGAGAGGTATAAACAAATGCATAAATGATCTTTCCCTTCTCCCTGAACCTGCTTCAGAATATACTCCTTATATGCAAATATAATACATTTGAAATAGAAAGAATGCTAAAAAAAAATCCATTAGAACATCTGGATGATTTGACATTTTTCCTCAACATGGAACTAGACCAAAAACCAAGTTGACAGAACCCAAAACCCCAAGTCGGTTGCATTTGTATAATCAATTAATAGCATATTGAATAATTGACATATATAATAGGAAACTTGTTTAACACATCTAATTTGAGTAAGAACAACAGCTGGAACGTATATAACGTTTTAAGGTCACAAACCACTTTACAAATTCTACCACGTTTCATCTTCCCAACAACTCTGAAAGGTAATATTGCTATCCTTATTTCACAGATGAGGAAACTAAGGCATATAGTCATTAAGGGACTTGCCCTGGATTGCATGGCTGTTAAGTGTCCGAGATTTGATTTGAACTCATTTCTTCATTTCAAGTCCCATGTTCTATCCACTGCACCACCGACCAAACCTTTACTAGATGCTACTAAAAATCTACCACTGACATTTATATAATACTCAAAAGTTTGCAAAATCCTTTTTGTATATTATTTCATTTCATATTTATAGCTGTCTTGTGAATTAGGCAAAATAAGTATCATTATTCCCTTCTAATGAGAAAATTGCATTTGAGAAAGACAAAATGATTGACTCATGGTCGACCCACCACTGTCTTAAGTAGGGTTCAAGCCTAGGTCTTCCCTGACCCCAGGCATGCCTTGGAGATATTGCCAAGTTCAGCTTCAGACCACCACAATAAAACAAATGTTGCAATTAAGCAATTCATATGAAATTTTCAGTTTCACAATTCATATAAAAGTTCTGTTTACACTATACTATAGTTTGTTAAGTGCATAATAGAATCATGTCTAAAAAAACACTGTATATAACATCATTTAAATTGCTAAAAATGCTAACCATCATCTGAGCCTTCAGTAAGTTATAATCTTACTGTTGAAATGTCTTGCCTAGATGTTGACAGCTGTGAATTGATCAAGGTGGCAGTTGCTGAAGGTTAGGGTGGTTATGGCAATTTCTCAAAATAAGAGAACAATGAAGTTTGCCACTTCAATTGACTCTTCCTTTCACCTGAACACTTACAGAACATTGTGTAGTTATTAATTGGCCTCCTTTCAATATTGTTGTGTCTCAGGGAAGAGAGAGGCCCTAGGAGAGGGAGAGGAAAGGTTGATTGATAGGTGGAACAGTCAGAACACACACAGCATTGATCAATTAATCTAATCTAGGCACAGTTCATGGTGCCCCAAAACAATTGTGATAGTAACACCAAAGATTATTGATCACAGACACCATAACAGATAGAACAATAATGAAAAAGTTTGAAATATTGCAAGAATTACCAAAATGTGACACAGAGTGAGCACATGCTTTTGGAAAAATGGCACCAATAGACCTGCTTGATATAAACCTTCAATCTGTAAAAACATAATATTCATAAACCTTCAATTTATAAAAACACATTATCTACAAAGCACAATAAAGCAAAGTGCAATGAAACAGGGTATGCCTGTATCCTCACTGGCCCCTACTCCCAAGGAACTTGGTCTTTAAATATTGTTTATGATGGATTTTTTTTACTACTCTAAAATATTTCAAATGATGTTTTCTTAAGACTTAGCACAATGCTCACAGCTTAGCACCTTACCTGATACGTAAGAGGTGCCTAATAAGGGCTTGTTGACTTGACTTCACTTTCCTGGTATTTCCAGTGGACTAGAAGCTTCTTGAACGCAGCGGTTTGTTTTGTTTTCTTTTGTTTGGTCATTTTGTCCCCAGTGCCCTGCATGGTGCTCTGTATACAGTAGGTACATTAAGCGTTTTGAATTTAATTGGAATAACATTTTCAGGATATCTAAAAGTTAACCAATTCAATATCAATCACAAGTTATAATTATAAATTGTAAAAGGGGAAAATCATATAATTTAACACTACGGATCATAAAATTTAACATTAGGGATCATTTAAGTACAGATACACAAATATTGGAGATAAGAGGCGGAAGTACATTCCCAAATGATTGTGTGTGATTTCAGTGGGCAGTATACCCTGAACAAAAGGTTCAGTAAATATTTATTGATTGTTTCCAAGCAACCTACAAAGAGAAAACTATGGGTAAGCCTAGTGTTCCATTTACATAGTCATGTGTACCTTAAACCTCCTTATTAGCATTCTGAGTCCACCTAGGATGTACCAAAAGAAATTTAACCTCCGGAGAATGGAGGGACAATAGTTATTCTTGGTCCATTTTTACTTGAGTTTGTGCATGTTATTTCATTTTCTAGTTACTAGTTTCAAGTTACCTTTGCCAAATTTCTACTATTGCCTTTTAAGGTACTACTAGGGAGCAAATTATTCTTCCAAGGCAAAAAAAAAAAACATTGAAGATTTTTGCAACCAGTGCTTCTAGCTGTATTCTTTTCTTGGTGAGCCATACACCTAAGTGATTAAATTTATGACAACCAGGCAGTGACAAAACTTTAAGGACAATTGGAAAAGCAAAACCGAATGTCAGGAGGAGGGAATTTTGTGAAACCACACATCCAGACAGGTTTGAGCTACCACAGAATTCATCAGGCTTGATTGGATAAACACACCCATGTCCTTTAAAGGTCTGGCATGAAGTTTTAAATTTGTCCTGTTTTTCTGAAGGAATTTCAAATGTGGACAGTTCCCAACCATGGACAGTATTTCCAATATAAGAAAAAATTCTACCTGGGTAGCTTCAAATGGAGTTTAAAGATGCCCAATTTTCTGAATTTCACATTCAAGGGATATAATAATCTGGGTCCAAATTTATTTCCACAGTCTATACACTCACTACCTTCCAGCCAAATCCCTATTCCTACCTCCTACCATGATCCTTTGCATCCTTTGAGGCTTAGTTCAAATACTTTTTTTCCAAGAGACCTGGCCAGAAATCAATAAACACACTTAACTCTGTGCCATGTCACTTCATTCCTATACCTTTTATTGGACAAATCACATGCTTTCTAGCTTATAATCACATACAGATGATATAATGTGACAAAATATGGTATAGCATAATGTAACATAATATAACATAACAATATAATGTAACAAACATAACGTAACATAATGTAATAGAATATAATGTAATATAACATAAGTTACAATATGTAATATCTTCCCTACAAGTTTATAAACTCCTTGTGGACAAAGACCGTATTTGACTTATCTTAGTATTCCAACTAGTGCCTAGCTTATAATCTTGAATACTGTGGTCTTAACTATTTTTGAGTATAAAATATAAGCATAAGTATAAAGATGTTTTTTCTCATAATAATCCAAAGCAATAGGTAGAATAAATTTTATTATTCATATTTCCCAGGTCTAGAAATTGAGGCTGAGAGAAAAGTGAAATGAATTGTTCACAGCTAGTGTTGGAGTCAGGGTTTGAATCTATATTTTCTGAGTCTAAATTTGATGTTCATTTTCCATGCCATACTTTTGTTGCATGAAGAATTTGATCCAGTTGGGGAAATGAGTTTTAGATTTAAATAAACTTTTCTCAGTCTATATAATGTTAGGTTCAAGAAGTCAACTAATTAATTAATTGCTATTTACTGAACCCTAACTATAGGGGCAGGATCATGTAATGAATTGTGCTAAATTAGGAGCCAAAATACTTTGATTTGAATTCTCCTTCTGTTACTCTCTATGGCCTTGGTCGTCACTGATGTTTTCTGGGCCTCAGTTTCCCTATACGTAAAATAAATAGGTAGATTAGATGACTTCTAAGAACCTTGACCAACTATCATGGGGAAAGAAAAAAAATCCACTGAATTAGATATGTTTGAATTTGAGCAGTTCCACCAAGGCTTTTATTTTATCCAAACCATGGTACCCATTCTTCCCTTTCCTTGTTTTTCATAAACAAATGGGCTTCCAGTCAGTTGAAGACATATCCATTAACCCTAATTCAAGACCTTAGACTAGAATCTGTAGTAAATAAGACAAAGAAAAGCATGTGATATTTATTCAAGACTTTCACTGATACAGCTAGGACTAGGTGGTGCAACGAACAGAGCATGGGACCTTGAATTGGGAAGATCTGAATGAAAATTGGACCTCAGATATTTGCAAACTGTAGCTCTGTGACACTGGGCAAGTCACTAACCTGTGTTTGCCTCTGTTTCCTCATCTGCAAAATGAGGATAATATTAGCATTTTCCTCCCAGTGTTGTTGGGGGATCTAACAAGGTACTAATTGTTAACTGCTCAGCACAATGCCTGGCACATGATGGGCATTACATAAATACCAGCTACTGTTATCATATTCAAATCCAGCCTCATATACTTATTAGCTGTGCAACCCTGGACAAAAAGCAAGTAACTCATCTGCATGAATTTCTTCATCTGTAAAGAACCACACAATAACAACAGGATGGGACCAGGAACTGGCTCTACCTCTATAGAATTCAGAGTTCTATATAGTGACTAAACACACAATTACTACTCAATGAAAGTTCAAAACTGACAATGAGAGTGATGGAGGTACCATTTAAACTCTCTCCCTATGTTAACAACTTTTCTCATCTCTTTTGAAGTGCGTGAGATTTTATAATAAAACTTCCATGAATGTTGAGTAATGCATTATAGTTTTGCGGTTAGCTTGTCCAATGAGATCTCCTCCTTAATAGATGGTGTGTTTTCTAATAACGTGTTTATGTGACCCAATATCAGGGGAATTTGGTCCCTTCCTTTATAGACTAAATAGCTTCTTAAAAACATTTATTGCTGCCTGCAGGTGCTTTCCCCTGTTTCTTGTAGAGAGGAACGGACATCTTTAAGCTGAAAAACCAGAGCCAAGAAGGAAAGGAGATTTCAGGAGTTTCAATTGAGCTGAAGATCTAAAATTATAGAGGAAAATGAGTGACATAGAGGTTTTGTTTTAATCATCTATGAACCTATTGCAATATGTGGGGACATCTCAGAATTACAAGAGCCATTATTAAAAGAAAAAATTCACGTTCATGAAATTATTCATTTTAAAAACATCATCTGGCATGATGAGTCAAAAGATCTGATATGTACCTATGGGCATTTGTCAAACCTCTGAGCTCCCAAAGAACTATTATTCATCAACTGCATTTTTCTTGAAATCACCTCTGTGTGTCTTTTCAAGGTTTTCTTAAAGCACAATCCTTCTCTTTTTTGCTGTTACCTATTCATCTATCTGTCCTTTGTTGCTGACCCTACAATATCTTCACAATCAATTCTGTCACAGAAGCTAGAGAGATAGTCTTTTTCATAGAACACATCTAAAGCATCATGAATCTTTTTTAAGGAATAGAAATTTCTGAAATAATATTTAATGAATATTTAGTGACACAGAAAAGCAAAAATCAGCCAGGTAAGTATTCTTACAAACTCTGCAGTAAGGCTTTTTTAAGATTTTAAATATAACATTATAGTAGCATATTGACTCATTCAACTGTTGAACACTTTGTTTTTCAGTTATGATTCATCAGTGCGACCTTAGTCTCCTTCCACTTCTATTTTGCCTCCTACTGACCTTCCTCTCTTTTTCTACCACACATCCCTTTCAAACAAAGTATCTCAATCCATTTGGCTTCTGAATCATATAGTCTAAGTTTCTTTGAAAAAATCTGGATTTATACTTTATCCCCACACCTGATTTGCTTATTAAGTCACAAATATTGAGGGAGGGATTTTGAATCATTTGGAGTTAAATCAGGTCTATTTCTATGTACATGATTCAGATGAATAACACAAGATGTAAAATAAAGAATAAATGCTCATTTCAGTAAGAGGACTTTTTGGCATAATGGACATTTACTCTGAGTGAACACTATAGGTAGGTCACCCACATGGTTCTCATTCTGTTTTTAAGACTTGGGTATCCTTCATTTGGGAAAGTCCCTATCACCATCACATAAAATCACCTCTCTTGGCATTACATTTTTAGTTTGCCTTTGAAAAGATGATGTGTTCCTCACCATGAAAACTCTAAAATTTCTTGATTCTAGGTAATATGTTGGTGGTTTTAAAAAGTAATTTTCTGCAAACGTAATAGACATAGATACAGATAGGGACAGCTAGGTTAAGGCAGTAGATAGAATGTCAGTCTAAGAACGTCACTAAGACTCATGTTCCTGAGTTCAGATATGGCCTCAGATACTCAGTAGCTGTGGTGACTGGGCAAATCACTTAGTCCTGTTTGCCTCAGTTACTTGTCCGTAAAATGAACTATAAAAGGAAATGGCAAACCACTCTAGTATCTTTGCCAAGAAAACACCAAATGGGGTCACAAACAGTTGGACGTGACTGAAAAATGCCCGAACAACACCAATAAAACAGATATAGACATAGAAGATTATTGCATGTCATATAGAAATAAGGGTAAATAAAGTGGATAAAGGGAACAGAGCCCAATGTACCATTATAAAGGAACTTACAAAAGAACTTCTGTCTCTCACTAAGTATATAAAATCGGAGAAATTTCTTTGACTCTCATCTCAGATTCTAATTTCTCCTTGCTTGTTACTTCACTGAATAAGGAAAACTATAGCAGAGTAGAATCTCCAGGTTTATGGCTTTTATATCAGGTGAAAAAACCACTCTTCTCTTTTTCTATTCCATATCTCATGCTAGGTTTCTTTGTCCAGAACTGCCTTTGTTCAGAACCATCCAGTATCCTAATCTCAATCAATACAATAAACCTCTAACAGGAGACAAAGATTAGAAACTGCTATTTTCTTTAGAGAGAGAGGAATTGTCAACATATAAACAAGGCAGGAGAGTGCAAAAAGGTTGATCTGTACAGTTTGTTGGAAATTACAGTGGTTAATGCAAATACATCTGGCTGTAATGACAGAAAGAGGTTCCCTTGATCAGTTTCTTTGCCTTTCTTGGGAGAAAGTCAAAGTGATTTCAAAAGAATAGTTTAGTGAAAGGGGTAGCATTCTTCCCAACTAGAAAGGGGGGATGGAGTTCAACTCACCTACTCAATTTTCAGTCTGTGATGGGCTTCAGCACAGCAAAGACCAACCTGCTGTTGAAAGAATGACCTCCTCAAATAGCTTCTGTTAGAATTTTCATAGGGAGTGGCAACAAGGCATAAACATATATCTGCAAAATTTGTATGAGATTGAGATGACTTCAATCTCCCTGATTCTTCACTAGGCTTCCTCTTTCATTCTTCTCTAAATTCCTTGCAAAGGATCCATAATATGCCCAGTTCAGTGATGTGAATGGCTAGTAGAATTTGGGGAAAACATCTCCATCGCTGTGTGGATATCAATGCAGGATTAGATTCCAATATAGGGTATGTATGCACATACATCTAATTTATACATCTAACAATAATTTACTTCTATTTATCAGACACTATGCTAAGAATTAGGAATTCAAAGAGAGCCAAAATCAGTTCTTGACCTCAAGGATCCTACATTCTTTTGGTGAAATATAATATGTAAATGAAAACAGCATAATATATTTTTGTGTTAATAATTCCTAATAGTGCTTTAAAGATTTGCAAAGAATTTTAGATCTAGTATCTCATCTGATCCTCACAACAACTTTGTGGGGTAGGTAATATTTTATATCCATTTTATAAATGGGGAAATTGAGGCTTAAAGAGGGATGTCTTTTATCTAGGGTCAAAAAAGTAGTAAGTTCCTAAGGCAGGATTCAAATCTATTCACCCTTATCTTCAAGGTTGGCCCTTCATGCAGCATCCCTCTTTTTGAAAGGGGTTTCATTACTCTAAAAATATTCAGAAATGTTTGAATGACAAGTATAGTTTTAAATATACTGCCTGAGGGGGAGGAGCTATGATGGCAGAGTAGAAAGATTCACATGTGCTACCTCCGAACCCACAGCCCATGAATTTCCTGTAAAAAGAACTCCCAGCAAATTCTGGAGCAGTGGAAGCCATGCAGCGATGGAGTGAGGGAGATTTCCATTCCAGAGAGCCCTGAAAAACCGACACCAAGGGTCCACCGCACACCAGACAGGAGCAGAGCCCAACCCTTCCCTGGCCGTGTGGCACCAAGAGGAGCAGATACGAGCAGGCTTCAGGGACAGACTCTCCAGCAGCTGCGAAGGTCCCTCCACCCACAGGCGCTACAGGTCAGTGAAAGAGACTTCTGGGCTGGCTGAGAGGGGAGCGGGGTGTCTCCATAACTCAGGCACCCTCAGGAGGCAGCATCAGAGGCAGCAGGCGACCAGAGGCTCCCGGACAAGGCAGGAGCTCAGCAGGAGCTCAGGTCCTTTACTGAAGGTCTCCGCATAAACCCCCTCAGGGAACTGAGCCTGGGAGGTGGCCCTGCCCCCACCTAAGCACCAGAACTTAGCTCACATGGAATAGCAGCCAGCCCCACCACTGAAAGCCCTGAGGCTAGGGAGCAGCATTTACATCACAGACCCCCAGCACTAGCTGGGTGGATCAAGGAAGGGGTGGAGAGGAATCTCAGAAGTCAAGTAACTGGCTGGGAAAATGCCCAGAAAAGGGGAAAAAAAATAAAACCATAGAAGGGTACTTTCTTGGTGAGCAGATGTTTCCTCCTTTCCTTTCTGATGAGGAAGAACCATGCTTACCATCAGGTAAAGACATAGGAGTCAAGGCCTCTGTATCCCAAACATCTGAAAGAGATACCCCATGGGCTCATGCCATGGAAGAGCTCAAAAAGGATTTTGAAAATCAAGTCAGACAGGTGGAGGAAAAACTGGGAAAAGAAATGAGAGAGATGCAAGAAAAGCATGAAAAATGGGTCAATACCTTGCTAAAGGAGACCCCCAGAAAATGCTAAAGAAAATAACACCTTGAAAAATAGGCTAACTCAGTTGTCAAAAGAGGTTCAAAAAGCCAATGAGGAGAAGAATGCTTTCAAAAGCAGAATTAGCCAAATGGAAAAAGAGGTTCAAAAGC
>CM053774.1:92766379-92799006 GCA_028658325.1 Potorous gilbertii | reverse complement strand
TTGGCCTCCATCTGTTCCATCCTAATTTTGAGAGAACTATTTTCTTCAGTGAGCTTTTGAACCTCTTTCCACTTGACTAATTCTGCTTTTGAAAGCATTCTTCTCCTCATTGGATTTTTGAACCTCTTTTGCAAATTGAGTTAGCCTATTTTTCAAGGTGTTATTTTCTTCAGCATTTTTTTGGGTCTCCTTTAGCAAGGTATTGACCCATTTTTCATGCTTTTCTTGCATCTCTCTCATTTCTCTTCCCACTTTTTCCTCCACCTGTCTAACTTGATTTTCAAAATCCTTTTTGAGCTCTTCCATGTCCCAAGCCCATTGGATATCTATTTCGGATGTTTGGGATACAGAGGCCTTGACTTCTATGTTTTTCCCTGATGGTAGGCATTGTTCTGTCTCATCTTAAGGAAAGGAGGAAACATCTGTTCATCAAGAAAGTAACTTTCTGTGGTCTTTTTTTTTCCTTTTTCTGGGTATTTTCCCAGCCAGTTACTTGACTTCAGAGATTCTTCTCCACCCCCCCCCCAGATCCACCCAGCTAGTACTTGGTGTCTGAGATTCAAATGCTGCTCCCCAGCCTCAGGGCTTTCAGCAGAGGGCTGCTATTCAGTGGGATTAAATTAAGGTTCTGAGGTGGGGGCAGGGCTGCCTCCCAGGCTCAGTTCCCTCAGGGATTTTATGCAGAGACCTTCAATAATGGACCCCAACTCCTGCCTGCTCTGGGAGCCCCTGGCCACCGCTGCCTCTGCTGCTGCCTCCCTAGGGGAACCTGAGTTATGACAACACCCAGCTCCCCTCTCAGCCAGCCCAGAAGTCTCTCTCACTGACCTGTGCATCTGTGGGTGGAGGGACCTTCTTGACCGCCAGAGATTCAGTCCCTGAAGCCTGCTCAGATCTGCTCCTCTCAGTGCCACATGGCCAAGGCAGGGCTGGGCTCTGCTCCAGGTCCAGTGTGTGACAGACCTTTGGTGTTGGTTTTTTAGGGCTCTCTGGAACAGACATCTCCTCCACTCTATTGTTGTGCAGCTTCCACTGCTCCAGAATTTGTTGGGAGTTCCTTTTTACAGGTAATTTATGGTCTGTAGGTTCAGAGCTAGCATATGTGAATCTTTCTATTCTGTCATCTTGGCTCCCAAAAAGTCACTGTTTGAAAAAAACTGCAGGGAAAACTAGATAATAGTATGGTGGAAACTGGGTATAGATCAATTCCTGACATCATAGATGAGAATAAAGTCCAAATGGGTACATGATTTAGGAATAAAGACTGATATTATAAACAAATTAGGGGAGGAATGAATAGTTTATTTGTGCAATTGATGGAGAATGAAGAATTGCATGACCAAACAAGAGGTAGAGAGCATTCATTATTAAATGCAAAAATACATCATTTTCATTATATTAAATTGAAACATTTTTTGAACAAATAAAGGCAATGCAACCAAGATTAGGAGGAAAACAGAAAGCTGGGAAAGAATTTTTACAACTATTGTCTGTGACAAAGGTCTCATTTCTAAAATATACAGAGAATTGAATTAAATTTACAAGAATTCAAGTCACTCCCCAATTGATAAATGGTCAAAGGATATGAACAGCCAGTTTTCAGAGGAAGAAATGAAAGATATCTATAGGCATATGAAAAAATGTTATGAATCACTATTGATTAGAGAGATGAAAATCAAAACAACTTTGAGGTATACATCATACCCATCAGACTGGCTAGCATGACAAAACAGAAAGATGATAAATATTAGAGAATATGCAAGAGATTTGGAGGACTAATTCATTTCTGGTGGAGCTGTGGACTGATTCAACCATTCTGGAGAGCAATTTGGAACTATGCCAAAAGGCATATACAAATATACAACAAATATACATACCCTTTGACCCAGAAATATTGCTTCTAGTATATCCCAAAGAGATCATAAAAATGGGTAAAGGACCTACATGTACAAAAATATTTATAGCAACTCTCTTTGTGGTGGCCAAGAACTGGAATTTGGGAGAATGTCCATCAATTGGGGAATGGCTGAACAAGTTGTGGCATATGAATGTCATGGAATACCATTGTGCTATAAGAAATGATGAACAAGCATCCTTCAGAAAAACCTGGAATTATATGAACTGATGGTGAGTGAAATGAGCAGAACCAGGAAAACATTATACACTGTAACTGCCATGATGTGTGAGGACTCTTTCTGATAGACTTAGTCCTTCACAGCAATGCAAGAACCTAAAACATTTCCAAAGGACTCTTCATGCAAAATTCCATCCACATCCAAAAAAAAAACTATAGAATCAGAATGCACAATGAAGCAGACTATTTTCTCTTTTATTACATTTTGTTTTGGTTTGTTTTTACTCATGGTTTTTCCCATTCATTTTAATTCTTCTATACACTGTGACTAATGTGAAAATGTATTTAATAAAAATGTATGTGTAAAAACCATATAAGATTGCAGTATACCATCTTGGGAAGGTAGGGAGAGAAAATTGAAAACATATGGAATTGATTATTGAAAACAAATAAATAATAAAAAACCAAAAAATTTAATTGGAAATTAAATAATCTAATCCTAAAGAATGAGTTGGTCAAAAACAAATCATGAAAACCATCAATAATCTTATTAAAGAGAATGACAACAATGAGACAACATACCAAAATTTGTGAGATTGAACCACAGCGGTACTTACAGGCATATTTAATCATTAAATGCTTACATTAATAAAATAGAAAAAGAGCAGATCAATGAATTGGGCATGGGACTAAAAAAACTGAAAAAGAAAAAATTAAAAGTTCCAATTAAACACCAAATTGGAAACTCTGAAAATCAAAGGAAAGTAAATAAAGTTGACAGTTAGAAAACATTTGAAATAATAAGTAAAACTAGAAGCTGTTTTTTTTTTTTGTGGGGAGGGGGAAATCAATAAAATGAAGGGATCATTGGTTAATTTATTTTGAAAAAGGAAAGAAGAAAAACAATTGCCATTACCAAAAAATGACAGCAGTAAATTCATCCTCAATGAAGAGGAACTAAAACAATTATTAGACCTATTTTTGCCTAATTACATACCAATAAATCTGACATTCTAAATGTAATGGATATTTACAAAAATATAAATTGCTCAGATTAAGAGAAAAAGAAATAGAATACTTAGCCCAATCTTAGAAAAAGAAAATGAATGTCATCAATAAACTCCCTAGAAAAATTCCCAGAGCCAGATGAATTCACAAATTAATTCTATCAAACATTTAAAGAACAATTAATCCCAATTCTATATAAACTATTGGAAAAATAGGCATAGAAGGAGTCCTACTAAATTATTTTTACAACACATATATGGTGCTGATACCTAACCCAAGAAATGCCAAAGCAGAAAAAGGGAAATTATAGACCAAATTCCCTAATGAATATCTGTGCAAAAAATTTAAATAAAATGCTAGCACAGAGATTACAGCAATATATCACAAGGATCATATACTAGGACCAGGTGGGATTTATACAAGGAATAAAGGGCTGGTTCAACATTAGGGAAAATATCAGTATATTTGACCCATATTAATAACAAAACCAACAGAAATCATATGATTATCTCAATAGATGCAGAAAAAGTTTTTTTTTACAAACTACAACACACCTTCCTATCCAAAACACTAAGGAGCCCAGGAATAAATGGAGCTTACCTTAAAGTAATAAGTAATATTTATTTAAAACACAATTATAAAACACTTTTCAATCAAATAAAGTCTTCTAAAAATTGAAAAAATTGAGTGCTCATGGGTAGGCTGATAATTTCACCTAAATTAATTGCTTATTCAGTGCCATAACAAACTATAGAACTAGGGAAAAAAATAATAACAAAATTCATCTGGAAGAACAAAAGGTCAAGAATATCAAGGCAAATATTTTTTTTTAATGAAGAAAGGTGGCCTAGCTATAGCACCAGATCTCAAATTGTACTTATAAATCAGTAATTATCAAATTAATCTGGTACTGGAGCTACAAAACAGAGGAGTAGAACAGTGGAAAAGATTAGGTACATTGTACATTGTAGCAAAGTACGATATTAATCTACTATTTGATAAACCCAAAGATCCAAACTCTGGGGGCAAAAATTCACTCTTTGACAAAAACGACTAGGAAAATGGAAAACAATATGGCAGAAACTAAAGAGACCAACATTTCACACCATATATGAAAATGAGATCAAAATGGGTAACTGATTTACACGTAAAGGGTGATACCATAAACAAGTTAAGAGATGATGGAATAGTTTGCCTCTCAGATCTATGGATAAGGAAAGAATTTAAGAGCAAACAGGAGATGGAGTGCATTATGAAATGAAAAATGGATCATTTTGATGATATAAAATTTCAAAGATTTTGTACAAAATAAAACCACTGCTACCAAAATTTGAAGTAAAGCAGAAAACTGGTGAAGGGGAGGAAATTTTCCAGTAACTATGTCTGATAAAAAAAACCTCATTTCTCAAGCATATAGAAAGCAGTTAAATTTATAAGAATACAAGTCAATCTCCAATTGATATATGTTCAAAGGATATAAACAGGCAGTTTTCAGGTGAAGAAATAAAAGCTATCTATAGTGATATCAAAATGATCTAAATCACTATTTATTAGAGAAATGCAAATTAAAACAACTATCAGACTGGCTTTTCTGTACAGAAATGGAAAGTGGCAAATGTTGGAGGGGACATTAATGCACTGTTGGTGGTGTTATGAACTGATCTAACCATTCTGGAGAGCAATTTGGAACTATGCCCAAAAGGCAACCAAACTGTGCATACCTTCTGATCCAGCAATGCCACTGGTAGATTTGTGTCCTGAGAGATGCCCAAAAAAGGGAAAAAGATCTATTTGTACAAAAATATATTTTATAGCAGCTCTCATCGTGATAGCCAATAATTAAAAAATTATGGGATGCTCATCAGTTGGAGGAGTGAACAAGTTGTGGTGTATGATTTTAATGGAATGTTATTGGGTTATAAGGGATGATTTCAGAAAAATCTGGAAAGACTTACATGAACTGATGCATAGTTAAGTGAGCAAAACCAGGAGAACATTGTACAGAGAGGTAGTAATATTGTACAATGAAAAATTGCCAGTCATTTAACTATTCTCAGTAATACAATGATACAAGACAATCCAAAGGCCTCATTATGATGTTATCTGCCTACAGAGAAAGAACTGATGCAGTCTTGAATACAGATGGAAGCATGCTATTTTTCTTCTTTTTTTCCCTCATTCATTCTTTCTATCTCACTTTAGTGTTCTTACACAAAATAACTAATAAGCAAATGTTTTACATGATTGCACATGTATAACCTATATCAGATTTTGACTCTCTTAGGGAGGAGAGAAGGAAAGGAAGAAGAAATAGAATTTGGAGGTCAACACTTAAAAACACAATAAATATTAAAAAATGTTTTTACATAGAATTTGGGGGTGGGAAATAAAATATTTTAAAATCAAATATATACTGAGTATAGAACTTAGTCAAATTAATAAAAATAAGACTCATTTGAAATCAAAGTTATATATAGTCATATAAAAATGCTCTAAACCACCACTGATTACAGAAAGGCAAATCAAAACCACCCTGAAGTACCATTTCATAACTAGCAGAAATGACAATTTGGGGATGAGGCAGTGGGGATAGGGCAGGGGAAATGACATACTAATGAACTATTGGTGAAGTAGCACACTGCTCCAACCATTCAAGAGAACAATGTGGAACTATGCTCAAGAGGCTATAAAACAGGGCATACCCTTTGATTCAGCCATACTACTACTAGATCTGTATCCCAAAGAGATTGGAGGGGAGGATGATCTATATATGTACGAAAATATTCATAGCAAGTCTTTTTTATAATAGTAAAAATTTGGAATTGAGGGGATGTTCATCAATTGGGGAATGAATGAACAAGTTATGGCATATGATTGTGATGGAATCCAATTGTGCTATGAGAAATGACAAGGAAGAGGTTAGAAAGAACAGGCAAGATTTACACAAAGTGAAGTGAAAAGAACTGGGAGATGATTGTTACAGGAACAGCAATGTTGTAATTACCTTCCTTCTCAGAGAATGAAGGAAGGATTAGAAGACAGGAGAGAATTTAGAACTCAAAATTTAAAAAAAATGTTAAATATAATAGAGATTATTTGTAAAAAGTCTACATATCCTCTCATGTCTCTCCAATGCACTTATATATCATTATGACCTCCCCATAAAGAAGCGGTCCCCATGGCTGCCTCCCTTCAAAGGTGCTCTCTGCGTGTTCATTATAAAACTGGGGTGGTTAGTCTGGGGGAAAGAAAAGAAGATGGCAGAAGTGATAGGACAACAGTTTTCACATATTTAAAGGGTTGTCATGAGATAAAGGCATTAGGTCTGTTCTGCTTGACTTAGGTGGTCAGAATTTGAGTCAAGTTGAAGTTCCACAGAGGCATATTTCAGTGTAATATAAAGGAACTCTTCTAGCAGTTAGTTACCAACATATAGAATAGATTGACTTTGAAAAGAGAAAGTTACCCATCACAGGAGGTCTTCAAGTAGAGGTTGTATGGTTTACCACTTGTCTTGCTGTAGACAGTTCATTCTTCAAGGTAGTCATTAGATTAAGTGATCTTTGAGTTCCCTTCCAACTCTAAATCGGAGTTTGAATAATTTGCCATGTGCTGTTCATCCCTTGAACTATCTCTCACATTTTCTCTTCCCTTTGACTCACTCTATTTCAAGCCCCTTTTTTCATCCTACTTGCACCGTTTAGACAAACTCTCTGGTCGTTCAGTCTTCTATCCCATTCCTTCCAATTCATCCTCCAGACTAATCTCCATATAACTTCACTTTTATTGTTTTCTTCTCCAGCTTCTTAGCCACCAATGGTCTGCAAAATTCTTAGCTTATTAGGTTCTCCTGGCTTGCCTTTACTAATTTTTTGTCAATTTGCTAATTCACCTTCCCAACCTTCCATTCTATCAAATTCATTAATAACTGTCCCTCCTTTCCAAAAGAAAATGCCTTGCTTTTGTGCTTTTCTTTGAACCATCCCACTCACTTGGAACACCTCATCATTTTGCCTTCTCTACTTGTCCAGATCATAACCAGTTATTCAAGATACAGCTCAAACACCCTCTCTTTCATAAAATCTTCTCTCACTATTCTTGCCCACAGTCATTTCTGTCTACTTTAAATTCTTATAGCTGTTGCTGTTTGCATAATACATTTGCCAATTAATCATATTCTGTGTAAAAAAATTTTCCTTGAATCATAGAACGTCAGAGCTGGCAGGAACTCCAGAGATAATCCAATCCAACTTCATCCTTCTACATATCAAACAAAAATCATTTATGAAGCACAAACTAGGCAGGTACTAGATGTGAAAACCAAGGCCCAGAGTATGCCTAAGGTCTCACAGAAAATAAATATCACAGATGGAATTTGAACCTAACTTGTATGGTTTAGAGCCATATAGTTTTTACAATACCACACTTTTTATTTCTATCATCATCTTGAACTTGTAGTTGTCCTTTTTCCTGCTACGTTTGCTGTCTATTGTGAGGCCCTTAGTGACCAGGAGTGTCTCATCCTTTTATCACTCCCATTGCACTAATATACTGCCTCCAGTAAACTCTCAGTGAAATTTTGTTGCTTTAATAGAATCAAGAAAATCTGCTTTATTTTATTTGGATACATATTAGAAAGACTTGAGCTTTATATATTTCTAATCCAAACACTCTCGCTTTCTTTTATTGAGCACTCCCTCAGACAGTCCTGAAAGGGAAGTATAATGCCAAGATATTTCAAGTTATGGCTCAAAGTAGGAAGTCTAGTCCCCAAAACAAGGGGCCTTTAAGAGAGCAAGGACTTTTTTGCCGCTGCCACTCTGTTGCTGATGAGTTTGAGGTCCTTTTTACCACAGAATGCATAACTTGTCTGTTACCATCTCACATGGTATCATTCTGAATATATTCTTTCAGAGTATCCTTCAGGTGTTTTGTTTATGTTGTAGCTGCTGCTAGGTTGTTGTTTGTCTTTTAAAACACAGAAGTCAAAACTAACAAGCATTTATTAAGTATTTACAATGTGTCAGGCATTGTGTTTAGGGCTAGGGATACAAAGAAAGGCAAAGACAGTTCTTGCCCTCAAAGAGTTTACATTTTCATGGCAACGCAAAAGAAATAAATACCTAAGTAGATACAAGATATATGCAGAAGAAAAGAAGAAAGACCTCAGCAGCTGGGGAAATCAGAAAAGTCTTCTTTCAGTAGGTGAGATCAGAGCTGAACTTGAATGGAAGTTATGAAAAAAGAGGCAGAAATTAACTAATAAAGTGTTCCAGGAATGAGACACAATATCCCTGTTTCTCCATGATGACAAATTCACTCTTCCTTGTAGGAAAAGATGACAATCTCCACTAAATCTTTTTCATCACTCTGAATAATTAATTCTCATAATGTTTTTTCTTTTTAACATTAGTCTTTCGGCACCAGGTCCAGTTAGTTTTAACATATTTTCTTTTCCCTTCATGCAGCAGACATTTAAGAAACATTTTGCTTTCATGGTTTGATATAGCTCAATCTCTTAGAAAAATCCTAAGTGTCTGCATACTCAAACAAATGTGTATTTGAATGCACAATTGATTAACCAATTTTTAAAATAATTAACTTTTTAGATTTTGCATGTGCATTTCTTGATCATTTGACCATATAACAATTAATTAGCATTAACTATAATAGATTGTGCCTTCACATTTTGCGCATATTTTCCATTAGAGATTGCAGACTTTCATAATGCTTTTTAAAAACATTTAGTTGAACAAGAAAAAGACACCCCCCCAAGTAAGGAAAGAGATAGTAACTGAAAAGAAAGAGGAAAGAGGAAAGCATGTCACATCTTCTAGAGTCGATATTTTGATTAATGAAATGTTGCAGCTGTTTTTAATGTGTTTATTCGGTGGTATGCTCAACAATATTAATCCTGATAGATGAAATGTGTTTAAAGTTCTGCTCACAGGATGAATGGTATCTCCAAGGTAATAGAGATATAAATGGACTGGAAAAAAAAAGACTTTAAAGGACTTTAAAAGAGGACTTTAAAATGAGTCCATCAAAATGAAATGCTAAATTCAAAAACACATCTAGGAGATAGGTTTGGGCTACTCTGAAAGAGGTCAGCTGAAAGTAAGCTGACTGACAGCTTCAAAGAAAAAGCAAGTACTGAGACCTGTTTGTGGTACTTTTCTGGCAAAGCATTTTGTAATTGAGATTTCATTCCCATTTTTGAACTGACATCTTGGGTTTGAACTTCTTCCAAGGAATTAAAATTATCATAAATAAGTGAATTGGCATCCCTGTGTAGGTTGAACAGGTTTAAACTATGAAGACAGAGCATTCCCTTATTCCATCATTGATTCAGACAGAAAGGTAAAAAGATGGCATAGAAAGGCATGGATTCAAGTCTTTCCCAATCCTCCAAATCCTAGTGCCTTCCCTCACAAATTATCTTGCCCTGAAATACATTGCATATGTTAGTATTTATTTACTTTATATTCATGTATCAGCAAGCACCCTGACATATCCAGGATAACCTGCTGAAACATGTTCTTAGATCTTCCTTTCTAAAAGGAAGGAAACTTTTCAAAGGCCAATAATCATTTTTAACCACATATACCAACAGAGAAAATACAAGGAGAGAAATAAAGAACAACAGACAAGGTTTCTGTCTAACTATAAGCAATACATACATCATAGATCAACAGACAGATTCAGCTGTCTGGCCATTACATACGTACATAGCTACCAGAGAGAGAAGCACCAGTATCTGGATTTTGAAAGCTAAGGGGAGTGGGGGACTCCTTAACAGCTACACAGAGTCTCATCTGGTCATATTGCAAGAACATTCTTCCAAAGAGTAAGCCCCAAAACAAAACCTCATCTCAGAGTATATATACATTTTTCAGAGCCAGAGAGCATGACCCTTGTGACCCAGTGCCTCATTAGCAATTAACAAAAAGTGTAGACCTTCCTAAAAAGCAAGCCTCCCCTAATCAAGCTTTCCCCAATGGGTTCTACCTGAGGCCCATTGATGGGCTAAGAAGATCTTTCATTTATATAAATCTCATTAACATTATAGATATATGTATTTCTATATGTGTACATTGTCTCCCATTACACTTCCAGGGAGGTTTTATTCTTTGCACTTTTATCCCAAGGGTTAACACAGTGCCTAGCACATATGTGCTTAATAAATGTTTCTTGATTGGTAAATTTGCGTTCTTCTAATAGTATCAGGACTTCTACAAGTTCCCAACATGACTTCATAGGTCAATAGAAATACCAAAGATCATGACTTCTGCTAAAGTATGGCCAGTCTAAGGCCAAGGAATGACTATATTCATCATGCTTTCACCATGTCATCATCGAGGGCCAACCTTTCTGTATCCACTTACTTTGTGCTCCCTGGTAAACTCAGCATTCCCCTTGATAAGCCCTTTCCTACTGGGGCTTGTAGGGGACCCTTATTCTCCCTCCATTGACATTTAGTTGAACAAGAAAAGACCTATTGGTCTTAGGCTCTTTTTGACTTTAATAGTTATACTGAGCCCATGTAATATTGTGACCTAATCTGAGAGTCTAAGACCCTTCCTCTACTTCTGGTAGAAACATGCTTTTTAATAGTGACCTGGAGGACATAGGCTCTGGAGTCAAAATCCTATAATCAAAGCCTGCCTCTGTACTCACTACCTGGATGTGTGAATACAAGCCACTCAAACATCATAAACCTGTGAAATGAAGGGGTTGACTTATATAGCCTCTGTGGTTCCTTACTATCAAATGATCCTATGAAGGATGCTCTTACCTCTATGCAAAGAAGTGATTTGAATGGAGAGTAGGTTTATATTTGAATATGTTTATATTTAAATTTATATTTGAATGGGAAGTAGGTTTTAGGATTATAAATCTAGAACTGGGAGGAACCTCAGAGGCCACCTAGTCCAAGGAAGCCTTGACTTAGGGAGCTTAACACACCTACCCACAAGTAGTCAAAAAGAAACAATACAAATATGCTAGAGCTATAGGCAGGGTTACACAGGACATGGTAGCTTCTACATTAAAGAACTGGAGAGGTTGGAATATGATATACTGGAGAGGGGGGGAAATGATTATAATCAAGAATCACCTACCCAGCAAAATTGAATATAATCTTTCAAGAAAAAAATGGATTTTTAATGAAACAGAGGATGTTGATGTATTTCTAATTAAAAGCACAGAGCTGAATAAAAATTATGACCTCGAAATGCAAGACGCAAGAGAAACATAAAAAGGTGAAAAAGAAGAAAGAAAGAGAAAACATAAGAAATTCAATAACGTTAAACTGTTTTTACTCTACGCAGCAAGATATTTGTAACTCAACATCTTTATTACTATAAGAGCAACTAGAGGTACATGTAGACAGACAGTGTGGATACAGGGTGGCTTTGATGAGATGGTACCCAAAAACCAAAATAAAAGTGTAAGAAAGGAAATTGTGCTGGAAGAAGAAAGAGGGAGGAGATTCAATGGAGCCAATTATCCCACATAAAAGAGGCATGACAAAGCTATTATAATGGAAGGGAAGTAAGGGAGGAGGGTGATGGGCAAAACTTAAACTTTATTGTCACCAAAATTACCTCAAAAAGGAACTAGCATACATGCTCAGTTGGATATAGAAATCTGTCTTCTTACACTATAAGGAAGTAGAAAGGGATGGAGAAAATAGAAGGGACAAGGGGTGACTGATAACAGGGCGGGGATATTGGGGAAGGCTGTGATTAGAAGTAAAATACTTGTGAGGGGAAAGAAAAACAAACAAAAAAATAGCATGGAGGAAATACACAGCTATCGTAACTATAAATGTGAATGGGATGAACTCTTCCATAAGACAGAAGTGGATTGCAGAATGTATTTAAAACCAGAACCCTACAATATATTGTTTACAAGAAACATATCTGAGGTAGAGAGATATGCACAGCATAAAGGTAAGGGGCTAGAGCATAAACTTTCATGTTTTAGCTAAAGCAAAAAAGCAGAGGTAGTAATCGTGATCTCAGACAAAACAAAAGTAAAAATAGATCTAATTAAAAGGGATAAAAAAGGAAACCATATCTTGTAGAAAGATACCATAGACAATGAAGCCATATCGATAGTAAACATATATGTACCAAATGGTTTAGCACCTAATTTTTTGAAGAAGTTGAATGAGTTACAGGAGGAAACAGGCAATAAAACTATACTAGTTGGGGACCTCAAATCTCCCGACTCATAACTTGATAAATCTAACCAAAGAATAAACAAAAAAAGAATTTAAGCACATGAATAAAATTATGGAAAAGTTAGATGTGGTAGATCTCTGGAGAAAAATTGAACAGGAATAGAAATAGTATGTGACACCTACACAAATATTAGGACATAAAAACCTCACAACCAAATGCAGAAAAGCAGAAATAGTAAAAGCATCATTTTCATATCATAATGCAATAAAAATTACATTCAATAATGGATAATGGGAAGACAGAATAAAAATCAGTTGGAAATTTAAAACTCTAATTAAAAAAAAGTGGATCAAAGAACAAATCATAGAAACGATAATTTTATTAAAGAAAAAGACAACAATAAGACAACATACTAAAATTTATGGGATGCAGTCAAAGCAGAACTTAGGGGAAATTCTAAATACCTAATTGCTTACATCAACAAAATAGGGAGAAAGGGCATATAAATAAATTGGGCATGCAATTTAAAAAACTAGAAAAATAACAAATTAAAAATCCCCGGTTGAATGCCAAATTGGCAATCCTGAAAATCAAAGGAGAGATTAATAAAATTGAAAGTAAGAAAATCATTGAACTAATGAATAAAACTTGAAACTGGTTTTACAGGAGAAAAACCAATAAAATAGACAAACCAATGGTTAATTTGATTTAAAAATGAAAGAAGAAAACCAAATTACTACTATCAAAAATGAAAGGAGTGGCTTCATCACCAATGAAGAGGAAATTAAGACAATTATTAAGAGTTATTTTGCCCAATTATATGTCAATAAATTTGAAGATCCAAGTGAAATGAATGAATATCTACAAAAATAGGAATTGCTCAAATTAACAGAAGAAGAAATTGAATGCTTAATTAACCCAATCTTAGAACTGAGTCAAATTTATAAGAATACAAGTAATTTCCAAATTGATAAATGGTCCAAGGCTATGAACAGGTAATTTTCAGATGAAGAAATTACAGTTATTTATAATCATGTGAAAAAATGTTCTAAGTTACTATTGATCAGAAAAATGAAAATTAAGACAACTCGGAGGTATCACTTCACACCTATCAAATTGGTTAATATGACAAAAATGGAAAATGTCGGATGTAAGGAAAAACCAAGCTACTAATGCTCTGTTGCCAGTTGTGAACTGATCCAACCATTCTGGAGAGCAATTTGGAACTACGCCTAAAGGGCTATAAAATTGTGCATACCTTTTGATCCTGCAATAAGGTCTACTTCCCAAAGAGATTCTCCAAAAGAAGAGAATAGGATCAATTTCTATAACAGCTCTTTTCATGATGGCTAAGAATTGGAAATTGAGAGGATGTCCGTTAATTGGGAAGTGGCTGAACAAGTTGTGTTATATGGTTGCAATAGAATATCAATGTGCAGCAAGATGATTTCAGAAAATCCTGGAAAGACTTAGATGTACTGATACATAGTGCAGTCAGTAGAACCAGGAGAACATTGTACATAGTAACAGCAACATTGCTTGATAAGAACTGTGAATAAGCAATACAATGATCCCAGACAATCCCAAAGGATTAATGATGAAGCATACTATCTGCCTTCAAAGAAATAACTGATATTAATTGAATACAGACTGAAGCATGCTATTTATCACTTTCTTTCATTTTCTTCCCCTTATCTGAGTCTTCTTACACAAAATAACTCATATGGAAAGGTTTCATATAATTGCACATGTATAACATATATCTGAATGTTAACCATCTCAGGAAGGGATAAAGGGAGAGAGGGAGGGAAGGAAAGAATTTGAAACTCAAAACTTTAAAGAAAAATGTTTGGGTTTTTTTTACCCAAGGTCATTCCGGTAGGGAGGATATGAAACAGGATCTGACCCCAGTTCCTTTGACTTCCTTTCTAATTTACTATCATGTCAGGCCAACTAGAAGATAGTGATATGGCAAGAGGTGAAGGGGGAAAATCATTGAAGGGCATGTAGGTCCTCCAAACCCATTTTGTAGCCTGGTCCTGAGAATACAGGAGGCAAGCAGTGAAATGATGGACCAGTGAAGGACTTTTGCTTTTTTCTCTTCAAAGGAGAATCAGGATCTCTTTCTAACTCATCACCATAATATAAATTAGTCAAGAAGCATTTATCCAAGTGCCTACAACTCTGTGATAGGCACTGGGAATACAAAAACAAAACAGTCCTAACCTCAGGAAGATTACAGTCAATGAAGGGAGGCATCATACCTGTAAAAATATATACAAAGCAAATATGAATATTCCCATATAACTAATATAATTTCACCCTTTCAGAACATATAGTAACTGAGGTATGGGAGAGTTACAAGGGTACTTGAGGAGTTAGTGCTTTTATGGTCACATAGCAAGTTAAATGTACAATTGTGCCTAGACACTGTGTTCTCAGATTCTCAGATCCTAGCAGGAAATACAGTTGGAAAGCAAAGGTATAATTGCATTCTTTATCCCTGAAACCTTTAGCGTCAATATTTGATACTCTGATATCCTTTTAGGTATGTTTTCTTTTCTCCATCCTATGTAAATGATAGGTTACAAAAATAGAGGGTTTTCCCCTTCCTGTCTATTCCTCCCCACTCTTCTTTCCTTTCTACTGTTTCTTTCTCCTCATTATCTCTCTCTTCCTCCTCTTAACCAGGTCTTTACCTTTGCTTCTTTCTCATCTTTCTTCCTCCTAATCTTTGTCCATCTTCTTCCTCTTCCTCCTCAATTCCTACCTTGTCTCCACTCTGCCTCCACATACCCCATCTTCCTGTCCAGCTTCCTCTCTCCTACTCCTTTCCTACTCTCTCTTCCTATCTTTCAACTCTTTCTTCCTCTTCTTTCACTCTCTGCCAGGGCAGATAGATGGTGTAGTGGATAGAGCACCAGTATAGGAATGAGAAGGACCTGAGTTCAAATCTCACCTCAGACACTTGACACTCACTAGCTGTGTGACCTTGGACAAGTTGCTTAATCCCAATTGTCTCACTCATCTCTAGTCATCCTGATGAATATCTGGATTCAGATGGCTCTGGTGGAGAAGTGAGACTGGCAACATGCACAGTCCTCTCTCACTCAAAACAAAATCAAGTGCAAGTCATGCCATTATTTCTCTGATGGCATGGTCTTCTTTGGTAATGAAGGATAAACACACTTCACTCACTCCTACATCTCTCACCTTTTGCCTCCTCACTGAAAAAGATGTGCTACACTGGATGTAAGAGAGGGCACCCAGAATCAACTATGGCACAGAAATAGTAATTGTGATACAGAGACCGAAGTCAAATGACTCATCTGAAGCTGGAGTAGTGAAACATCTAGGCCAGGAATCTGAGATAATAGGAGGGGGTGGGTAGAGAAAGTCAGAATGATTGTAGTGGTGACTCATCTGCCATATGCTTCTCATTCAGAAAAGATAAGTCAAGGTACTGATAATAAGGGGTTGAACAAATACCAAGAAAATGCAAAGCAGTCATTTTACTACTATTTTTTTAAAAACCAGGGCTGGGGGTGGAGATGGTAGAAGCCGTTGTTAAGGAACAAGTTTGAATCAACTGTTCACTATAAAAGTGAGTATGTGTAGGCTTGGGGAGCAAGAGGATGGAAGGAGGAGGGTGGAGGAAGAAGATATTGAAAGATGACTATGGCAGCTTGGGCTGGAGGGAATCAGCCTCTTGAATATGAGAGCGGTAATTCATAAGTGGGGACAGATCATTAGTTTATTCTCCCAGCCCTGACTCACAGTAATGTATTTTCATAGGCTAGGACCAAGGAAGACCTTGAGACAGGAAGCTAGCAGCAGGAGAGAGACCTGTCATAGATCTGGCTCCTCTTGTCACTCCAGTCCCCCTACCATATTCCCCAGGATACACCACATTCTCTTTGGGTTTTTTGAAAAGTTTTCACAACACCTGCTCCTTCCCACCTCCAGATATATTTGTAACCCACAGGTCTAGGAAACAAAGGCAGAGGTAGGAACGCACAGCAGAGGGGAAGGGAAAGGAAGAAAGTGAGAAATGAGGAGGAAGAGGAAAAACTAAATAGAGGGAAGGAAATCCTCTTCTCCTAGCTCATTCATAGTCATATTTAGTCACTTTAGACTATAAGTAATAATAAGTTACTTGAAGACAAAGACTATTTCATTTTTGTTTCTTAGTCCCCAACATCCACCATAGTTCGTGGCACCAAGTAGTTACTAAGTAAGTGCTTATTGATTGCTAATTTATCAATAATCTATAATATTTATTAATAATTCCCATTTTGTCAATGGGGAAACTGAGGCCCCCCCAAAGGTCACATTCCTAGTTAGTGCCTGAGACAACATTTGAATGCAAATCTTTCCTCTATGTCAAGGGTTTTTAAAGTGTGGTCCAAGGAACCCTGGTGCTCCCCCTTTCAGGGGGTCCCCTAGGCCTAAGATTTTTCATAATAGTACTAATACATTAATTACCTGTAAAAAAAATACTCCTCTCTTTTCTAACTACATTATCTGTGCAATACTGGATTTCCTTTTGTATTTTAACCAAGATAATGTATTGCAGCAGATGGAATGCAGAAGCAGATATGAGAATCCAGCTGTCTTCTATTAAACCATAAATTAAAGAGACTGGTAAAAATATGTAAACAATGCCACTATTCTCACTAATTTTTATTTTGGAAAGTGTAATGCTTTTCATTAAAAAATGCTATTTATATTAACAGGTTTATTTTTATTTTATATGACAACAAAACAAATATTTTAAAATTTTATCCATTTTAATTTCTAATATGGTAAACACTGATGGGTATAAACCACATAAATTAAAGCTCTTTGGGGTCAGTCTTCAATTATTTTTAAGGGTATAAAGGAATCCTTAAACCAAAAACTTTGATAGCTACTATTACATACAACACCCTGCTTCCTTTCCAAATGAAAAGAAATAAAAACCTACTCCAATATGAATTTAAATTGTATGTGATTAAACAGGTCATTTCTCTTACTCTTCTTGACATTCCACCTCATTGTTGGCCATTAGGATTTGTGGAAGTGGAATTAAAGTATATTTGAACTGAAAACACCTTAGAAATTTTCTGGTTCAAATCCCTCACTTTACAGATGAAGAAACTGAAGCCTAGAGAGAACAATTAAATTACCCAACTCCTACATTGATTGGTGGTAGAGCTGAGCCAAGACCACAAGTTTCTTTATTCCTCATCCACTTGTAAGTGATCTAACTTTGGTCATAATCTTTATACTGAAAATTAAACTAAATTCCACATGGGTCCTATTTTCAGCACCCACAAAAATGAGTTAAAGATGCAGGCATAGACCTTCACCAACCTTTTGTCTCCAATAACTAGATGTATAACCTGAAGAAAACAAGAAGACCCCATTGAACTACTCTGAGACAGTGAGAAGGTGCTGAATTTGTTTTGCTGCTAAAACATTTCTATCTTGTTCATGCAACAAAGCCCAGTGACTAAGAGTTAGTCATTCCGTGACTTCTGCAAAGCAGAGAAAAGGAACAGAGAAAGGAGAAGAGATGAAATTCTAAAGCAGGGGGGTAAGGGTGGGAGTGAGGGAAAAGGAAGAAACAGAAACAACAGAGAAAAATCAGGCCAGATGAATACAGTTCTTCCTGACAGGAAGCTTTCTTCTTGTCTTTTGCACTGAGACAAGATTAAAAGTAAAATCTCTGAAGATTCTGAGAACAGTGTGGGTAGACAGGGTCAATAGCCTGGTTCATTTCTACCAAAAAACACTCAGTGTTTTATCTTGACTTGCCACTTGAAACATTCTAAAGGCTTTTTACTGCTACTTCCTATACATGACCTCTGTATTTCATCTTGAATCTCCAATCAACAAGCATTTATCTGTGTTCAACTAGCCATTTGAGGGATAATTCAAAAGGGATCAAAAGACCCTTAATCAGTCATAAGCGATTTGGTCTTATAAAGACACGGTTAACTCTTAGCTTACACATATTTCTAAGAAATTTAACCATCAACTGACAGCTGAAAGTTATGGAACCAGAACACTTTAAAAAGCAGACTCAAAAGTTCAAAAAACATAGCAGCAGTCACTATTTAGTTTGGGTCAGACAACCTTGCATGGCTTAATTAGGTCATTGCTATGTTACATCATTGTCTACTTAAAGATGGTTGTGATCACGGCATTGGATCATTAATAAAAAGTTAAAATACATTTAATATATAAATCATACCATAGAAAAAACTTGAAATGCATTTAATACACTCAGATCAATAAGTCCGTATATTTTGAAAGCTTTCCAACAAAAATACCTTTAAATTTCTTTCAAGGTTTTGGTACTTAAATATTTCTCAGAAATTTACTCATAGAATAAAATGAGGCTTAACTATATACATCTTTGAATGAGCTATGATTTTTTTCTACTCCTTCCAAACAGGAAAAATCTGGGTTTTTCTGTTTAATGCATTATGGAATCAATGAAAGACTATTTCTTACGATGTACTTAAAGAGACATAGATGTGACTCAAGAAAAACATTTTGGGTCCAACTACTGATTGTTTTGTTTGTCTAGTTTTGTTTTTTCTTATGGAGTCCTTGAGTCCTTCAGTGCCTTTCTATGCAGTCATGAAATGCAGTTACTGAGAACATGAGAGATGCCATCTATGAGCCAGGAAATTTCTCAGTTTTCAAAAGGGAGATTAATTACCTTGTCAACAATCTCAGAAACATTCTAGTGCAAATAATTAAATTGATAGAGTATGAATACTTGGAAGCAGTGATTACTACAAGTCATCAGTGAATTCACTGAAATACACCATGCCAAATTCACTGCATTTTCTCTTTTTCAAAGGCTTGCTACTAAACTGGCAGGTAAGTGAAAGACAATAGACATGGTGTACTTGGACTTTAACAAAGCATTTAATGATGTGCCCTTTAAATAAGAGGAAAAAAATGGGAGCTAGGTGTGTGTGTGTGTGTGTGTGTGTGTTTTACTAGATCTGTGATTTGAGAGCTGTTGATGAAAATACTAATAGTGGAGATGAGTGTTTTCTCAGCAATTAATAGTCTAAAGAGAGTTGGTGGGGTCAAAGAAGGGACTTGATCAGGGTCACACAACCAACATGCATCAAAATCACAATTTGAACTCAAGTCTTCCTGACTTCAGGACTAGCATTCTCTCCACTGGGCCACTGAGCTGAATACACTAATAACTCATATTTCTATTGCAGTTTGCAAAGCGCTTTCCTCACAATTGTTGTGTAAGTGAAGGTTGTCAAGGAGGATTATTCCAACTTCGCATATGTGGAGGGTAAGTAGCATACCTAAGGGTCACATAGTGAATAAGAGTCAGAGTCAGAACTTGAACCCAATTCAGAGTTCACTGGGCTTCCTACACTATGCTGCCTCCATAAAGTCATAGAAATGAAAAGGAAACTTACAGACCATTTAACTCATTCTCTGCATTTTATATATAGGAAAACTGAGACTTAGAGAGGATAAGTGACTTACTGACATTCACCTAGCTGGTTGGTGGAAGAGTAAAGGCCAGAACCTAAGTCTTCTGACTCCTCATTTAATGTTCCTTCCATCATATCTCACTGATTCACATACTGATTTTAAACTTGAAGATATTTTCTGTTATGCTACATAACTGTCCTCACTATAGCTAGGTCCTGGTTAGTGCCAATAAAGAATCCCCCTGAAGTCATATTATTTGACTTGGTACTGCAATTTCCATTGAGCTAGAAGCAATTACCATATTTATAATTATAATTTCAAATGGTGCACATTCCAATGTATGTGACCACTTTAGGGATTCATTATTCATGCTAATTGGGACCTAGCTATAGAGCAATTAGCACAGTGCTTGACCTATAATAAATGTTAATTGACTGACTCAACACGTTTATCAATGGCAAAGAAATAGATCTACTTATGAAATTTGTGAATGACACAAATTATGAGGATATGTGAAGAAAGAATATTATATTGGGTATGAAAAACAAATTTAGAATCTTCACTTGGGAAAGTTAATAGGGAAAAATAGTAAGTTCCATTCTTAGTTTCGAAAAAATGATCTACACCACTGAGATTACATTTGATCGGAGTTGACAACTTGTACATATATAAGATAAGCAAACTAAATAAATATTAAATATGATGTTTGGTGGAGAAGGCACTAGCAGCTAAGAAAAGTCAGGAAAGGCTTTATGATGGAGTTAACAGTTGAGCTCAGTTTTAACAGAAACAGGGAAGATAAAGGGAAGCAGTCAAGGGCAAAGTCACAGTGAGTTGCCTGGAACCATGAAAGGTTCAACGACTTGACAAAGGCCACATAGCTATTATATGTCAATGGGAGAACTTGAACTCAGATCTTACTGACTCTGAGACCAGCTCTCCAATATATCATAATTTATTTCTTTTGTAAAGTTTTTTTAATCATGCTCTCTGCCCATCCATGCTTAGCCATTTTCTTCTCCTCATTAATATGTAAATAAGCTTCTTTGTATAAGATACATGGGAAAATTCTGAGTCCTCAGCTCCAGTTCTCAGCTTCAGTTCTGAAAAGTGAAAGGAAGCTGCAGAGAAATCTAATGATAGAAAAGCCTGTTGTTAGAGCCCAAGCCTGGGACTTCCCCTTTTGCATTGGCTGAGTCACATTTTTTTCCTGCTGTCAACATGATAGCATCTGTTGCTGATGGATGATAGGACTACGTGGCTTATGTACTTAGGTGGTCCTGCATGTATTTGCCTTATTGTATATTGCCTTGGAAACTGACCAATTACAAACTGTTCACTGGCCAAAGAAGATAAGATTTGCTTTATTAAATCCAGATACTGTATTAACAGAGAAATACAAGACAATTTTCTTCTGTCAAAATACAATCCAAGGTGCCTGCTTTCTGCCATCTTGCTTATTTTGACAGAAGTCTTTTTGGATGCACATAGGTTTTAGTCTGGGTATCTGTTCCGTTGACACATGCCTTTAAACCACAGGTTTCTCGACTGGTGGACAAACTGTGAAAACAGGAAATTGAAAGATGGATTCAGCTGTGAAACTATCAAAGCAAATGAAGCTTTCTGCACAAATGCCAAGATTAGCAACGCCACAACATGTATCAGAAAATGGAATTATAGTAACAATTATTCAAGAGGGGGAGGAGTCAGCACTAGGAGTGGGCTAGTAACTGCCTTTCCAAATGTTGCTGCCTCATTCAATTTAGATATAAGCAAAAGATTTTCTGCAGATCTTAATCCAAAATGATACTGCTTTGTATGATAAACATCTCCTCATTTGGCAGCAGCATCGCTATAATTGTCGGTTAGGACCTATTCAAGATTATTGTTTGAAAAAAAAAGTACCTCCCACTTCAGAAGGGAAATTACTGACCGGGTAGCGATATCTACTTTCTGCTAGTAGAATTTATTATACATCTATTTAGGGCCAGCTTCCCACATTGCTTCTGAATTCTCCCAACTAACCCCTCTCCCTTTCCAAAGCATTGAGCTTTTCTCTGCTAGGTCAGCACTCAATGACCCTGCATCAGATGGAACTTTATCTCTAAGACATAAAAAAAAGGGAAAATGATAAAAATGAATAATATGGACCAGAGATGAACATTAGGTGGATGTGGACTTCTTTACCCAATCCTTAGATACTAAGATAAGGGAAAACTTGAATCAAGTCCGCTGAAGACAATGAAGAGATAAGAAACTGAATATAGCATATCATTAGCCTCAAAAGGCAACACAGGGCAAAGCAAACAGTTTTTTGAATCAACTTTGGATGAATTTATGAAATAGTCAAAATGGCTACTAACAAAAAGCTATTCACCGAGGTGGATATTAAAGAGGAAGACTACGTCTTTCCATAGTAGTTCCTTAGGAGTTACCGTTAACAGTAGAATCCTTGATTGGTGGCACAGGGTCAGGGGAGGGAGTACAGAGGACAAAGAGAAGATAAAAATGTGATGAATGAAAAACACAGTTAACAAGTATAAGTGTGAATTTGAAAGAGATCAACACAGTCATAAAATGAAAGGAAGTGAAAGAATGGATTATAAAGCAGATTTAAACAATAAGTTTGTTTTTTCTTTTAACAGACACCACACATGCAAAGTAATCTTTAACTTTACACATAATCAATTAAAATGAGAATGGTTGGAGGACAATTTCTTAGATCTCTGACAAATTCAAAAAGCAGGAATGGTAACCATATTCTCAGGCATGCTGAAAGCAAAAATCAACATGCTTTAGAGAGAAAGTGAGGAAGCTGCATTATGCTTAAATGTAACATTGATAATGCAATAATTTCAATACTTGGCACATGCACAAAATATAATAGGACCTAAGTGTTTAAAGGAAAAGTGGAACAAATTACATGGAGAAAAAGGGAGGAAAACTATAATAATTGATTACCTCAATGTGCTCTTTTCAGACCAATGCAATTTTAGCAAAAAGAAATAAAATTAATAGAGAAGTTAAGTGCCTGAATAGAGAGAGGTTAGACATCTACCTCTATGGCGACTACCCAAAGGAAATTGAAGGTAGTATGCATATTTCTCAGCTGTACATGGCAACTTCATATAAATTGAGCATTAAATATTTCATTAACAAATGCAGAAAAACAAAATTTAAATAAAAACAACCTTTACTGAATATAATGCAAGAAAAATAATAATCACTAAAGACCAGGAGGAATCATTTCATAATTTAAATGGATGCTAAATAGTATAACCCTCGAAAATATATGGGTCAAAGAACAACAGAGAAATAAACACTTATGGACTTGGAACAAAAAATAAATCAAACGAAGAGAATGACAGTAATGAGTTAGCACACTAGAACATTTATGATGCATCCAAATCAGTCATTAAAAAAAATGTGTATCTCTAATTCCTTTCATTAATACAACAGGGAAAAAAAACAGAAAAATGACTTGAGTATGCAACTTAAAAAATAAAGCAACAACTCAAGAAATCCCAGCCAAACACACAAATATGAATTCTGAAAAGTCAAAAACACATAAAACTCCAAACACACACACACACACACACATACACACACACACACACACACACACACACACACACACTGAATTAATCAATAAAAACCAGGATCTATTTCAATACCAATAAAATAGGTATTCATAATATTAGCTAATTTGATCCACAAAGAAGAAAACTGAATTGCCATTATAAAAACGCAATGGAGAATTCACACTAGATGAAAAGGAAATGCAGCAAATTATTGAATATCATTTCATCCAACAATATTTCAACCAAAATGATAACTTAAAAATGAAGAAAACAGATGATTTTCCAAAAAAGTGCCTAAATTTTGAGAGCAAAAATTAGAGAAATTAAATAGTCCAATCTAAGTAAAAATAATTTGAATATGTCATGAATTAACTTCCTGAGGGAAAAACTGAGGATTGGATGAATTTATAAATGAATCTATCAAATAATCAAAGAACATTATTTCCAACATTATATAAACAGTTTGCAAAAATAGAGGATGTCATATTGCCAAAATTCTTCTATAAAATTAATATGATCAGAATACCTTAATTATGAAGAGATAAAGAATTGAAAGGGAACTATGTACCAATAACATTTGTAATGCGATATGTAAAATTTTTAAATAAAATAAAAAGAGGTTATAGCAACATATTTTTAAAATTATGTACTATAACCCAGCTAAACTGATCACAGATATCCAGATTAGTTTTAGTATTAGGTAATCTATGAACATGTTGGACCACATTAATAATAAAAACTATAAAATAATAGTATTCTATCAATAGATGCAGAAAAAGTTTAAGACAAAATGCAACACCCACTTCTGTTTTTAAAAACATTGGAAATCATAGGAATAAATAGAAGTCTCCTTAATGTGGTAAATAATATATCTAAAATCAAGAACTAGCATCATCTGAACTGGAAAAACTCTAGAGGACTTTCATAAGTGATCAGGATAACATATTTGATTAAAGGGAGAAAGAAGAATCAATGTGAAATCCTAAACATGATATTTCATTAAGTTCCTACTATGTCTAGAAAAGCTAAAGGCGCCAGTAAAGCAAATGGTCGATGTTTTAATATGGTATTGGGGATTTTGAAGGCTGTCTTAGACAAACATAAACTCTGGCTACTCAAAATAGCTAGAAAGGTTTTGAGTATGTTTCTAGTGATGTGTTGTTAGTCTGTCCTGATCGAATCAGCCTAGCTAAATTCAGAAAAGACTTATCACCAGAAGCAACTTCCAAAGACTGTCCATTTAATCTGATTTCCTTAGTCTAAAGTAAACACAAGTTCTGACCACAACCGCTTATAAAAGATGTCTCCTGAGGCATGGGATCTCTTACATCTTTGGAGTGCCAATATTCTTAGCACAATTGATTATGATTGCTAGTACACTAAATAGTGGAGCATATTACTGCTTTCTGGAAAAATCTGTATATATGTGTGTGTTTGGAATTTTCAGCACTTAGCACATAGGAGGGACTATTATCCAGCCGATCATATCTAGCCAGCCCCAGACCATACTTGGTATCAGATCCATCCACCTACCAGGACACCATGTCTCACCCAGTTGAAGTAACTTTCCATCTGTTGCCATTGTTTCCCTACCTTTCTACCTCTTGCTCTAAGTCTTGGAACAACAATCAATGGGCTTGAAAATATACAGTCCTGTGGTTCCTTTCCCAATCTCTGTAACTGCCCAGACCACAACTTCCATCTCTGAGCACCATTACCTAATAGTAACTGTATGCCCTTATTAGACTGTAAGATCTTTAAGGGCAAAAATAATCTAATTTTGATTATTGTGTCTCCATCACCTAGAACAGTGTCTGGAACATTGTAGGCACTAACTAAATGCTTATTACTAGATTAATAAAGTTTTATTGATGGATTTCTTTATCCAATAGCCTGTGTCTGTCTTAGCCAACATTCTTCTTATGCTTGAGAACTCTTTCCTGCCTGATCTGGGAGATTTAGTAAGCAACTTCCTGTCTTGTTTACCATGTGTCAAAGGAAACATATCTTTGATAGAATTAATGACTAATGACAGGACACTACAGTGACTTTTCAATCTGGAATCTGTCTGAAAGGGCATTAGAGTTGAATTTACTGAAGTCTAACACTCATGTCACATGTCTGTGGAAGGGAACAGAAATAGGTATCAAGTCCTACACAAAAAAAACAGCCTAATTTATGTAAAAGAGATTAGGAAAAATATTCTGAGGGGGGAAAGGGGGCCACCACATATAGAAAGATAGAGCATGGAGAGAATATTCAAACTATAACTCCTTAGACTTTCACTCTACTGTATGGTCCAATAACTGTATCATTCATTTGACAGCACAGACCAACTTAGCCCTATGTGTGTAACCTATGAAATACAGCCATTTTCTAATCAGGTAAGTGATTCTAGTTTAAGTGAGCTAAGCACTTTGATAAAGAGGTGTGACTGCAAATGGATATTATTGTCTGTGTCAATGGAAATGTTTCTGTAACAGACTAAAGTCCTCATTCTCCTAGAAGTATAAATAGCCAATATTTCCTATGTGCTCCTTAATACCTGAGGGGAAAAAGAGAATTGAGGAGATAGGCAAAGAGACAGATAGACAAGCACAGAGTATGAGAGAGGTAGAGACAGAGAGAGAGAGAGAGAGAGAGAGAGAGAATCAGAGAAAACAGACAAAAAGAATCAGAGACAAACAGAACCAGAGTTACAGACAGATAGACATACAGACACAGAGATGAGAAAGTATGAAATTGAGATTGAGAAAGAAATTTCAATTTACCAGGACCAAATTAACTGAAACTTTTTACATTGCGCAACCTCAGATTTAGAGCTACAAAGAATCCAAGAACCATCCGATCTTCTTATTTGATGTCAGTAAAGTGAGACTAGTTGACTTACCTAACTTGCCTACTCAGGGAGCCAGGGACTCAAACACCAGTTCTTTGACTCAGATACAATTTTTTCTCATTATAGTACATTGCCTCTGCACAGATACCTGGAATTAATACACCACACACACACACACGCACGCACGCACACACACATGCATGCATGCACACACACGGAAATAACAATATCTTGGAATTTTTTTTCGAAATAAAACTCCCAAGATATTTATTGAAGTTAATGTAGATTCAGATTAAAGTCCAAAAGAATGACCTTGAGGCATCGAAGTTTTCTTAGTCATGATCTAATGATTCACCTTGTTCTCAATATACTAAAGGAAAAAATACAGTAATGTATTTTACTGAATTTCAACAATGCCATTTAATTAGAAAATACAATTAACTAGAACACTCCATTCCCCAATTTTCTGATCATTAATTTAAGTTATACTCTGTATATGCCAGGAATTAAATATATATGTGTGTGTGTGTGTGTATGTGTGTGTGTGTGTGTACAGAGAAAGAGAGATCTGTCTGTAAAGATATAGATATATAAATATAGATAGTATAGATTAGATACAGATAGACAGATATATAGCTTTTGTCCAACCAACTCTCCTTTCACTGGGTTCCATTCAGGATAAAGTCTGAATGAGAAATTACTTCTCTGGTTTTCATTGCCACTGCCCAGTTAGAAAATCAGAAATTTCTGAAATTATTGGAGGGCTAGATATTCATTTGTTCATTATATTAATAAATCAGGACAAAGAACAATTAAACAGTAAAATATTTAATTGAGACTGAAATGCAAAACAACTGAAACTATATCAACACACATTTCTCAAACAAGTACAATCTAATTCTATTTTTTCCATACTAGTTTAGAAAATAATCTGCTCCAAATTCTTGACATCAGTACGAAAAACCTGGGAAAGATCTTTCTCTGCAGTTAAATGAGTATACTCTAAGATGAGTCCTAACTTGGATTTTTGTTGATGTTCAGGCGTTCGGTCATTTGTAACTGTTTGTGATCCTATGGACCTTTTATCCTGCACTATCTCCCAAAGTCTGTGTGAACTCATGTTCATTCTTTCCATAACACTATCTAACCATCTCATCCTCTGCTGTACACTTTTCTTTTTGCCTTCAATATTTCCCAACATCAGGGTTTTTTCCAAAGAATCCCATCTTCTCATTAAGTGGTCAAATTATTAAACTTCAGTATTTGACACTGCAGTGAATAATCTGAATTAATTTCTTTAAGTAGTGACTGATTTGACTTCCTTGTTCTCAAACCAGCACTACAATTCAAAAATGTTAATTTTGTGATACTTGGCATTCCTTGTAGTCCAACTCTCACAGCCATACATTGCTAGTGGAAAAAATATAGCTTTGACCGTATTATCCGTTACTAATATTGGTAACGTAATATTTCTTCTACTTAGTATGCTGTCCAGATTTGCCATAGCTTTCCTTCCAAGAAGTAAGCGTCTTTTAATTTCATGACCACAGAGATCTTTGAGCCCAAGAATGAAATTCAACTTTGCTTCCATTTCTTCTCCCTCTGTTTACCAGGAAGTGATAAGACTAGTTACCTGGGACTAGTTACCTGATTTTTGTTACAATAAGTTTCAAGTTAGCTTTTGTGCTTTCTCCTTTCACCCTTATCAAGAGGCTTCTCAATCCTTCTTCACTTTCTGCTATTAGAGAGGTATCATCTGCATATCTGAGATTGTTTTTATTTCTCTCAGCAGCCTTATTTCTGAATTTTAATTCATCCAGCCTAGGCTTTTGCATGATATACTCTATATTTAAGTTGAATAAATAGATATAAACCTTTGTTGTACTCTGTCACAATCTTAAGCCAGTCATTTCATGTTCAGTTCCAACTGTTGCTTCTTGGCCTACATACGCATTCCTCAGGCGACAAATAAGATGGTCTGGTACTCCCATTTCTTTGAGACCTTACCACATTTTATTGTGATCCACATAAAGTCAAAGGCTTCAGTGTAGTCAAAAAAGCAGAAGCAGATATATTTCTGGCACTCCATTGCTTTCTCTATAATCCAGTGGATTTTGGCAATTTGGTCTCTAGTTTCTCTACCTCTTCACAAAATAGCCTGCTTTTGTGGCATTTTTTTCTCTTATATTGCTTAAGTCTAACTTGCAGAATCTTAACCATAACTTTTCTGGTATGTGAAATGTACACAGTTGTTCACTAATTTGAATATTCCTTGGCATTGCCCTTCTTTAAGATTAGAACATAAACTGATGTTTTCCAATCCAGTGACCAAAGTTGAGTTTTCCAAATTTGCTGGCATATGGAGTTTGTTAGTGGTTGTCCTTCATTCTTGGGGAGAACTGAAATGATATCACTAAGCTGGAGTCAAGTTACAATGTGTCTTACCGTGGCTGATCAAATCAATATGGACTCAGAGTATTCTACCACATATCGGACACATATTTGTCCTTGTGAACATTTGGGATGGATTCTCTAAATTTATACATCTCACATTTCTTTTGAGTTGTTTCAATTTTGCTTTGCAATAGTACCTTTTGTGATGAGGACACATCATGTTGGGCAGTTTTGTGCCAGTGTCTCCCATATCACGCAATCAATTCCAAAGTTCTTAAGAGAGACCTTCAAGGGAGAGAATTGAATAAATTGAGGGCAGGGTAGGACAGAGGGAAATATGTGGTTAGCCTTTTACAACATAACTATTATGGAAGAGCTTTGCATTGTTACACATCTGACCTATATTGAATTGCTTGTTTTCTCAGTGAGGGTGGGGGAGGAAGGGAGAGAATATGGAACTCAAAGTTGTAATAGTGAATGTTAAAAATTGTTTTAGCATGCAACTTCAAGTTAAGTTATACCAGCAATGGAGTATAGAAATCTATTTTGCCCTACAGGAAAATATAGGGGAAGGGGAATGAAAGAAGGGTGGGTAAAATAAGGGAGGACAGACTGGAGGAAGGGTTGGATGGGTTGCATACTGTCCTGGAGTAGGGGGTGGAGAGAGATGGGGAGAAATTTTTCAATTCAAATTCTTGTGGAAGTGAATGTTGAGAATTGAAAAATAAATAAATTTTTAAAAGATAAGAAAAAAAAGAGAGACCTTGACTTTGTCCTTGTATTGTTTCTTCTGACTACCATGTGAGCACTTACCCTATGTAAGTTCTCCACAAAATAGTCTTTTAGGTAAGCATACATCTGGTATTTGTACACCATGACCAGTCCATTGGAGTACAATACTTCAACAGCATCATCTTTTAGGATTTTAAATAGCTCAGCTAGGATACCATCATCTCCACAAGATTTATTATTTGCAATGCTTCCTAAGGCCCCCTTGATTTCATTCTCCAGCATAACTGGTTCTAGACCAGTAAAAACACTAGTGTGGTTATCAATGACATTGAGATTTTCTTGCAGTTTTTTTCTGTATATTCTTACCACCTCTTATTAATCTTTTCTATTTCTATTAGGTGTCTAATATTTTTGTCTTTTATCATGCCCATTTTTGCATGGAATATTCCCTTGTTATCTCCAATTTTAAGAGATCTCTTGTCTTTCCTATTCTATTGTTTTGTTCTATTTCTTTGCATTACTTTTTCAAGAAATGTTTACCTCTCCTTGCTATTTCTGGAAATATGCATTCAGCTTGATATCTCTTTCCCTTTCTCCTTTTTTTCATTTTCCTTCTTTCCTCAGATATTTGCAAAGCTTCATCAGACAGCCATGTTGCTTTCTTGTTCCTCTTTTTCTTTAGAAAGCTTTTGTTTGTTCATCCTATGCAATATTATGAACCTCTGTCTATAATTCTTTGGGCACTCTCTTCACTAGATCTAATTATTTAAATCTATTCATCACTTTCACTTAATATTCATAAGGGATGCTATTATAAGGTCTTATAATTTTCCCTACTTTCTTCAATTTAAGTATGAATTTTGTGATAAGAAGCTGATGATCACAGTGAGCTCCAGGTTTTGTTTTAATGGACTCTATAGAGCTTCTCCATTTTTGACTGCAAAGCAAATAATCAATCTGATTTTGTTATTGACCATCTGGAGATGTCCAAGTAAACTTTTGGGTTGTTGAAAAAGAATGTTTACTATGACCAGTGAGTGATTTTGAAAAAAACTAGATTAATCTCTGCCCTGCTTCATTTTATACTCAAAAGTCAAACATGCCTGTTATTCAAAGTGTCTTTTGATTTCTTACTTTGTCATTCCAATCCCCTACAATGACTGTAATACTGTAAAACCAAACTAGAAGTTGGTTAAGTCTTCACAGAACTGATCGACTTTGGGCTTTTTGGCCTCAGTGGGTGATGCATAGATTTGTATTACTGTGGTGTTGATTGGTTTGCCTTGGATTTATGCTGGCATTTTTGTCATTATACCCCAGTGCTGCTTTTCTCGCATTTTTATTAAGTATTAGGGATATTCCATTTCTTCTAAGGCATTATTGCCCACAGTAGTATATATAATTTTCACCCAAATTAAATTCACTGATTCTCATCTGTTGAAGTTCACTGATACCCAAGATGTCAGTGTTGAATCTTTTCATCTTCTCTTTGACAACATCCAGCTTACTTTGGTTTATAGATGTTACACTGATCTTTACAGCATCAGATTTTCCTTTCATCTCCAGATCCATCTGCAGCTGAGCTCCATTTCTGCTCTGACCCAGCTGCTTCATTGGACTTGAAGCTACTTCATTCCTCCCCAGTAGCATATTAGATACATTCAGACCTGAGGAATTCATTTTCCAGTGCCATATCTTCTATCATCTTAGTGCTGTTTAAGGGGTTTTCTTGGCAAAAATACAGAAGTGGTTTGCCATTTTCTTCTCCAGTGGATCACCTTTTATCAGAACCCTCTACTACGACCTCTCCACATTGGGCAAACCTGCCCACCATAGCTCAGAGTCCTTCTGCCATGACAAGGAGGTGATCCAGGAGAGGAGGCAGTGATCCAAGAGGGGGATGAGATTGCCATAGGCACTAAGTCATTTCTAGTTGCAGTCACCATTTTCAAACTTTAAAATAGCTGTCTCATTCACACACACAAAAAGAGACAAGAACAAGTTTAGTCAATGAAAATGTTCATGATTGCTTTTCAATGCCAACTTTTCCCTCATCAGAATGATGGCATTCTTTTTTTAAAAGTTTATTTATTTATTTTTAGTTTTCAACATTCATTTCCACAAAATTATGAGTTCCAAATTTTCTCCTCAGCTCTCCATTCCCCCCACCCCAAAAGACCATGAATTGTGATTACCCCTTACCCTAATCTGCCCTCTCTTCTATCACACCCCTCCCTTCCCTTATCCCCACCTTCTCTCTTTTCTTGTAGGACAAGATAGATTTCTATACTCTATTGCCTGCATTTCTTATTTCCAGGTTGCACAAAAAACAGTTCTCAACTTTCATTCCTAAAACTTTGAGTTCCAACTTCTTTCCCTTCCTCCCTCCTCATCCGTTCCCACTGAGAAGGCAAATAATTAAATACAGGCTATATATGTGTGGTTTTCCAAAAGACTTCCATAATAATCATGTTGAGTAAGACTAATTATTTCCATCCATCCTATCCTGCCCCCTATTTATTCTATTCTCGCTTTTGACCTTGTCCCTCCCCCAAATTGCTTACTTCAAATTATTCCCTCCTCCTACTTGCCCTCCCTTCTATCATCCCCTCACCGCACTTATCCCTTTCTCCCCTACTTTCCTGTAGTATAAGATAGATTTTCATATTAAATTGGGTGTGGATGTTATTCCCTCCTTAATCCAAATGTAATGAGAGTAAGCTTCACTTTTTCCCCTCTTACCTCCCCCTTTTCCTCTCCATTGAAAAAGCTTGCCTCTTTCATGAGAGATAATTTGCCCCATACCATTTCTCCCTTTCTCCTCCCAATATATTGCTCTCTCATCCCTTGATTTTATCTTTTTTAGATACCATCCCTTCCTATTCAACTTACCCTGTGCCCTCTGTCTTACTATATATGCGTATAATTCCTCTAACTCCCCAAATACTGAGAAAAGTTTCAAGTCTTACAAGTGTTATATTTCCATGTAGGAATGTAAACAGTTCAACTTTAGTAAGTCCCTTATGATTTCTCTTTCCTCTTTCCCTTTTTCATGTTTCTCTTGATTCTTATGTTTGAAAATCAAATTTTCTATTTAGCTTTTCATGAAGAATGCTTGAAAGTTCCCTATTTCATTGAATGACCTTTTTCCCCTGAAGTATTAAACTCAGTTTTGCTGGGTAGGTGATTGTCGGTTTTAATTCTAGTTCTTTTGACTTCTGAAATATCATATTCCAAGCCCTTCAATCCCTTAATGTAGAAGTTGCTAGATCTTGTGTTATCCTGATTGTATTTCCACAATACTTGAGTAGTTTCTTTTAGTTGTTTGGAATATTTTCTCCTTGATC
>CM053774.1:92703924-92766279 GCA_028658325.1 Potorous gilbertii | reverse complement strand
GATCTCTTTAAGGAGGTGATCAGTGGATTCTTTCAATATTTATTTTACCCTCTGGTTCTAGAATATCAGGGCAGTTTTCCTTGCTAATTTCATGAAAGATGATGTCTAGGCTCTTTTTTTGATCATGGCTTTCAGGTAATCCCATAATTTTTAAATTATCTCTCCTGGTTCTATTTTCCAGGTCAGTTATTTTTCCAATGAGATATTTCACATTATCTTCTATTTTTTTCATTCTTTTGGTTTTGTTTTGTAATTTCTTGGTTTCTCACAAAGTCATTAGCTTCCATATGCTCCATTCTAATTTTTAAAGAACTGTTTTTTTCAATGAGCTTTTGAACCTCCTTTTCCATTTGGGTAATTCTGCTTTTTAAAGCATTCTTCTCCTCATTGGTTTTTTGGACCTCTTTTGCCAATAGAGTTAGTCTATTTTTTGGGTCTCCTTTAGAAAGCTGTTAACTTGATTTTTATGATTTTCTTGCATCACTTTTATTTCTCTGCCCATTTTTTCCTCCACCTCTCTTACTTGATTTTCAAAATCTTTTTTGAGCTCTTCCATGGCCTGAGACCATTGCATATTTATTTTGGAAGTTTTGGATGCAGAAACCTTGACTTTTAGGTTTTTCTCTGATGGTATTCATTGTTCTTCCTCATCTGAAAGAACGGAAGAAAATACCTATTCATCAAGAAAGTAGCCTTCTATAGTCTTATTTTTTCCCTTTTTTGGCATTTTCCCAGGCAATTACTTGACTTTTGAATCCTTTGTCAAGAGGAAGGTATACTCTGGGGACCTGTAAATTCTTAGTTCCTCCAAGATGGCACAATCAAGGGAAAGGAATTTACTCCTCTCCTGGCCTGCACTCTTGTCTGTGAGCAACCACAAGCACTCTGTTCTGCCCAGAATCTATGAGTACAGTTCCCTCTCCACAACCATCTTCAGCTTCCAGTCTTGCTCAACCCATGCTACCACTCTTTCTCAACCCAGGAGAGCCACTCAGGCTGAGATCCAGATCAGCTTCTCAATTCCCCCAGGGGCTTGAGGCCACAGGCTCCAAAAATAGATGCTGCTGCAGTTGCTGCTGCTGCTGGGGCCAGATCTTGTACCCTTCTCACACAAGTGAAAGAACTTCTTCACTGACTTTTGAAGTTGTCTTTGGCATTTGTGGTTTGAGAAATCTGAGAACTACTGCTGCAGGTGGTGCCCTGAAGCCTCCTCCAGTCCTGTCACTGCCATACCACATGGCAGCCAAGACTGGGCTGTGCTCCACTCTGAGCTCAGTGTGATAGACCTTTCCTATTTACCTTCTAGGCTATCTTGGTTGGAAATCTCTTTCACTCTGATGTTTTGTGGCTTCTGTTGCTCTAGAATTTGTTTAGAATCATTTTTACAGGTATTTTATGGATTGTGGAGGGAAACTTTTACACATCCATCCTTCTACTCTGCCACCTTGGTTCCATCCCCTAGAATGATGGCATTCTTTACAAAAATCAGACTAAGAAATCATTGATTTGTGGAAAACATGATGATTAAATGTTCAGTATGAAGTGCTATCCATACTTCCCTCTACAACCAAGTCCTTCCATGCTTACATTTAGTAAGGGTACTCTTATCTAAATTGTAGACACAATTAAATACAAACGATTACTCAAATAATCATGGAATACCAAACAGTTGAGTGAAGTAGAAAAGTGGGTGTGTTCTCCTAAGGAATATAGCTTGATATTATAGAAAGGGTAATACAAACAAAATGGAAATGCCCTGGGTTCAAATTTGAGATCTTATGCTTCACATTTGTATGACACTAGACTAGTCATTAATTTCTCTGAGCTTCAGTTTCCCAAGCAATGACATGAAAATAATAATACTGCTTACCTCAGAGCATGATGTGGAGGAAATTGATGTGAAGGTTGATTTGAGGAAATTATTTTGTAAACAAAATGTGAGCCATTACATTAATTACATTACATTGGCAATGTAATTCTTCTTTCTCTAAGCAGATAAGGAAGAGAAAAATATCTTCCTTCGTTCTCTAATGTGGTATAATGGAAAGAGCCCTGGCTTGGGAATCAGAAAACCTAGATTCTAATCTGTGGCTCTTACAATAACTGTCCATATAATGCTAGGCAAGACTCCACCTCTCTGGACCTCAGTTTTACTATCCATAAAACGGGACTGTTGAACTAGATGAACTCTAAGGTCCCTCTAACTCCAGAACCATTTGATTCTATACTCCCTCATTCTCTGGCTTTATGGAAATAAGTCCACTTGAATTGCCACCAATTGACTATATTGGGGTTATATTTTCCGTTATACCTGTCATATCACCTTACCAAGTTATACATCCAGCATCTTGAAAGGGTAGGAAACAGTAGTAGGTGACATGCAAAGACACTCTGAGAATATGATGGAAATGTGTATTTTCTTATTTCCTGAATGGAAAGACATGAGAACACCTCCACAGATAAATGATTGCTATGCCTCCTTTTTACACTTCAATATGTTTTTTCTTGTACTTCTTTTTATGAAAGAAATGCTTAGGATAAGTAAAGATTAAAAGACATCTTGGCCAAGAAACTGGTTGTATTGATTTCAGAGAATCACCAGGTGTCTCCAACTTTTGGGTACTATTCTTTGTAATTTGTCACGAATACACATCTGACATGTTAGCTGACAAATCATGGTAAGAATAACAATATCCTTAGTTAGTCCTTGGGGAAGGACTTTAGAACTTCATGTGGATTCCTTATACTTTATATCAAGTGAATCTCAAAATAAGCAGTAGAGGCTATCTTTTGAGTAGTGATGAAACTGTTCATAAATGAAACAAAATTGATCTCCTTCCTCCTATCTTTTTTCCTCATATCATATCTTTAAAATCTTTTAAAATCTTAAATTGCTTATTCCAAATAGGAATATGCATCTCAGCTTTCACGTTAATTGCAGATACTCTCTTTAGAAAGCCTACTTTACCAAGTTAGACCTTAAGAGAGGAGTGACTTTGGCATTTGTCAGGATCATGCATATCATAATAAGAAATCTCCCCAACATCTCAAAAGGCTTTTATTTTCTATGAGTTCTAGTTTCTCAGGATCACAGAAATAAAAATGTAAGGGACTTTAGAGAGGATTGAATCTGGCCCTTTAATTTTACATATTAAGAAATTGAATTCCCCCAAAAGTAGACTTCTTTAAGGTCACTCAGAGTGTCATCACAGGCTACATACTACAGTTATGCAAAGAATTCAGCTGCAGGAACCAAAATCAGAGGACTAAATACCGAAACCTTTTATCCTCACACCAAGCTTTCGCAATTTGTGGGTGTAGTTTTCCAACTAAGAGCATTAATGAGAGTTCAGTTTCATTGCCACAAATTTTTAAAACAACTTCAGAAAATAATGCTGTGGCACTGGATTGTTCAAAAGTTTCCATTGTGCACTGTATAATGTTAAAGATTGGGCCAATTTTAAGTTGCAAGTTAAGGGGAATATATGCAAAATCCTGAACAGGCATCATAACTGCTATAGAAGTGTAGGGTGAGTGAAACTAGATTAGACAGGAGTTCTGAGAAAAAAGACCTCTCAAAATCCTTCCCCAAACACCTGACAAAATAACCATTGTAACCATATGTGCCATCCCACCATGACTCTCCTCTGATATCTCCACCAGCCTGGTGCAGACTCTCTTCTCCTCATGCCTGGAATATTGCAATTGCTGATGGTTCTACCTGACTCAGTCTCACCACTCCATACCATCAACTATCAACGTGAATCTTCCTAAAGTACAGACTTGACCATGTCACCTACTTCATCCTCTCTAGTGTCTTCCTTTCACCTTCAAGATGAAATATAAAATCTTCTCTTGCATATTCAAACTTTTTCATAATCTGCCCACTATACCACCTTTCCAGTGTTCTTACACCTTAAATCCTGCCCTACCCCACTCTTCAGGACAGTGGTATCATTCTTCCTTTTGGTTTTTCCTAGTACAAAGCATTCCAACTTCCACTGTTTTTCTATTTGTTCTTCCTCAACAAAACATTCCAACTCCTAATTCCAGGCATTTTCACTGCTTGTCCCCCAATCTTGGAATGCTTTCCCTTTTCATCTCTGCCTCCTGGTACCCTTTTTCAAGTTTCAAATAAAATCTTACCTTCTACAGAAAGTCTTTCCTAGTCCCCCTTAATGCTTGTGTTTCCCTCTGTTAAGTATTTCCTTTTAATCCTTAATATTTTTTTGTACATAGATATGTACATTTGTCTCCCTCATTAGAATGTGAGGTCCTTGAAAGTGGGAACTGGTTTTGATCTTTCTTTGTTTTTCCAGCACATGTGCTATGGCACAGTACCTGGCACATAATAGGGGCTTTATATATGTTTATTGACTGACTCATCATACATTTAATGGCTCCCTAAGACCTCAAGAGGGGCAAAATCTCTGTGTTTCATATTTACAATCTGGTCCCAACTGGAAGGAGTTCCAGTATTATTTTACATTACTCCCTTTCATGAATCTTGCATTCCATCCAAGGAATGTAGGGAATTTAAAAAGATAAAGTAGGCAATTTCAATTATATAAAATTAAAAACCTTTTGTATTAACAAAATCAATGAAACTTCAAAGCTGTCAGCTGGGGAGAATTATTCAAGTTATATAGAGAATTGTCATAAATAAACTTGAACAAAAGCCACTCTCCTTTAGAAAATTGGTCAATAGATGTGAACAGGCAGTTTAAAAAAACTATTAACAATGATGCAAATGTTCCAAATTATTAATAGTAGTAGAAATGTTCCTTTTAAAACTTTGACGTTTTACCTGATGCCCATTAAATCAACAAAGATAACAAAAGACAAAAATGGGTAAATGTTAGTATGGTTTTAGAAAGAGGGGCATTATTTGCACATTAATGCACTATTTATGATGATGTGAAGTTGTCTAATAATTCTGGAAAAATTCTTCAACTATACTATATTATTTGACCATTCTGGTCAAATACCCCAAAGAGACTGGAGACAGAGGGAAAAAAGGTACTGTATATTTTTTTAATGGAAGTGTCAAAAGGAACATAAATAGTTGTTTCATTACCAGCCATATAGACATGCATTCATGCACACACATTCACACATATATATATGAGTATAAACATATGTGTATATAATATGCATGTATGTGTATATGACATGTTTGCATAAATATATATATATATAATTTGTATATGCATAAATATATACTGTTTTAAAACAAATTATATAGTAGAAGTTCACGGTTTTATATCCAAATCTCTTACAGTGTTTTTGCATGCTGAAAGCTTGTGATTGTTGATGATTCTTCAGCTCATCATAAAAAATAATTTAATTTTTTAAAATGGAGAATATGTCGACAGTGAGATATTGCTCCCAAAATAGCCTCTGTGTTATTAGGCTGCATGAATAGGGTCTGAAGTAAAGCCAGTAATGAGCCAGTTGTATTCTGTCCTGGTTGTACCACACTGAAAATGTCTTCCTCAGTGCTGGACACCACATCTTGGAATACAAGAAGGCTACTGGAAGGATACAGACAATCTGCAGGAATCTAGGAAGATAGCAAAAAAAGACAAAGGAATTCAAAACCATACTGGATGGGGATCATTTAAAGAAATTAGAAAAGGATAGAAGGCTGAAGCCTGGAGAAGAAAGTACTTCAAGGGAAGATGCTAGTTTTCTTTTAGTTTCCAAAGTACTAAGCAATAAGTGGAGGTTGCTAAGAAGTAAATTTCAACTAAACAATGAGGGAAACTTCCTAGCAATTAGATTTGTCCAAAAGTAGAATGGGTGAATAGATAAAGTCTATCAATGGAAACTATAATTCTTAACAATAACCATGAAGATGTAAATATACAAGATCTCTGGGTGAGCTAGGTGCACAGCAGGACCTCAGCATCACTTAGAGATAGAAGTCTCCTAAATATAAAGATCTAATTCTCTGAAGGTAGCTCAAGTTAGGCAAAGTGGTAACTGTTCAACATGCTCTGAAGTCCAGCTCTAGGAGTTTCAGATCATCCTTTCAACTTTGAATACTCACCAGCAACTCCAATGAATCTCCCCAGTGGATACTGATGACTTTCAATTTCTATGATAATGGACCTTCCTGGTCTTTATATTATATCTGTTCTCCCATTTTCAATCTCATCATTTCTCCTTGCCCTTGATAAGAATTTTGTTTCATGCCCCTTGATCCTCCACTAATTGGGGATTCTTTAATAATTGTGGCATGTTTATCTTGCTTAGAGAGATACATGGCATAAGAACTCCTGCATATAGTATGGAATTTTCCAAACAACTGTGTCATATTTTTTCATCACTGTATGTATCCCTGGTGCTTAGTACAATCCTTGGAAAATAGTTGATATTCAATACTGTTTTTTCATTTGACTTGATTAATCCCCACTAGGGATATTTCATTTAGAACTAGAAGGAACCTAAAGAGATCATCTCATCCTACACCCTTATTTTATAGGTAAGGAAACTGAGATGCAGAGAGGTTATTTTCTTAAGGTTTTACAGTCAGGATGAAAACTCAGGTCCTTGGACTCCAGATGCTGTGCTGTTTGCATTTCACAATGATGTCACATTGTCTTAAAAGCTCCAAACCAAGCTGAAAAACAAAGGAGGGTGGAAGGGAAGGGAGGGAGGCAAGGAGGGAGAAAGAGAGAGAGAGACAGAGAACAAGACAGACAGAGACAGCAAAAAAGACAGAGGGGGGGGGAGGGAGGGAGGGAAAGAGTGAGGGAGAGGGAGAGGGAGAGAGGAAAAGAGAGACAGACAGACAGACAGACAGACAGAGACAGAGAGAGAGAGAGAGAGAGAGAGAGAGAGAGACTGCTGACTAGATGCCAAATCCAAAGAGAACAACGTAGCCTCTTGCTTGCCAAGAAAGAGAGTGACAGGAATTCTTGTGTGCACTTTCCCTGAATCCTTCTCAGTATTTCCAGTCTAATCAAATCAGGTGTAATTACTTTTCTTCTTGCTGAAGTCTCTCTGTAACATCATCCTCAGCTCTCATTGATGCACCCCTCCCCTTGGCCAGAGTTGGAGGCAAAATATGCTGTTTTCAGCCTCAGATATCAGTTGTCTGCATGACCCTGGGTATGTCCCTTATAATCTCAGCCTCAAATCCTCATCTGTAAAATGAGAGAATTTGACCCAACAGCCAACAAGATCCCTTGCAGATCTATGTCTATGATGCTATAATCCTACGAACCTACTAGTAACAGAAAATGCTCCTTCAATCTATTTGCATGGTTCATTCCTATGTCCTTCTCTGAGATCTATTTTTTTCTGCATGGAATTAAGTGAGGTGCAGGGTACAGGGAAAGAGAGGAAATTATTTCACTCACCCACTCAAAAAATTAGAAAGTTTGAGGCATTAATTTCTAATTTTAATTGTAGGATCCTCTTAAGAGAACTGGTAGTGGTTTTTGTACAGAGGAGGTTAAGAGAAGATGTCATAGCTGCCTTCAAATATCTGAAGGGCTGTCACGTTGAAGAGGGATTAAATGTATGCCACAGAGCTCCAGATTTTGGATTAATCTACCTACCAATTAGAGTTAGGAGAAAATGGGATGCCTTATGAAGTAGTCAGTTCTATGCTAATGGAGGCATTCAAACAGGGTTCATGTTCATCTTATCAGCCACATCCTAGGACTATGGATCATAGGTTTGCAAATAGAAGAGAACTTGGAGGCCATCTAGTCTAATGATCTCATTTTATAAATATGAAACTGAGGTCTAGAGGGGACAAATGACTTTCCCAACATCACAAAGGTAGTGGCAGTCAGGGTTAGAACCTAGGTTTTATGACTACTTATCTATTTCTCTTTTCACCATACTCTTCTGCATGATCCTGATAGAACTAGAAGTATTTCAGGCACCTTCCAGCATTCAAATTCTAGAAATTTTGAAATAATGTAGAATACATATAGAATTACATAGAATATATAGAGAGATTCTATATATGATCTATATATTCTTTCTCTCATATATACATATCTACATGAGAGAGAGAATATATTCCTATATGGGAATATCTGGAATTTTAAAATAGAATTATAGCTCTAAATCTAATATATCTCTCTTTCTTAAGAGATGGGGGACACAGAGGCCATGGGAGGCTAAATAATATTTCCAACATAGGGAGAACAATTTCTATGATGACAGCAATATAACAGATAACAAAAATTTCTATGATGACAGATATAACAGATAACAAAAATAACTTTGAAAGACTTTGGAATTCTGACTAAAGAACTGATAAACCCTGAATCCAGGAAGATGGAGATAAAACACATCATTCAAGTCCTGCCAGAAAGATGATGTCCTTAAAATACAGAGAGGCATACATTTGGGGGCATGGCTAATGGGGCAGTTTGTTTTGCTGGACTATGCATGTTTATAAGATTGGTTTCCAGGAATTTGTTTTCATTGTTGTTAATTTTGGGGAGAAGAAATGGAAAGACCAGGTTTTAAATGAATGTTAAAAATGCACTTATTTTTAAAAATAATAAAATAATTGCTCAAGATTCTAAATTCAATGAGCTGAATTAGGTTTGAAGTTTAGATCTCCTGACTGCAGGGAGAATCATCATTCCACTATACCATGTCTGAATTCAGTATATATGGAAGCAATTGTAGTGATGAAGAAAGGAGGAGAAGGAGGAGAAAAAGGCTAGCAAATTTTCCTTGGACCATGTCTATCTAAACCACATCAAAGATATAAAAACGAGGTAATAGTGATGACGTTAATTATGTAAAAATCATCTGCTTTGTACTCACAACTGTAATATTATTTTGCATTTTCACAACACCAACTGAGGGGCAGCTAGGTAATAGAGTGGATAGAGTTCTGAGTTTGGAGTCAGGAAAATCTGAGTTCAAATCCAACCCGACCTTTACTAGCCATGTGACCTTTGGCAAGTCACTTAACCTCTGTTTGCCTCAGTTTCCTTAATTGTAAAATGGCAATAATAGTGGCACCTATCTCCCAGGGTTGTTGTAAGAAATGAATGAGGTAATATGTGTAAAGCACACTACTTGGCATATGTATAGAGTGTTATATATAAATATATGTATGTAATATATTATATATGAGCATATATATGTATATATAAATATAGAGCATTAATATATCTAATTATACATAATGTTATTAATATATAATTTATATAATAGCATATATTAGATAGCATCTAATATATATCTATTATGTATTGAGTATTAAATAGATACATTAATCATATAAATATAATTAATATATTCTATACAGTATTTATACTGTATCAATTTATTATTAAACATATTTAATAAATATTTAATCTCTGAGTGTTCTCCATAGAAAACCCTAATTCTAAGTTTGTGCATAAGTACTGGACTTGTGATTTCATTCATATAGGTGAGGAAACTCCCTTTGCAAATGAAAAGATGCCAAAGTACCTTCTCAGCAATTTAGTCACAGAAAATTACCTAGAGCACTAGTGCCCAATTCAAATAGAAACAGATTTCTGTGGGCTACATATTGAACTACAAATTAATATGATCTATTGTATTGTATTTTAATTTATTTTGTTAAACATTACTCAATTACATTTTAACTCATCTCAGTTACACTGGGGAGTTCTGCAGACCTGGAGGTTAAGTAACTAGCCCAGAGTGACAGAGCCAGTCTATGTCAGTGACAAGATTCAAGGTCAGTTCTTTGTCTGCTCTGCCATGGAGCCTCTCTCAGTTAACCTCTTGTCTGTAAGGACAGTAGCAAGTATAGCTACCCCCCTCCCCGTTAATACAAATAATGAATTCCCTGAAATGGTAGAGAGAGAGAGATAAATACATAGATAGATAGATAGATAATACATATAGATAGAGATGTATATGTATTATATATATATATATATATATAATATATATATACACATGCACATATATACATATATATGACTTCATACTATTTTGAGTTATAATTATGTAAAATATATTTATTGTTTTCCAACCCAGTGGAAATATGTAGTATGAATTCAAATCATGTAACATACTAAGATTTTGTATACAATTTGTTATTTGTATAATAAGAATTATACACCAGAAAGGTTAGATGACAAACACAAATTGATAGAAACATATTAGGGATAGAGCCAGAATCAGAATCTGATGCTTCCATCTCCCAGATAACCTCTCTAATTGAATAAGAGAGCTTATCCCAAGTGAATAAATATTATGTATTGACAGAGTTGATCAATGACTCTGATGGATTACGCTTTGGAGAGTTGTGTGTTTTTAATAGCCTGAGATATTCTAAATGAGAATTTAAATGTGTGTCAGTCTATGTGCCAATAACAGAAAACAGATTGTAAATGTAACAGGATGCAATCAAGTCAAACAATTCCGATGAGAGCACCAGAAGGCTTAATATTAGGACTACTGGTGTTCACAGTCTTTGCTAATGACTTAACAATTGTTTGTGCTGATTTGTGGCTGGCATTGATATGCAGATAACAACACATTCATCTCAGATTCAGGCTGCATGTACAAAAAATAAAAACAAACTCAAACCTGCCCCTGAATTTGCTGTCTTTGCAGCAACAGAGCAACTCAAAAGAACCTTTTCTTTTTTGTTTTTACTAAGGAAATCGGGGATGGGAGGGAATCCAGAGTCCTCAATTCTAAATTTAGATGTTGGCTTAAATTTACATTTTTTTCCCCTCTTGTCCATTGTTTTGTCATCTAGTGAGAAGCATAGATCTTGATGGCTTGGAAGGATTTGCAGCTAAATACTGCTTAAAATCTTGGACTTGGCCTTGGTGGATGAGAGGTTTGTGTAGAACCTGAGAAGTGTTATTCCAAGTCCAACTTATCTAACCTTTCCTACAGAGAATACGAAATGTAAATGTCCTCCTGCTGTTGCTCTCATTTTCTGTGGGGGCTTTTTTTTTGTTGTTGTTATCAAGCAGCACCTGCCTCTCTATTCAGAGATGTCTGCGTGAGAGGATAAGTGCGAACAACAAAGGCTGCTTCTGTGGTAGCGCCTGCATCGTTTTCTTGGAACTTGTCATTATGCTTCAGGTCAGAGATTGAGGTTTGGTGCAGGGAATGGAGCTTTTAATAGGAGGTGAATGAATGGATTTTTCTAAGAGGATGGGAAGCAGTGGGTCTTAGGGAGAAAATGGTGCCTTAAAAATAGTCAGATTTCTTTTGTACTGCAATTATCAGTGCATGACGAGTCATTTTTCTATTCGACTATGTGTGGGCAAAAGGAAAGATCCAACCACTGCCCATCTCTTCAGGATGGTCATATTTTAAAAAGTCAGTCTTCCCATACTTAATTTGTTTCTTTGGAACACAGAATTTCCTGAGCAAACTGATCCTGCAAACTTTGAAGGCATAAACCACTGACTGTGAGGCTGGACAATGAGACGAGCTCAATTTGTTCAGATTTAACCAGGGGTCAGAACCCAGGTTTCCTGATTATCTGTCCTGTGTTTTTCAGATATGTGTCATTGCCAAAACTGCTCAATTTCTGATTTCTGTATGTCTCTAAGATGCAGAGGTCTTGTATTTGTCATGGAAGACGCAGTAGCACTTACATTTCTTAGGAAGGAGAGCTCCAATTCCCAATATTTTCAAGTACCAGGATTCCTCCCATCCACCCAATGTAATTTTAGTTGTACTATTTCTCTAAGACTAAATTACAGAGTTAATGTCAATCTGCATTGGGAGAGGGAGTTTCTCAGGGGGGACTCTTTGCACTGATGAAATCAGGGTTTTTTAATAGCATTTTTGACTGGAAAAATATGATAACAAAAACTCAGAGATACTTTTAAACAAATTTAGATTTGATTCATTGAACCAGCATCTACCCACACTTGAAAATTAGTAATACATATCCATCAATCAACAAGCCCCTATTATGTTCCAGACACTCTGATAAAAAGGAAACAGTCTCTGAGAAGTATGCTGGTAAATGTTTAACAACCAGCTCTCAAGAAAAAAAGCAAGTGACACACTTTTAAGTTTAATCTACCTTACTGATATTTTCTCATTCCCTTTCTTAAGTGTAAATGCTCATATTGAAAATTTAACATTTGGCTCTCATTAGCCTTACTAGCTAGCTCCAGCGCACCCTGTGTCCCTCCCCCACTCCCACAGCTTATATTCCACTAAGGGAAAATAATATGTACATATGTATGCAAGAAATAGTTCCATCTATAGAAGGTATATTTACTTATCATTCTAAATAATAATGTATATTTTGTGGGCTCTAAATAAAGGTCTTCAATAAAGTGCAATTTCCATCCCCTTTCATGGCCTGAAGGTGACCCCAGGTTTTCAAACTCGATGCTAGCAGAGGAAAAGCTCTAGCAGGTTCTTCCATCCTGTCTTGACAACTGAACATGCTCACTTTCCAAGACCTAGCTTGGCTCTATCTGAAGACCACGAGACTGGCCACTCGATAATGAATTTTTTTTACCATGGTAAACCATTAAATAAAGAAAAATTGCTCACTGTTCTAAGCAGCTACCTTCTGCTTCTGTGATAATGGTGACCAAGTGTCAGGAAGTGTGAAAGAAGTCTTAAGAATCACATGTTTTGAAACTATCCATAAACATTAATCAAGCTGTTGGTAGAATAAATGTGAGATACTTATTCAATCACCAATGGGTGAACATACTACTAAGGAAACTGAATTGTAACAGTCTAGATACTATGACTATAAATGATACAAGAAGATGGAAGAAAATTGCTGATAAACAAGGGGATGAGGAACAGATTTTCTTTGCAGAAGCCAAGAAAGAAGGTGGTAGAGTTGGATTTAACATCTACACAAAGGCAACAAACTCATCATTTAATGGAGCATTTAAACATCTATTAATGCTCATAATGAATATTTACAAGAAGATCTCCATAAGAATGACTGTAGACTATGCACCAGTATTTGTAGCATAGGATAAAGAGGTACCAAAATTCTATGGAAAAACTTGATAAAATACTCCAAATTAAATCAACATACAGTTCTTGTAGGCATAGGTGAGAAATTAAAATTAAAAATTAAAATTAAATTAAATTAAACAGAAATTTAAAAAAACATTAATCATGGAGAAAAATATGGTTTATGAGAAAAGGAAAGATATGGTTTATGAGAAAAGGAAAGACATGGTTTATGAGAAAAGGAGATGTGGAAAAACATGTAGAGTACATACAAGCTTCCTTACCCTAAATCAAAAAGATTTTCTTTGACAACAGAATGAAAAGGCAAGCCTTAGGTAATCTCTGAACAGCATCATAAAAATGAAACTGATTCTATGTTAGCAAATAGAAAAAGAATTGTGTTCCTTATCTGAGAGATGTTTCTCAATCAGCTATCTGTGTGAACTCAAACTCCTGCCTTGTTGAGAAGTAACATGTACACATGGTACAGTAGAATGCTCATGAGATTTAGAGTTAGAAGCCTAGAGTTCAAATCCCAGTTCTAGAATTTACTACCTGCTTGACTTTAGCCTAATTTACTTAATCTCTCCATCTTCATTTACTTCATCTATAAAATGAAGGGTTTGAACAAAAAGGCTTTTAAGGCCCCTCCTAGTACTAAATCTATGATGCTATGAGAACAAAATTAATATCAAATTAGAAGGAGTAAAAATATAAAATAAAAATATGACATGCAGCTTAAGTAATTCCAACCTGACCTATTAAAATGTTATGAATACAAGGGAGAAATGGAAAAAAGAAAAGATATTGATTTATAACAATTTCCTAGAAAAATTTAGCTAATATAAATCAACTGCCCATAACAAAGAACTTAAAACTGTCTTAGTCAGAAAACAACTGACCTACTTGGCAAGAAGAGTACTATAGGAGCCAAGGAACCAACAATAGATTAGAAAAGTATTCTTATATAAAACCATGCAGAAAAGGATGATGGAAAATGGTGAGCAATTTTGCTTGATAAAACTATTAAAAAATCATGGAAAAACACATTTATAGAAAGTTCAGTGAGAAATCCAACTAAACAAAGTCATCCCTGGTGCTCTTAAGAATAAATTCAAAGAAGGATAACAAACAAAAGATATGCAAATATTTTATAAGAAACTCTTTTCACCATCAAGGACAGTGGAATCACCATATTTGGTCTTTAATAATAAAATCTTGGATATGCTTATAGCAGAAGTAGACAATGTAGTAAATAAAATAAAAATGGGAAAACACTTGGACAAGACCAGGAATACAGAGAAGAGATCCATGCAAGAAAAAACACAATTCTGAGTGCATTAAGGAATAAATTCTAAAAGTTTTTGAAAAAAGAAGTTTAATAAAAAAAATTTAGGTAAAGTCTGAGACCTACTTACTGTCAAAAGAAGAAAAGTGAGAATGAGAAAGTATCAATAACTACTGGTTCATATGCCTTTCACATCTACTTAACATTTTCACAAATACTGTTTATCCATATCAAGGCCATCTGTGATAAGGCCATTAGATCAGAATAGACAGACCTTAAGAAGAAATCTCTCACAATAGAATATATTGAAACATGTAGTGATTATGATACTAGTTTGCTTATTACTAGCTGACTATAAAAATTTATTTAATTTGGAAGACCTTAAAACCTCTCCTGAGTTTTCCTAGTACCCAAATTACATACTTTCCAGCAAAAAAAAAAAAAAACCTGAATCAACTCAAAAGAACTCTGCTTTGTTGGCATAGCTCAAAGACAAGAGTTCTTAACCTCTTTTGAGTCATCCTTTGTCAATCTGATGAAGCCTATGGACCTTCTTCTCAGAATGTCTTTAATGTCTAAAATCAAAGAATTAAGATTACAAAGAAAACCAATTACACTGAAATATAGTCAACAAAATGCAAAAAAAAAATTGTGGGTCTCCTGTTAAGAACCCCTGAGATAGATGATCTCTAAGATCGTAAGGTGTAGAGCTGGAATTTCTATTTATAGCCTTGCATTTTGTTACCTATATAAATTATAGGATCTCAGAGTTAGAGCTGGAAGGAATCTTAAAGGTCATTTAGTACAGTGGTATCAAACTCAAATAGAAAGGGATCCCTTCTGGCTTCATATTAGCTTAGAAAAGCACAAATTAACATTATCTATGCTGTATTATATTTTTATTTATTTTGTAAAACATTTCCCAATAAAATTTTATTTTTTTGTCACTGAATCAGACATAAGTAGAATCTTCATTGACTTGGAACACCCTCAAATGAAGATGTGAAATGAAGATTTCCTGTGTTCAAATCTTTTCTCCTGACTTCAGGTAAGTTGCTTAATCTCTCTGAAGCTCAACGTCCTCATCTATAAAATAATGGGATTGACTAGATGACCTTTATATTCCCTTCTAGTTGACAACCAATGCTATAGGCAGCAAAGCCAGTATTCGAATCCTGGTTCTCTAACTCCAAGTGCAGGAATCTTCTCACTGAACCACATTGCCTCATACTATATGGAATATAAGCTCCTTGAGAACTAGGACTTTTTAGAGTATGACTAGCACAATGCCTTGTATTTATATGTACTTAATAAATATTTGTTTAATTGAATTACAGGAGGCTTGGAAAAAGTTGCTCCTCTTCTTATGCTCTTGTGAGAGGCATGATTTTATACCTCATGAACTATAAGAACAAATTCAGTCAATGGCTATTCCATTGATCTCTGTGAGCTGTGTAGAGTGAGCCATTTCATCACCAGCAAAATTTTCCCTAACCCTGCGTAACCTGGCTCCCCTGTCCAAAATGCTACTAAAGTTGCTCTCCAAATAGTGCCAATGACCTTGACAACCTAACTGCATTTTTCTTAGCCTTCATCCTATTGAACCTTTCTTCAATTTAACAGTATTTATGATCCTTTCCTCAAAGCTTATGGCCTCTTCTGATGGTTCTCCAGTCTCCATTGAAGAATCCCCACCCTTCTCTTACTTGTAAGCTCTGTTCCTCTCAACATTTGCTCACCTTGATGATATAGCTCTGTCCTGTTCCATATTTCCAACTCCTTTCTGGACATTTCCAAGTGAATTTCCCACTGTCACTTTTGTAGCTCATAATTCAACCTACTTTATTTACAGATAATATATCAGAAGATTAAAAACTCATATACACAGCAAAACTGGAAAGAACTGTTTGTTATTTCAAAGGTCCCAAATGAAGTTCTGGGAAAATGCAAGTTGTTACTGCTCTAATACATAAGATACTCCTGGAAATTGCCTCTATTTTCTTGGAATAACTTCTTATTTTTCCCAATTACATGTAAAAAACATTTTTAACAATATTTTTTAATTTAATTCTCTTCTTCCCTTCTCCCCACCTCCTAAGGTGGTCAACAATTTGCTATAGGTCATACATGAGCAATCATAGAAAACTTATTTCCATATTAGTCATTTTGTGAAAGAAAACACAGACAAAAATAATAAACTTCAGTCTAAATTCAGACTCCATCAGTTCTTTCTCCAGAGGTAGATAACATTTTTCATCATGAGTCCTTTGGAATTGTCTTGGATCATTGTATTGCTGAGAATAGCTAATCTATCATTGTTACTGTATACTATGTTCTTATTTCACTTTGCATCACTCCATATAACTCTTTTCCAGGTTTTTATGGAAGCATCCTGCTCATCATTTCTTACACTATAGTAATATTTCATTACCATCATACGCCACAACATATTCAGCCATCCCCCAATTGATGGACATCTTCTTTATAATCAATTCTGTGCCACCACAAAAAGAGCAGCTATAATGGAAACTGTCTTAAAAGAGAGAGTGAGGAAGCTAAATTATAACCTTCCATTGGTATTTGAAACTCTTCACAATCTGACTCCAAGCTACTTTTCCAGAATTATTATTCATTGCTGCCTTTCACACTCTCCTGTGCAAAACTAGGTAAGACAAAGTATAAGTGTTGACTATGTGCCACAAACTGTAGTAAGTGCTGTGGATACAAATATAAGCAAAAAGAAATGCAATTCTTGCCCCCAATGAACTTACATTTTAATGACAGAAGACAGCATACAACAGAGAGATAAAAAGTAGGGAGGGAGAGGCCAAACTGGTTTTCTTGCAGTCATAGATTTTAAGGATCAAATTCAATACATACATACACACACATGTGTGTATATATATGTATGTATATATACATATATGTGTGTGTATATATACATAATGGATATGAGTATGCGTGTATATGTGTGTATATGTGTGAGTATGTGTATATATGTATGTATGTGTGTGTATACATTTATACATATATATGTATACATACATATATGTATACATACACACATATACACACACACACATATATATATCACAAAGTGTGTACTGTTTGAATGTTTACTCCTTCACCCCTTTGTTTTTAAAATATATGTAGATATATAGATATAGATACAGATAGGTTTGGTTTTTACATTATAAACATTTACAGATTACCCCTACTCCATAAGCCTACAGTAACAAAATGATTAAGTAAAACTAACAACATGGTGACCTCATCTGGAGTGCATGCAACATTCTACATCCAAAGTACCCCCCACTTCTCTTTATTTTTTTTTCTAATTTACTGACATCAACTTTCTCTCCCTCCTACCCCACTGGAAAACAGAGGAAAAAAAGAAAAACAAAGTCCCTATATATGTATAGTCAAGCAAAACAAATTCACTCACTGGCTACATATAAAAACATACGCCTCATTCCGTACCCTCAATCTATCACTTCTCTCTTCACACAAAACATTCTCTTTTCCATCTGTGCCTTTTTACTCACTGTCTTCCATGCTTGGCATTCTTTCCCTTCTCACCTCTGCCCTTCTAGAATCCTTGCTTAATATTCAACACTTACATCAAGAGCTATCACCTAAACAAGGCCTTTCTCAATTCCCTTCCCCAGCCCTCCATTATCTTCATATTTATGTAGTAAAAAATCTTAATGTGTTTGCAAGACATTTTGATATAGCTCCAAAGTCAAAAAGACCAGAGTTTAAAAACTGTCTCTTAACGTACCCACTATGTGATCTTGGCCAAGTCAATTAACATTTCAGTACTTTGGGAAGCTCTCCACAAATATGAGTTGATAAGAAAGTACTGACCTGCATGAGTCAATGGAATTTCCTCACCTGAAAGTTCCCTAGGCCCATTAAATCACAGGTCTAGACCCAATACCTGACATATTTTCTCCTCTAATAGACTATAAGTTTCTTGAGGGCAGCTGTTGTTTCTTCATCTTCATATCAATAGTGCCCAGCTGGCATAGACCCTGGTACACAGTAGATGCTTAATTAATGATTGTTGATTGCATTGATACTTTTTTAGTGGAAGTCAGTTGATGAGTAAGTAAAATATGTTTAGAAATTCCTAATTTTTTTCAAGAATGAGGACTCCCTTTTAATTGTGTGTGTGTGTGTGCGTGCGCACGTGTGTGTATGTGAAATTCAACTACTGGACTCAGTACACTCTGATTGAAAAAAATACACAACACTCTCTGCAAAACAATTTCATATGAGTTCAGTGACACTTTTCAATGAATTGTTTTTTTTAATTGCCATTTCATAGCCAACTAAAAAAAATACTTTTTCCCATATGTGTGAGAGTCAGGGGAGTGTGCTTTCTTGAAGAGAGTTTCCCCCAACAGATGAAATCATAGGACCTTGATGTTATTGTTTTAGTCAGCTGGCAGAGCTGTGTTAGCTTACTGACCATAAGATTATATGCCTAGAGCTAGATAGGATCTCAGAAGCTGTTTAGTCTAACCCTTTCATTTTACAAATAAATACTAGAGGGTAGTTGATTTGGCCAAGGATGCAATCATAGTGAATAATGCTGCATATATACATATGTAGACATATATAAAACTAAAAGAGATAAAATGGGGATACTTAGTGGTCACATACATGGTAGGCCACTTAAAAACCCCGTGGACTACACACTGCCCCCCCCAACATCCTAAACCATAGTGTATACTATGTGTGTGTTTATTGTGCATTGTCAAATGGGTGGATCTGCTAAGCAGGAAAGGTAAATAAATGGGACTACCTGTGTTTCTGTACAACCAGTAAGAAACAAAACAAAGCTCATGAAGGAAACACAAATTGTCTCCAACTCACATCAGCAGACAGCTCATGAGGCAAGTTGGCTGTCATCCTCTTCTCCCTTAGCTAAAACCCTAGCCTCATTTTCTCACCAAAATCAGAGTAGGTAACCAATTTAACAAGCCCCATTTGGAGAACGTGACAATGTTCTTTTTCAAAAAATCAATTTATTTGTTTGCAGCTTCTACAATCACTTCCATAAATCTTAGATTTTTCTCTTCCTCCGTCTCACCTTCTTACCCTCTCCCTCCCCAAGACAGTATGCCATCTTATATAGTTTCTACACATACATTCTTATTAAATATATTTTCACCTTAGTAATGTTGCATGGAAGAATTAAAATGAATGGGAAAAACCATGAGAAAAACCAAAACACAACAAAACACTAGAGAAAATAGTCTGCTTCATTCTGCATTCCAGTTCCATAGTTCTTTGGATGTGGATGACATTTTGCCTCAAGAGTCCAGTGGGAATTTTTTAGGTCGTTACATTTCTGTGAAGGTCTAAGTCTGCCAGAAAAATTCCTCACACACTGCGGTTGTTGCTGTGTACAAAATTCTCCAGGTTCTGCTCTTTTCACTCAGCATCAGTTCATATAAGTCCTTCCGAGCCTCTCTGAAGTCTTCCTGTTCATCATTTCTCACAGCAAAATAGTATTCCATTACATTCATATACCACAACTTGTTCAGCCATTCCCCACTTAATGGGCATCCCCTTGATTTTCAGTTCTTGGTCACGACAAAGAAAGCTGCTTTAAATATTTTTGTACATGTGGGACCCTTTCCCACTTTTATGATCTCTTTGGGATACATCTCTGGAAGTGATATTGCTGGGTCAAAAGGTATGCACATTTTTGTAGTCCTTTGGGCATAATTCCAAATTGCTCTGCAAAATGGTTGGATCATCTCACAGTTCCACCAACAATGAATTAGTGTTCCAACTCTCCCACATCTTCTCCAATGTTTATCATCTTCCTGTTTTGTCATGTTAGCTAATCTGATAGGTGTGATGTGGTCCCTCGCAGTTGTTTTGATTTGCATCTCTAATCAATAGTGATTTAGAACATTTTTTCCATATGGCTATAGATAGCTTTAATTTCATCCTCTGAAAACTGCCTGTTCATATCTTTTGACCATTTATCAATTGGGGAATAACTTGTATTCTTGTACATTTGATTCAGTTCTCTATATATTTTAGAAATGAGGCCTTTATCACAGATACTAGTTGTAAAAATTCTTTCCCAATTTTCTGCTTCCCTGCTAATCTTGGCTGCATTGGGTTTGTTTGTGGAAAACCTTTTCAATTTAATGTAATCAAAATTATCTATTTTGCTATCTATTTTGCTCTCTACCTCTTTTTTGGTCAAAAATTTCTCCACTCTCCATAAATCTGACAATTACACTATTCCTTGCTCCCCTAATTTGTTTATGGTATTAATCTTTATTGTTTGGGTGGATCTGCTAAGCAGGAAAGATCAAGAAATGAGATTGCCTGTGCTCCTGTAAAACCAGTAAGAAACAAAACAAATGAGATCATGTGTCCATTTGGACTTTATTCTTGTGTATGGTGTCAGGCATTGGCCTACCTCCAGTTTCTACTACACTGTTATCCAGTTTTCCCAGTAGTTTTTGTCAAACAGTGAGTTTGACAAAGTTTCTCAGAAGCTGGGGTTATTGGGTTTATCAAACAGTAGATTGCTACATTCATTGACTACAGTGTCTTGAGTACCTAATCTATTTCACTGCTCTACCCCTCTATTTCTTAGCCAGTAGCAAGTGGTTTTGACGATTGCTTCTTTATAATGCAATTTGAAATCTGGTAGGGCTAGAACTTGGCAATGTTCTTAAAAATCACTGACCATTAAGAAATTATCCAGCAAGATGCACACTTGGTAGTATACTTATCCAAGCCCAACCAATCAGTTAGGCTGGGAAGACAGGTAGAAACTGAATCTCCACCTGGGAAAACAATCACAGGAGGAAGACAAGAAAAAGGGAGTCAAAATAAAAGGAAGAATTAAATGAAAGTCCTCAGATAGGGGACAGTGATCTGCACGGTGTCATGTTTTCACTCTGGCATGGTCCTGCCTAGTTCCCTTTGAATGATGGAATCACTAAGTTCCTGCAGGGTTTCCAGTTCTTTCCCCTTCCCTTAGAGCAATTCTACAAGTGTACTTGGGAGAGTAATTAGAGCAGGCAAGGTAAATAATGACAAGCCGACTCCTATTGTCTGTCTACTAACAGCAGGAAAATCATCAACACTTTCTTCTCTGTCTGGCTCAAGAACAGGAGTTAATTGTTAATTCAGACTTATACTTCCTTTGGGGGAAGTGGCTGTCCAGTGAATGAGATCATTTTTGAATTTTGCTGGTAGAAATAAAATCAAAGAACTCAGAAAGAACAAATAAGAGAGAGAGAGAGAGAGAGAGAGAGAGAGAGAGAGAGAGAGAGAGCACAAAAACAATAACAAATGGTAATAAATCTGTCATAAGTGACAGTCCCTGGACCTCTTTGGGAGGAGGGGAAGGGACACAAGTCAATTAGGAAAGTGCCCTTCAGGAATACCAGCGCCCTCCCTAGTGCTCTCCTTAGCTTGCCTAGGGCCACTTGCCATTGTCTTCCTGCATAAATCTAAATTACCATCTGTAGCCACTCTCCCAGTAATGAAGTCTTTGGCTTCAAAGCTTTATTCTGAACAATCACTGGTCTAAAACAGAGCAGGAGGCATGAATGAAACATTATTTTGAAGTTGGTAATCAGTGGGCAACTGCTCTGACACTGGAATCCCTTGGTGGAGCCTTAGACCCAGTGCAGCCTTAGAGCAAACACTGTTGTAGGGATGTCCCAGTAATAAACCTTCAGACCCATTCCAGGGTGCATTCATATGTATCATCTCATCCTCAACCTCCTTTCCAAAGTGACAATTCTAAAACTCAGTTTGGATCATATCAGTTTCCTCCTCAATAAACTCCAGTGGTTCCCTACTATGTCTAGAATCAAATATAAACTCTGTTGGGCATTTAAAAGCCTTAATGCTCTGACTCTAACATCCTCTTCAAGCCTTATTATTCTTTACTTACCTTTGTCCAATCTACAATTTGGTCAAAATGTCTTTTTTTTCTGTTCTCACTCAGCACTCCATGTCCATTTTTGCCTAGAACACAATTGTTCTTCACTCTCTCTCCTAAGCAACCAAGTGGTTCAGTGCACAGAACTTTAAACCCACAGTCTAGACAGATGATCTGAGTTCGAACCTCACCCTCCTGCACTTCTTAGCTATGTGACTGAAGACTACTACTGTGATAAGGCAGATCCAATGGGCTGGGTGCATAGCCCAAATGCCAAACATTTGCCTAAAAAACTATTTTGCAGAGTATTCACATGACACAAGTGTTCACCCAGAGATCAGAAGTGATACAAAGACACTCTCAAGGTCTATATCAAGAACTTTGTGAGACATGGGAGATAACTGGCACAGGACCACCTAGCATGTCATGCCCACATGAAAGAAGATACTGTACTCTATGAGCAAAGCACAATCACAGTAGCACAAAGGAAACATGAGATGTGCAAATCTAGAGAGATCTCCATGCCTAATATTCATATGGACTATTTGTTTTTTGTTTTGTTTTGTGACTGTTATTCTTTTGAATTACATTGTTGTTAGATAAATGATTGATAGAGATACATGCATACATAGATATATAGATACAAACATAGATCCATAGATCCATGGATATATAGATAGATACGTGTATATATATATGTATATGTATATATATATATATGTATATGTATATATATATATACATATATATATATATACATATACATATATATATATATATATATATACATATATATATATATATATAAGAAAGAGAGAGGGAGAGAGATACATAGTTTTCCTAGCTTTTCTTACTTTACTCTCTATCAGTTCACCCAATCTTTTCCAGGCTTCTCCTGATTCATCATTTCTTATAGCAAAGTAATATTACATTAGATTCATAAATCAGTTTGTTTGGACTAATGACCTCTTAATTGCCAGATCCAATGTTTCATCCTCTTCCCCGGATCCACTCAGACTTTATTCTCCTTAATATTTTCTGTAGCATTTGAAACTACTGATGTAGAGGCAGCTAGGTAGCACAATTGATAGAAGACTGGGCCTGTCCTCCTAAAAATACTGTTCAAATCTAGCCTCAGATACATACTAGTTGTGTGACCCAGGGAAAGTCACTTAACCTCTCACTTCCTCAGTTTCCTGAACTGTAAAATAGGAATAATCATAGCGCCTACCTCCCAGGATTGTTGTGAGTATCAAATGATATAATATTTGTAATTTGCTTACCACAGTGCCTAGCTCATAGTAGATACTTAATAAATGTCTGTTTCCTTCCTTTCTACCGATTCTTTAGTCTTGGGTCTTCTTTGTCCTAACACTGCTTTCTCCTGTTATGTGGTTGACCATCTCTACATTATTTCTGTAATCCCTAAGTATAGTTTTCCTGCAAAACTCTGTTCTTGGCTCCCTTTCCTTCTCCCCCTATGGTCTCTCTCTTGGCAATATCTTTGTTCCCTTATATCTTCCATTATCACCTACACATAAATAATTCTAAAATCTACACATCTAGGCCTAATCTCTTCCCTAAAATTGACTATCATATATCCATTTGCTTATTGCTCATCCCCACCTGAATTCACATTGAGACCTCAGATTCAACATGCCCAAAACTGCTTATCATCTCTTAACCTAAATCTCCTTTTCTCCCACTTTCCCTCTTTTTTGAACTAATATTTTTATTCAAAACAACAAGAGACATGAGCAAAAAGCTTTTCATACCTTATTGAGATAAGGAGTAGGGAACTAAACCTGTGAATTCACAGATAGAGGGAGCTGCCAATAAGGCAGTCTACTGATTAAGGTTAATACCTTTGCCATTGCCTAGACAATTAAATGATTTGCCTAAGGTCACACTCTCAGTGTGTGACAGAGGTAATATCTGATCCCTAGTCTACCTGCCTCTTAGCAAGTGCTCTAAAGACAACTGACTTTCCACTATGGCACACTGATTCCTTGAGATTATAAAGAGCATAGCTCTAGAGTCAAAAGAAACACAGTTCAAAGTCTACTTCTGGTAGCTTTTTGACGTGGGGCAAGTTAGAACTTATTAATACTTGGGAGAAAATGTGATGGAAAAAACACAGGCAGGTACTGACCTTTAAACACATATTCCAATTGGTATAATTTTATGAGCATCTTTTAAATACTCATTAAAACATATCAAAAAGGGCATACGTAGTAAACAAGTACACTTTCAGAAGTGGCATTCCACAAAAGACTATATCTTTGGCATTACAAAATGGGTTAAACAGTATAAAGATTCAAGATCTCATTTGTTTTCTATTAATTGGTCACAAAATATATTGAATTTGGTAAAGCAAATTTCCATTTTAAAGATTCTTTAAATAAGATACTTCCTATCCATAAATCAAAATCACCTGAGATTCCTAAAATCATATAACAACAAAAATAGCTTTGTTCAATGATCCTCTCAACATAAATATCAGGCAAAGCATAAAACAGAAAGATCATATGCCAAAAGTGATAGCCACCACTATAATGGAGGAGACCCAGACAGAATCAAAGTTGAAGAAAGACCTCCTATGGATAGAAGATCATTTAGATGTCCTATTTATGGGTTATATTGTACTTATTACAACAAATCCTGAAACATTTCAGACCTTTCTGTATGAAATCCATGACCACTCAAAAGAGTTTATTTTGGTCATGTACCAAAAAAAATGCCAAGTGCAAAGAAGATGTGATTTGAATAAAATATAGTTGGGTGAGGTTTGTACATCCACATATCTAACTGGGGAAAGATGGTAGAATTTACTAGTGTTATGTTCAGAATTTAACCAGAGTGGGTGAGCACACTGGATTGACTTCAGGAAATTGCAAAGCTCCTTTAATGATCTCAAGTTTCTCACAGTAACAAGGATGATTTTTTTAATATAAACATTCTATCACTGTTGTATAACTGTGAGAAATGGAACACAACAGTCTCTGAAGAACTATGATGGGTATTACACAAAAAGAAAGAGATATATGGTGGTTATGTGCAGGCAGCAACATAGACCAAATAAAAACATCAGAGAACAGTAGTGAAAGATGTCAACAGGGAAAATTATGATAGAAAAAAAGAAGATAGAATAGGCGTAAGGGTGACAACAAATGGCATCAGGATGCCTTGAGTATTCTACTAGTGCTCTCCCAATGACAGGAGAAAGTCAGAAAGTCCTCCAAACTTATGGGAGGGAATGCACCAGAGTCACATAGAATAGCCAAGAAAATGGCTAGGTTACAATCTATATTACCAGAGGGTATTTTCCAACCAATGGATTCAAAGGTCCATGTAAGCATTTGAAAACTGTTTGTTGCTGTTATTTTTTCCTCTACTTCATTGTTGTTTCCAAAAACTCTCTGTCCCACTTCACCTGCCTATCCCTTAATAACAAAGTACCATCATAGTGTCTTAGTTTATATGGACGGTACAATCACCCTCTAACTCACCCAAGACTTAAAACCAGGAATCATCTCTTACTTCTCCATTACACCTTCTACTTCCAGTCACTTGGGATGTCCAATCAATTTTTTCACCACAGTATATCTTATATCTGTCTCCTCCTCTCTTTGGATTCAGATATTCATGTTTCTGTTGATTGGCTGTTTGCAATCAATATTGAAGAGTTGTGTGAATCTCATACTGATAAGCAACAATTCCAGAGGTTCCACAGACCTAGAGGGGAGGATACATCAGAGTAGGGCCTTACTTAAGGGTTCTTAACCTGACATCCACAGACCCAGGGGATGATGGATAGTTTTTAATGCATCTAAAAGCATGGATGGTAGAAAAATACATCTTTCTTTCAACATGAATTGATTCCTTTGTAATTGTGTGAATTTTTTTTTATTCATTTTAAAACATTATTCTGAAAAGGGAGGGGCCTGTAGTCCACCAGACTTTCATGAGAATAGAGCATACCAAAAAAAGATTAAGAATTTTTGATTTAAAATTAAACCTGAAACAGTATTATACATGAAACAGAATGTACATGTGAGAAAATGCAGGAACAAGACAGGGAAGTGTGATGGAGAGTGTTTTAGGGAAGAATTTTAGAGGTTAAAACAAAAGTGATATTGTCAGAGTATGCTACAAACCACTTGGACATGAGATGAGAATGTCCAGAAACAAATCACAATGGAGTTACGATATAATAACTAGGATGGACTTCTGGCATCCTGACTTCTGTCGGAGCTCCTTATCTTTCCTGAAAGCAGAGCAATAGCCATTTCTTGACTTTCCTTAATTACAATTCAATCATTCAAAATATGAAGCTCCAATAAGGAGAAATCCTACTCACCGAATCAGATAACTAGAGCTGGAAGTGACTTCAGAGTCCATCAGTCATTTGGTCTTCTCTAGTGTCCCTTACCTGATGCTCCTGACTCCAGTCTCTTCCCCTCCCCTTTATTCCATTGCAGAATTAATTATCCTGTAATGGGACAGGGCTTTTTTTTTTCTCTTTCATGCATATAAGGATGCTGGTAGAGAAAGCCAGGTTGTCCCCTTGTCCTCTCCTTAGTTAACTACTGCCATCCTGAGGCTTAGGAAAACATCAGGAAGATTTGCATCCTAGGACATCAGTTTCTAGATTAATGAGGGTAGAAATGGAAAAGAGGTAGAACAAGAGCATTGAATGAGTATGTTTCCAGTTATAGAGAGGAAGTAGGAGGTCGAGATGCTGTAAGGATTAGTATTGCTGGTAGGTGGAAGCCGGGGAGAGGGGACAAAAAATATTTGTCCTAACAACAGGGAATGAAGGCTGGTGACCCCCAAGTAAGTGAGACTAGAGACAAAGAACAAAATGACAGAAGAAAAGACTATGAAAATTATGATTATGTTGAAGGAAAAGAAGAGGACAAGAAGACTTGCTATTGGTTAAGCAGTTTCTTTGGGTGACATTTAGGTGAAGTTGCAAGGCATGGGAAAGGCCAAATTCAAACCATAGCTCTGTGGTGTGGGGCCCAGGCTGGCCATGAGAGGGCTAATGCAAAAAGAGCCTTGACAATAGGCCCTTAGGCATGTAGTCTGGGAGGGCAAAAGAAGTAGATTAAAGCTTCTCTGGACAGAGGCAAAGAAGCCTGAGATAGGGATGACAGAAGCTTTGGGCCAGAGCAGTAACTACAGAGGTAAAGCTATTGAGGATTCACAGATCCACCAAAGAGAAAAACCAAGGAGCAAAGACCTGCTTCCAGAGCTATCCAGGCAGCATCTTAAGGTGTCCTCCCTCTGAACTCCTTGGAGGCTTGAACCAAGATTCAAGAGCTATCCAGAAGAACGTTCAAGAGTAGCAGGGTGGGCACCCCTCTCTACCATCTTCAGAGTATGCTTTCAAACCTGATTATTAATTCTTTTTTCCTAACTGGCATGGGAGTCTGTTGGGGATGACTAATTTCTGTTGACTTATTAAAGCATAAAACATATTTTTCTATGAATTTCCCTGTTAGTTGTGTTTTGTTGGCATGGTTAATTAAATGGTTTGTTGTTTCATTTCTTTTTTTCCCAAAGTAATTACTTCATTTGTTTTCAGTTTGTTATTTTATTTCTAATATTTTGTCAGGTTTATAGGAAAGTTTGCACTGAATGGGAACTGAATATATTTCCCTTACCTAAGATTAAACCTTAATGTAACAATGGAATCCCAGTGGAGAGAAAGAGAAAAATTCAAATTTCAGTCTTATAGCATAGGTCTGAAGATGTCATTACGCTATTCAAAAATCTTCGGTGGCTCCCCAGCATCTCTAGGATGAAATACAAATCACTGAGATTGGAAGTTAAGGTTTACCACAGTCCAGATGCCATATGCTTTTCAAGCTTCATTTCATGCTAATCTTCAGGTAATCTGTGGTCTAGCAAAACTGTTCTACCAGTTGATCCCCAAACTTGCCCTGAACTCTCCCACTTACATTGTATTCATACCATGCCTACAAACTACTCTTTCTCCATCTCTACTTGTTGAAATCCTCTTGCCAAAAACTAAAACTTCCCCTTTCAAATTTTCTGAATACTAAAGCTGGCTTACTCCTTCACTGCATCACATTCTATCTCATCACACACACACACACACATATTTCAATTAAACTGGAAACACGAGAGCAGATGCTACCATTTTAACATTCATACCCTCAGTTACTTTTTTGCTTAATTTATTTGTTTTCAGTTTTCAACAATCACTTCCATATGTTTTAAATTTTCTCCCCATCCTTCTTCCCTCCCCCTCCAAGATGGCATGCAATCTTATCTAGGTTCTACATATACATTCTTATTAAACACATTTTCACATTAGTTATGTTGCATAGAAGAATTAAAATGAATGGGAGAAACCAAGAGAAAAAAATAAAACAAAACATAATACAATAGAAAATAGACTGCTTTATTCTGCATTCTTTCTTTGAATGTAGAAGGCATTTTTGCATCAAGTCCTTTGGAAATGTTTTAGGTCTTTGCCTTGTTCTGAAGGGCTAAGTCTATCAGAAACAGTCCTCACACACCATGGCTATTGCTGTGTGATAATGTTCTCCTGGCTCTCCTCAATTCACTCAGTATCAGTTCATATAAGTCTTTCCAGGTTTTTCTGAAGTCCACTTGTTCATCATTTCTTATTGCACAATAGTATTCCATTACATTCATATACCACAACTTGTTCAGTAATTCCCCAATTGTTGGGCATTCCCTCAATTTCCAATTCTTCACCATCACGAAAAAAGAGCTGCTATAAATATTTTTGTACATGTGGACCCTTTTCCCATTTTTATGATCTCTTTGGGATACAGCCCTAGAAACAACATTGCTGTGTCAAAGGGTATGTACATTTTTATAGTCCTTTGGGCATAGTTCCAAATTGCTCTCCAGAATACTTGGATAAGCTCATAGCTCCACCAACAATGAATTAGTGTTCCAACTCTCTCACATCTTCTCCAACATTTATCATCATCCAGTTTCATCATGTTAGCCAATCTGATAGGTGTGATGTGGTACCTCAGAGTTGTTTTGATTTGCATCTCTAATCAATAGTGGTTTATAGCATTTTGTCATGTGACTATAGATATCTTTAATTTCTTTCTCTGAAAAATGCCTGTTCATAACCTTTGACCATTTATCAATTGGGAAATGACTTGTATTCTTGTAAATTTTACTCAGTTCTCTCTATATTTTAGAAATGAGGCCTTTATCACAGACACTAGTTGTAAAAATTCTTTTCCAGTTTTCTACTCCCCTCCTAATCTTGGTTGCATTGATATTGTTTGGGCAAAAACTTCTCAATTTAATGTAATCAAAATTATCCATTTTGCATTTCATGATGTTATCTATCTCTTGTTTGGTCATAAATTCTTCCATTCTTCATAAATATAACTAATAAACTATTCCTTGCTCTCCTAATTTATTTACAGTATCAACCTTTATACCTAGATTGTGTATCCATTTGGACTTTGTTCTAGCATATGGTGTCAGGCATTGATCTAAGTCCAGTTTCCACCACAATATTATCGAATTTTCCCAGTATTATTTTGTCAAGCAGTAAGTTCTCAACCCAGAAACTGGGGTCTTTGGGTTTACAGTAAACTGCTGTAATCATTGACTATTGCATCTTGGGTACTTAACCTAGTCTGCTGTTTTATCCCTTTATTTCTTAGCCAGTACCAAGTGGTTTTGATTATTGCTGTTTTATAATAAAATTTGAGACATGGTATGACACGGCCACCTACCTAGCACTTCTTTGCATTAATTCCATTGATATTATGGATACTTTGTTCTTCCAGATGAATTTTGATATTATTTTTTCTAGCTCTAGAAAATAATTTTGTGGTGGTTTGACTAGTATGGCACTGAATAAGTAAATTGATTTAGGTAGAATTGTCATTTTTATTATATTAGCTTAGCCTACGCATGAGCAAATGATGTTTTTCTAATTACTTACATCTGACTTTATTTGTGTGATAAGTGCTTTATAATTGTGTTCATATAGTCCCTAGGTTTGTTTTGGCAGGTAGACTCCCAAATATTTTATAGTGTCTACTGTAACTTTAAATGGGATTTCTCCTTTTTATCTCTTGCTGTTGGGCTTTGTTAGTAATATACAGGAATGCAGATGATTTATGTGGGTTTATTTTGTATCCTGCAACTTTGCCAAAGCTGTTTATTACGTCAAGTAGTTTTTTTATTTGATTCTCTAGGATTCTCTAAGTGTATGATCATATCATCTACAAAGAGTGATAGCTTAGTTTCTTCTTTGACTATTCTTATTCCTTCGATTTCTTTTTCTTCTCTTATTGCTAAAGCTAGTGTTTCTAGTACCATATTGAATAACAGTGGTGATAATGGACATCCTTTTTAACTCTCAATCATATTGGAAATGTATCTAGTTTATCCCCATTATTTTTAATGCTTACTGATGGTTTTAGGTAGATAATACTTACTATTTGGAGGAAGATTCCATTTATTCCTATGTTCTTCAGTGTTTTCGATAGGAATGGGTGTTGAATTTGGTCAAGAGCTTTTCCTACATCTATTGAGATAATCATATAGTTTATATTAATTTTGTTGTTGACATGTTCAATAATGCTGATAGTTTTCCTAATATTGAACCAACCTTGCATTCCTGGTATAAATTCTACCTGCCCATAGTGTATTATTCTCATTTGAGTTGCTCTAAAATTTCTGCTAATATATTATTTTAAACTTTTACATCTATATTCATTATGGAAATTGATCTATAAGTTTCTTTCTTTGTTTTGGCTCTTCCTGGTTTAGTTATCTAACCATATTTGTATCATAAAAAAAATTTGGTAGGGCTCCTTCTTTGCCATTTTCTCAAATAGTCTATATAGTATTTCAATTAACTATTTTTTAAATGTTTGATAGAAAGAGCATGTAAATTCACCTGACCCTGGAGATTTTTTCCTAGGGAGTTCATTGATGGCTTGTTCAATTTCTTTTCCCTGAGATGGGATTATTTAAGTATTTTAATTCCTCTTTTGTTGATCTGGGTAGTTTATATTTTTAAAAAATATTTATCCATTTCACATTTATCCAATTCACAAATTTATGAGCATACAGATGAGATACAAATTAATTTCTAATTATTGTTTTAACTTCTTCATTGGATGTAAGTTCACCCTTTTCATGTTTTATATTGATAATTTGGTTTTCTTCTTTCTTTTTTTAATCAAATTGACCAAAGGTTTATCAATTTATTGATTTTTTTATAAAACCAACTCAGTTTTACTTATTAGTTCACTAGTTTTCTAAATTTTAATTTTATTAATCTCTCCTTTAGCTTTCAGCATTTCTAATTTGGTATTTACTTGGGTATTTTCCATTTGTTTTCTAGCTTTTTCAGTTGTATGCCCAATTCATTGATCTCCTCTTACTCTATTTTATTCATGCAAGCATTTAATGAAATAAAACTTTCCCTTAGAAATGCTTTCACTCAATCCCATAAGTTTTATTAGGTTGTCTCATTAGGGTCATTGTCTTGAATTATTGATTGTTTCTATGATTTGTTGATTGACCTACTCATTCTTTAGGATTAGATTATTTATTTTCCAATTAATTTTTTATCTGTCTTTCCATGGTCCTTTATTAAGTGTAAATTTTATTGCATCATGATCTGATTGACTATCTCTGCCATTCTGTACTGGATTATGAGGATTTTTATGCCCTAGTACATGGTCAATTTTTGTGTATGTGCCATACACTGCTGAGAAAAAACTATATTCTTTTCTATTCCCATTCAATTTTCTCCAGAAAATCTATCATATCTACCTTATCCAGAATTCTATTCACCTCCTTAACTTCTTTCTTGTTCATTTTAAGGTTAGATTTAACAAGTTCAGAGAGGGGGAGGTTGAGGTCTTCCAATAGCGTGTTCATCCTTTGTTGCTGAAGAAGACCATGCCATCAGAAAAACAGTGAGATGACTTGCACTTGACTTGTGTTTTTGAGTGAGGGAGGGCTGTGCAGGTCACCAGACTCACTTCTTCTCCAGGGTCATCTGAATCCAGTGACCAGATATTCATCAGGATGACTGGAGATGACCAAGGATGAGGCAATTGGGGCTAAATGACTTGCCCAATGTCACATAGCTAGTGAGTGTCAGGTGTCTGAGGTGAGATTTGAACTCAAGTCCTCCTGACTCCTGCACTGGTGCTCTCTCCACTGCACCAACTAGCAGTACTCTGGCCAATGGTGGCAACGGGGAAGACGGAACCAGGAGGAAATACTGAGGGCTGTTGGAAGTTGCCCTGAGACCCCTGTCTGTACTGAGCTCATTTTATGGTATTTCCTCTCTGGCCAGTTTTTTTACCCAGGCAGGCACCCACCTTGGTTTTCCCTTGTGAGTGTTCTAATTGGCTGTGGTGTCTCTGGGCTTACCACCACCCTTCTGCCTTCAGTTGCTTCTGATAGAGGTGTTGTGGCTGATGTTGTCCCACCTGCGTTTCCCCAAGTTGCTTGGGTCCTCTTGGGGCTCTTGCCTGTTCACCTGGGCTGTGGTCCTTGGGTGTCAGGCTTCCTGCTGCCTCTTTCCTCTGCTAATATTCTTTCACTGTCTATTTCTTTCTGTAATTCCCTTAACTTTGCCTCTAAGAATTTGGATGCTATACCACTTGCTGCATATAGGTTTATTAATGACATTATTTTATTGTCTATGGTGTCTTTTAGCAGGACATAGTTTCCTTCTTTATCTCTTTTGATTTGAACTATTTTTGCTTTTGCTTTGTCTATGATAAGGATTGCTACCCTCACTTTTTTTACTTCAGTCAAAGCATAATATATTCTGCTCCTACTGTTTATCTTTACCCTGTGTGTATTCCCCTGTTTCAAATGTGTTTCTTGTAAACAGCACATTGTAGGATTATGGTTTTTCATTCATTCTGCTATCTGCCTTATTTTATGGGAGAATTCATCCCATTCACATTCACAGTTAGCATTGTTATGTGTCATTCTCTCCACTACCCTGCCCCTGTTTATGCTTTTATTTCTTCCTTCTTCATTCCCCTCCTCAAAGGAGGAAATTTTGACCACTTTCTCCATCAGTCTTCCCCCTCTACTATCAACTCCCTTCCTTTTTCTTTCCCTTTTCCCTTACTAATTCTCCCCTGCCTTCTAATCACCCTCTCTGTGTTCTTTCACCTTTGCCTTCCTACTGCCTGTAGGGCAAGTTAGATTTCTATACTTAACTGAGTATGTTATTCCATTCTTGAATCAAATCAGATGAGAATAAACCTCAAACAATGCTTATCTCCCTCCTCTCTTTCTCTCTACTATAATATGTTTTTGTGCCTCTTCCTGTGATGTAATTTGTCTTTTTCTGCCTCCTCCTTCTTACATCTCCTGTTACAATTCCTTTGCACTCTTTAATTATATTTTTTATCATTATATCAGTTAATTTATACCCACCCCCATCTATCTATGTATATCCCTTTTAAATGTCAAAATAAATACACAATTCTCAAGATTAACAAATATCATCCTCCCATATAGGAATGTAAACAATTTACCCATATTGCATAATAAGGTTTTTCCCCCCTCTTTACCTTCTTATGCCTCTCTTCAGTCTTGTATTTGAAAATCAAATTTTCTATTGTTCTCTGATCTTTTCATCAGGAAAGTCTGGAAATCCCTTATTTCACGGAATGTCCATCTCCTTCTCTGAAATATTGTGCCCAATTTTGCTGGGTAATTGATCCTTGGTTGTAGTCCGAGATCCTTTGCCTTACAGAACATAATATTCCAAATCTTCTAATGTGGAAGATGCAAGGTTCTGTGTGATCCTGACTGTAGTTCTTGATATTTAAATTGTTTCTTTCTGGCTGTGTGAAGTAATTTCTCCTGAACTTGATAGTTCTGGAATTTGGCAACAATATTCCTTAGCATTTTCAATTTAGGATCTTATTCAGGGGATGATCAGTAGATTCTTTCCATGACAACTTTGCCTTCTGGATCTAGGACCTCAGGACACTTTTCCTTGATTATTTCTTGGAAGATATTTCCAGGCTCTTTTTTTTCTTCATGGCTTTCTGGATGTAGATTTTTTTTCTCCTGGATCTATTTTCTAAACAATTCATTTTTCCAATGAATCATTTTACATTTTCCTGTATTTTTTCATTCTTTAGATTTTATTCAACTGATTCTTGATGTCTCATAGAGTCATTAATCCTCCTTGTCCAATTTTAATTTTTAATAAATTGTATTCTTCAGTTAATTTTTGTACTTCCTTTTCCATTTGACTAATTTTACCAGTTAGGTTTTGTGCTTCCTTATCCATTTGGGCAATTTTGCTTTTCAAGGAGTGGTTCTTTTCATGAATCCTTTTTTCATTTTGTCAAGTGTATTTTTAAAACCATAAGTCAATTTTTCTTCTGCTTCCCTACTTTGGCTTTTACAATCCTCCCTGAGCTCTTCCAAGAATGCTTGTGGGGCTTGAGACAAGTTCATATTCCCTTTTTGATGTTTCATATGTGGGTATGTTGTCAGTGCTATCCTCTTCTGGATTCTTATTTTTTCTTCTCTTTCCCCATAGTAAGATTCTATGATCTTTGCTTTTCTGATTTGCTTCTTGCTCATGGTGATTGCCTTTCTCCTGACTTTTAAAGTGGATCTCTGCTTCTGGGGCTCTGTCCTACATTTCTTTTACATAAAAACCTTAGTCCTGGTTACTGGCATTGTGTGTTTTGGCTTCTGGTTCTTTCAACTAGAAGCTATATAATGCCGCAGCTTACCTGGTGCTGAGCTGGCTGGTGTGTGCCAAGGTTGAGACCAGATGAAGTCTTTCTGAGTTTCCCTAGGGTTACACTGAAACTCACAATGTGAGGTATGGGAGAGGGGTGACCTGACTGCAGGAGGTCTCCTCCTCCCCTAGGGCTGAGCTAGAGCACACAGGCAGGTCAGTGACAGTATGCTGATGTTTACCCAATTTCCCTGGTTGTGCTAAAGCATTCCTGGGTTACTTGTTTTGATGCTTACCTACCCTGGGGCTCATGATGTCCTCATGCTCCACTGAGGTGAGGCTTGCTGGGATGCCTCTAGCCCTGCACTATTCCCCTTCAGCCACAACAAGAGGTACTCTTCTCATTGATCTCTCTAACCTCCAAGCTGAGAGACTACTGTACCCCTTCTGCTGATTCCGCTATTCTAGAACTTTTCCTGGAGAAATATTCTCTGGGTTTTCCAAGGTCAACATGCAGAGGATGAGAGCACTTACAGTTTACTTTGCCATCTTGGCTCCTGAACCCCTCAGCTACTTATACATGTAAGGTACCAAGAAGACCCTTAATAAATACTCATTAAATTATTGAAGTTACTTCAACAACCCTAATTGATGAGGAGACAAAATACTTAGTCAATAGCAGTTCAGCTTTTGGCTTTTGATTTTTTGCTTCCTTGATATTTTGATATCTTGATAACATGCAGTCATGAGACAGGGTGAACAAACAGTGAAACAACATGGAAATAATGTTGGACTTGAAATTAAGATCATGTAATACCTACCTTGCAAGAGAATCTTGAGATGGAAAAATGATGGCAAAAAGTATTAGAGCATCCATATACTGTATTATACATTATTGCTTTTTTAGAACCTGTGATTTTACTGAGTTAGGGCACTCTTGGTAAGGAGCCATGTCCATCACTGTTGATCAACATCTACTCTGCAATGTATACTCTTAGAGAATTATTTGGGGGTACTAAGAGGTTAAGTAACATTTTGAGGGATCAAATGCCAGTGTGCATGTGAAGCTAGGCTTAAATCTAGGTCTTTCTGCTTCCAATCACCTCTCTATCCCATATACTATAAATACTCCTTGCTATGTTGTTTAAGTTTAAAAGTAAAATTATGAAATTAGAAACCAATAGCATATACATATATTTATGTGTATATATAGTTAAAAACAACTAACAATTTCCAATTAGATTACATTTATATAGTGTTTTAATATTTCAAAAAGATTTCACATTATTTGAGCAGGTATTTTACTATTATTTTACAGGTGGGAAAAATGAGACATGGAAAGATCAAATGACTTTTTCAAGGTCATACAGCTCAAATTCCAGCCCAATTTTTACCTCCTTATCCTTTGCTTTTTCCATTTTTTTCACACACAGATTCTGCCAGACAGACTTTCACATGTGTTATCTCATTTAACAAGAAGTGGAGTGGCAAAGGGGATGGAGGACTGACACTGGATTCCAAAGGTGACTCAGTGGGTAGCATGCTGAACTGGGGTCTAGAAGCCCAGAGTTCAATTCCAGCCTCAAGTCCCTAAAGACCCTATAACTTCTGTTTTGTAGATGAAGAAATTAAGATGAAGAGAATTGTTTTCTCTGAGATTATAATTCTCAGTCACGATGCAAACTCAGGTCTCCTGACTACTAATCTAGTGTTCTTTTCTACTATACCAAAGAGCACATAAAAAGTTGCCTAGACTCAACTTGTTAGCTATGTGACCTGGACAAACCTCTGTTTCCCTCAGGTTCTTCTACTGTAAAATGGGAGTAGTTATATCACCTAACTCACAGGATTGTTGTGTGAATCAAATAACAGCCACATCTATACATGCAGAAACTTATCTAGACTTAACATTGTTCTTCCTACCTCCTTCCACTTGTGATTTTAATCTTTTCCTATTCTTATTAAATTTCCATCTGCTCTTTCTAAAAGCATGTGCACTATAATCCATTAACTAAAATAATTGATGTTATCAGAGGAAGCACTATATATATGGATGCTGTTATATATTCGCTATATATATTTGGATCCAGTTCTGTTTACATAGAACAAAATTGATATTTGGCAATTAACTGGTTAATTTGGAACATATGAGCAGTTCAGCTCATAATTCTTGAAAGTGAGATTAAGGTAACATGACTCATTGTACTACCTTGTGTTGAAGGCAATAGATAGTAGAGAAAAAAAAGGTCTGCAATTCCCTGTCACTGTTCCTGATTGGTCGATTAGTTTCCTCTAGGATATGAGAAACAATAACTCTGGGAAGGGAATCAGCATATGAAACAACTGTGGGAATTGTCAATCTGTCTTGATGATCTACATTGAGTGAGAAGCAACACTGTAAAATACGATCAAAGTGAATATTTTAAAATTAAATGTATTCCTCCAAAACAAAACTCTTTGAGACAGTAACCTTAATATTGATAGTTTCATCAAGTCCATCTTTTCCCTTTTCTCCAGTATTTTTGGCATCATATCATATTTTCCATTGATGCCAAAATCAGAGTTATTTTCTTCTGAACCTATTCCTGGGATTGTCATTCCACAGCTCCAGGAAGCTCACACTTATGTCAGGATGCAACATAACACAATAGATGAATTTTATTTTATTTTATTTAGCTAGCCACCAGTTACAGGGGGAAAAAAAACTTTAAAATGTCATCAAGGCTCATCATCATTCTCCTACCCTAAGTTTTCTTTTATTAAACCTGGGTTCTAACACTTAATCAGTGGTCTTAACATTTTACTGTGGCTTTAAAGAAGACTTACAAACAAACACTCTAAAATATAACAACATGTACTGCTATGTCATATATAACAATAAATATATTCAATATAATAAAATATAATAATCTGGTACTTTGGAAGTGTTGATTTGGTCCAACTGCTTGCCTGTCTTAATGGATACATATGTTGTGATGGGCAGGGGATATGTTATACAATTGTAGTATGTTTACTATACCATTTGTAGATATACTGTGACCTTGAATGGCCCTTATCTGCATAGATCTGAAACTACTAGGCATGAATACATGTAGTAACAATCTAAGCATTTCTCTTCCATCTCAATATAGTTCAAGTATATATGATGAATATTTCCCGAGATAGGTTGAAAACCAACCCAACTTATTGGGAATCCTCTGGATTAGTTTCATACCAGGGACTCTCTGTGATGGATACAATATCAGAATTCCCTATTCTTTATGAAATGCAGAAAAGGCCCCAACAAACTATCAAAACCTTTACATTATTATGATTTTTTTGATTTTGCTAAAGCATTCGATACCATTAGGGAGCTTAACCTGTGACAACAACTAACTAAGTTTGACTGTCCCCCCACCCCACCAAAAACTTCGACAATATCATAACTACTCCACAATGAGTATATGAGAGTAAATGGTGCCTTCTGTGAACCATTCATTTGCACTGATGGAGATTATTCTGATGTAACCCAAACTAGCCTTTTGAGCATGCAGTTTGACTAACATGAAGCCCATTGCATTGCCTGCCATATGGATGAGTTAATATTCTGGGTCTTTAGTGGTGGAGAGACTGAGCTTGCCATTCTCTTTCCCCCATCTTTTTCATTGTACTCTTTTTGGAGATTTGTCACACCCAGAATGGAAGCTATCAACTGAATTGGTAAAGGGGGGAAGGGGTTGCCTTCCTTTGCTCTTTCTACCTCTTTTACCCTTATTTCAAGAAACAGTCCTGGTGTTGTTTGCTTCTATTCTATCTTCTTTGTCCACAGTTTCAGGTGCCAGAGGTGATGCTCATGGAAGCTCTGAGAAGACAAGATACCTGAGATTAGAAACTGTGAGAGGGGTTTGGATTTGAAACAAAAACTGTGCTTTACAGGAATGCAGCTAAACTATGAACTTAATTCCCTTCTCCCCAAAAGATCGGTGTGGTACAGAAAGGAGAGGAGAACAATGCTTCCCACCTGTTGAGGGGAAATAAATTTGTGATTATACCACCTGAAGTAAAAACTCCTGCGTTATGCTTATAGTAATCACATCTATGATCAAATACGGAGATGCAGAAGATGGTTTTAAATGGTAAATCCTCCAGCTAAATACACTGAGATCTTCAGAAACCATGAAGTCAGTCAGTCACATTTACTGGATACTGGTAATAATGTTCTCTATACCACTATATAGGTAAGTAACCTTGGACCACTTCTCAGAACTCTGAAAATAAGCCAGAAAGAGACTAACCTAGTGTGATAGTTTATTCTAGGGAAATCCTACATGCAGCTGAAGACGCTCTTATTTTACATATTAAGAGTTTTATTTATTATTTTTCACATCAGAATCAACTTACAATATACTAATCCCTTCCCCAATTTGGATTTTCCTTCACGTATGAAAAAGGGAGGGAAAAACCCTACAAAAAAGCAACTGCATCTAATAATCTGTGCATCATTCTATATTCATAATCACCCACCACTCCACTGACAAAAAGGGAGGTATATTCTTTTCTCTGAAATAAAACTTGGACATCTCAATTAATCTGAGTCTGATGACATTTAATGTTGGCTTAATTCACATGAATTTGCTAACTGTATAAAATTTATACTATAAAGTGTTCTCTCGATTCTACTCTTTCTGTCCTATATCTTTTTATTCATATGTCTTTCTATGTCTTTGAGTTTGTTTATTTGTTATTTCTTACAGGATAGGAATTCCATTACATTTGTATATCACATTTTAGTCATTCCCCCAAGTGATAGGTACCTACTCTGTTTCTAGTTTATTACTAAAGTGTGCTACTATGAATATTTTGTTAACATAGGAAATTTTATTATATATCATTGACGTCCTTAGGATATATGCTGAGGTATGGGATGAATGAAACAGAACTGTTCATTAGTGTTTTTTCTTTCTATTGTCCAGAATGGCTTGATTAATCCACAGCTCCACCAACAGTCTCTTAATGTTCTTGTTTCACTTAAGCCCCTCCAACTTTGACTGTTATTATAATCTATTATCATATTTGCTTAATTAATGAAGGTGAGAAGAAAACTCAAATATTGCTTTATTACACAATCAATAAATTTGTAGAATTTTTCATATAGTTGTTGACAGTTTGAATTTCTTCTTTTAATTTCTCACCTGACTGCACTATTATAACTAGAAAGTTCATTATTGGGAAAACCTAATAGCCTTGCAAACTTTCATCATTCTTGTTACTCTATCTCATCACTACCCTCTGTCTGTCTGATTGGAGGGTGGAACTATGAACTCTAAAACCTTCATTTAAGGAAGGAACTCATTTCTCAAATCTCACCATCTCATTTCTGACCATACTACTTTGAGACTTCTCTGCATTTTCCATTATGCTCCCACATTGGTACTTTCTCTAGCCACCACCATCCCTCTCCTTTCTTTCACGTGTTGTTTTCCTCTATAAGACTGTCAACTCCTTGAAGTCTGTCTTTTTTCATATTTGTATCCTTAGCACTTAGCACAATGTCTGGCACATAGTGGGTACTTAATAAATGGTTATTGACTGACATCTTAATTTTTTACTCATATCCTTTGTAGAAGCAGAAGTGTCAAATTTGCATATAGCAGACCCAAGACATATAAAACTTCTGTTGGCACCTAAACCAAACTAAAATGTGATTATAAAACTTTTTTTAAAATTATATTTATGTACAACAGCATAAATAATGTTAATTTGTGATTTTCTAAGTCAACACATGGTCCACAAGAAATCCATTTTTTGAGTTTGACTCCATCTTATTATGATATAAATTCTTCCCCCTAGCCATAGTTATAACTGCAATATATTACCATTTTCCTATTTTAAGAAAATGTGATGTTTTATATCATGCTGATATCTCCCTATCAGACCAAAACCTCCTATCATTCTACCACTCCCTTGCCTTACTTTTCCTCAACAAATTAATTTGAATCCTGATGGAGACCACCTCCAATCCCTCTGCCCCTTAGTACTTTTATCACCCTGCTCTGACTTCACTTTCCTCCCTCTCCTGTCTCAATTCAATATTAAATATTAAACTATTTCAGCCCTACACCTTCCTATGACTTCAAATTCCATCCCCCACTATCCCATCACTGCTCCTCTCTTGCCAAACCATGTTCTTAGATTATTTCCATTATCCATTTCTGTTCCTAATTACAAGAACACAGCTGGAGGAAGTCTCACAAATGTGCTGAATACATTACAAATTCATGTTAGCCAAAATCAACTAGATCATCACTGTTACAAAGAAGTCCTTCCTTATTAGTTATTTACCGATCTTACTCTCTCCTCTCCATCACACTACAAAGCATCCCAAACCTTCTCTTCCCTCATCACTTCTAACATTAAGCCTCAATCCTACTTATTCTCTTCTCTTTCTTTCTTTATTTTTCTCTTTCTTTCTTCATCCTTTCTCTCATTATGAATCTCTCCCTATCAATTCTTTCTTTCGTCACTGCCTTCAAACATGATTGTCTCCTTCAGCCTTAAAGAACCTTCATTGGAACCTACTATTACCTCAAACTACCATCCTATATCTATCTCTCTCCTCTTTCTCAACCAAACTCCTTAGGGGGAAAACAAGTTATCTATACCCATTAACTAGATTCCATTACTCCAACTCACAACTGCTTTCCCCAAAGTTACCAATGATCTTAATTATAAAATCTTATCATTTCTCGGTCCTATCTGTTGTATTAACCACCCTCTCCTTGTGGATAGTTTCTCTTTGCTTGGTTTCTCTGAGACAACTCTTGCCTGGTTCACTTTCTACCTGTCTGATTGCTCCTTGTCAGTTTCCTTCATCCACAATCAAGTTCATCATTTATATTGAGCTCAATGACTGTGAATGTTTCCCAAGATTTTGTCCCAGTCTCTCTCTCAATACTCTTTCTCTCTCTTAGTAGCCTTAGTAGCCTCATCAACTCTCCTGGTTTTAACCATAACCTCCATATATATCTATAACCAGCCCCAATCTCTCCCATGATCTTCATCCAGGTATATTTCAAACTTCATTTCCAGGAGACATCATAAATACAGCACATGTAAAACAGCTTATTTTCTTTTCCTTCAAACTCTCCTTTCTTCCATACTCCCCTGCTTTTATGAAAAATTTTACCATATTTCCAGCCTCCCAGCACTGTAACCTTGGCATCTTCCTCAACAACTGACATTTCCTCACTCCCCATATCCAATTCAGTTTTTTTCAGTCCTGTCCAACACTTCATTACCTCATTTGGGGCTTTCTTGGCAAATGTATTAGAGAGAAATGCTTACCAATATGCCCATCTCTCTCCCACCCTGAAAAAAACCCCTCACTATTCCATCACCAACATCATCCTATATCACTTCTGTTGCTTGTGGCCAAGCTTCTCAAAAAGCCTCCACTTTCTCTCTTCTCACTCACTTTTTAACCCCTTATATTCTGGCTTCTGACTCTATCATTCCATCAAACTGCTGTCTCCACAGTTGCTAATGATCCCTTAGCCGGCAAATCCAAAGTTTTGTCTTTTCTCATTACTCATTCTACTGTTTGTCTATGCCCCAGAAACAAAACATCTTTAAGGATACAGGTTGCAGAAAAGGTGATAGTCTCATTGATAGAGGGAATTTCCTCATGTGGGAGTTCCTTACATCAATTAAGTTACAGGTCTAGTTCCTATGTTTACTCTTATCTTTATTCACAAAATCTCAGGAGGGCCACAGTTAGTACTAAAGGATTTCTTATGGTGTGTTTAGAAGTGACCAATGTCATGAAATATGATTCTCGCAAAGAAGACAAAAGAATGAAGTTCCAACAAGGTTGTCACAGATGCGCAACATGTAGCAATTGGGCATGATTTGGAACTTCTACAAAGAGAGAGACAGACACAAATATGCGCAAAGATGAGAGACAAAGAAAGAAAAAGAGTCCCCGAGACAGAGAGACAGAGACTTGGATAGAGACAGAGAATGATAGAGGCATGGAAAAATGGAGACAGAGGGGAGGGAAAGAGAATAAGCAAGTCAATGGCCCTGCCATTAGTAAATACAGGTGGGTGGCTCTTTCTTATGAAATGCTAAATGCAGACCATGAATCTAAGAGATTCTGAATATTCTTCATGCATCATGGTCAATTTGAGGAAACCAAAACTCTTTGTCTACATGCAGAGAATAAGACAGCTTAGCCCATCTCAGAAGGAAGTCCAGACAGCCAAGTAACAGCCACACCCATGACTATTATTCCTAGAAGTGTACATTATGGGTGATGGATCGTTCATGTTACGTCTATCCTCCATCCATCAGTGGCATCATCTCTGAGGAGTGGAGGAGAGGGAGGGGTGGAAAACAGTAGAATACTCATCATCATTAGTGGCAGCTGGGATCCATTCCCAGTTCTCCTTATTACTTGCTAACCAGTCTGGCTACCTTTTGCCATTCTGAACCTTATGCTCTCAATACTACTGACCTAATAGGGACTCCAAGGGTTAGTATCCATCAAGTACTTTTGACTTGTCAAATGCAAGGCATGATAAAGCTCCCAAGAGGTGTTTTTACCATCTCCTCTTGCCTCCACGCTTTTCAGAAAAGTAGTTCCATTAGGTAAAGGGTGGAGTAGCTGCTCCTTTCAGACGCTGGAGTGAAGCTGGTAGTGAGCTAAAGAAAAAATAGCCAAGAAACAACATGCACTACCTTTCAAAAGAGTCCCAATCATCTTTGTAGGTGAGTCAATGCACAGCCAAATAGTATTCTTACCCCCCCCTAAAAATCTGGGTGTGGAGGTAGTAGCCATCTCTAAGCACCTCTCAGAGAATAGTGTAGGCAAGGGAAAACCCTCCCATTTTGTCCTCAGTTAAACTCCCATAATCCCTATCCTTACTTAGCCTGTGAGTCACAGGGCAGTTGCATCTGATATGCATCTGCATGGATCACTTGTGTTTGAGCAGAGAATTTCAAGCTACTGCCTGCCTGTAATAAGGAGTGGGAGGGTGGAGGGAGGGGGAGTTCTGTGCAACAGTATCTCCAGATGCTAGATGGAAGGAAGCTAGCAGAAACTGTAGGGCATGTGGCTGATTTTCTCTTTAAGGGCCACCACCAAATTAATTGCCATGCACATGCAATATTTTCCACCCCCTTTGTGAACTGGATTTCTTTGTGTCCAAGTCAGGCTGTCAGGGAAAGTTTCCTGTGAATATGTAAGCAAACTTTGTGTTTATTTTTATTGCCTTTCCTCTGGTTTCCGGCCTCTAAGCAAACTCAGTCCCCACCAAACCTTTGATGGTTACAATATAATGCAATTAACTGGCAACCTTTCTCTGTCCCTTTGTCGTAAGAACCGGTGGAGTGAATAGATCATAAGATTTAGAACTGGAAAGGACTTTAGAAATTATCTAAGGTGTATCAATCTTTTTTTTACATATCATGAACGCTTTTTGCTGTTTGATGAAACCTATGGATCCTTTCTAAGAGTAATATTTTCAAATGCATGAAAAATACATAGGATTACAAAGGGAGTCAATTATACTGAATACAGTTATCAAAAATATTTACTAACAATCAAATTTATGGACAGTAGGATAGAAATCCTTGATTGAATCCAAGTCCTTCATTTTATGATAGAGGTATCTAAGGCCCAGTGCAAATGACTTAACCAGGGACACCCACATAATAAGTAAAAGAGCTTTGATTTGTACCCAGGTCATTTAACACCAGCTCTGATGCTCTTGCTCCTTATCCTATGCTGGTGTTTCCTATGGCAGTCAATCCTTTAACTCACAAGCCTTTAACCCTCATGGGGGAGTGGGGAGGAAGAGAGGGAGAGGAAAAGCAAAATGACCCAACCTTTAAAGAATCAGTCTACAGAATCAGATTAACAAAGAAAATGAACATTAAAAATAAAACTTATCTTCTATTTCAAGGAGATTTTCTTTAGATCTCAACCCTCCCTCTAGAATCTGAGGGATTGTTCCCCCATTTCCTTCTCTAGTCCGTGCTTCTTACCTATCTTTCTCAGGATACATATCTCCAGAATACAACTTCCTTACCTCTACCAAGTGCTGGCTACTACCATGTCATGGCCCCAACCTTTTACACACAACAGACTTTACATAAACTAGTATGCTAGAATAGATGGATGATAGATTTTTTTTCAATTACCAAGCATTTTTTATTTTAAAATATGGGATACTTCACAAATTTAAATGTGATCCTTGCTCAGGAGTCATTCTAATTTTCTCTGTATCATTTTAATTTTGTTATATGTGCTACCACAGAGAGTACTGATTGATTGATTGATAGATGATAGGATAGATAAAGGACAGATGAAAGTTGATTGATTGATAGATAATAGATATAAATGATTCATTGATTGATAGATGATGGATGTTAAATGTAGAGAGATGTATGCATACATGTCTGAATGTACATATGTATATATTTTCCTTCTAATGTGCACCTTGGTAGAAATACTATGCCTTTAAATATCTTTCTCAGGACTCTCTTCTTGATGGTAGTTGTTAATATCAATATTTTCATACATGCCCCTTAAAGTTCTGGGCAGCTACCTCACCATGAGGTAGGGGAGGGTGATGTTGTGTTCTCAAAGGTTCTGTCAATGGAACACAAATTTTGGTGAGTCCTATCAAGTCAGAAAGACAAAAAAATATGATGGACTGGGCAACAAATATGTAGATGATAGATAGATAGATAGATATAGATATAGATATAGATATGTCACAAAATAGTCCAGTAAGATATAAATGGGTGTTAATCAGTAGAGGGAATGCCCGTACCCCTGAAATTTTTAAGTACTGATGACACTGTGCATACTATTATCTATAAAACAAGGCTTCTTTACTCAATTGACTCCATGAATTCAGTATGTATATTTGTTTGTTTCATTTCTAAATTGCTTCGACTAGATATTGTGATTGCCTCTCTCAAATAGCAAGTTCTCAGAGGTCCAAACCCATATTCATTATCGTTAATTAAATATTGTACAGTGCCTAGGATAGTGATGCTTTCAAAATGATGAATGTCAATTTCTATGAATGTTATGATTTACAGCATACACAACACTTCTAAGAAAACTGGTAGATTTCATCTTATTTTAAATGCTACTTCAAAGATGATCTTAAAAACTGCTGAAGAATGAAGCAAAGCCCACTAAATAAGTGACAATATCAGTATTCATACATGGTTCCTGGGTCCACCCTCAAAACACCCATCTTCAAGGTGACATGGACATGACTATGAGTGAGATACAACAACATCTCTCTATGGTGATGAACAACTGTTTTACACATCATCACTTACGCTTGAAAACTCCAAAAGATCTATGAAATCTTTGATGTGGGTATTCTCTCCTCTGCAGATTATAGCCCCTCTAAAGCTTAACAAATGATACTTTTCAAGTTTTTGTGGCCAGAAAAAATTTACTATCTGCTGGTTGAAGTTCTGTTGAGCTTCTGAATTTATCTATGTTGGTCCTTATGTGAGAATTCCATAGCCTGTCACCTGGCTAGTATGGAAAGTCTTTCTAGCTTAGTATACCATACCAGAGATTTGAATAAATGAAAAAATAAATGAATGGATGAAAAGGCATATATCAAATACTCAATATGCACAAAGCATTGTTCCAAGTACAATTAGAAAATCCTTACTCTCAAGGAACTCATTCTAATGGGGGAGGCAGCACATATAGGAACTGCATCTCTTAGAAAAGCCCTATGGTCCTTAGGGTCTAGCAGCAAAGCAGATAGTAATGAATCTTCCTAACTGTTATTTCCACTGATGAAAATATATCCAAGCATCCAGGCTCACAAAACCATAAATAAAACAGTTCTTGTTCTCAAGAAGCTCACACCCTATGGGGAAGACATGTATATACATAACATATACAAAATAAAATACAAGGTAATTTTTGTTGGGAGTCACTAGCACTGGGGAGATGGAGGGATAGGAAAAGCCTCATGTTGGAACCTTTTTTGAAATTTTAAATTATTTTATTGGTTTTCAGTTTTCTACAATCTCTTCCATATATCTTAGATTTTTCCCCTCCCTCTCCTCCTTGCCCCCTCCTTTCCCACTCCCTTCCCAAGATGGCATGCAGTCTTATATAGGTTCTACACATACATCCTATTAAATACATTTTAACCTTAGTCATGTTGCATAAAAGAATTAAAATGAATGGAAGAAACTATAAAACAAAACAAAATATAACACAAGAGAAAATGGTCTGCTTCATTCTGCAATCTAATTTCATAGTTCTTTCTCTGGATGTGGAAGGTGTTTTGCCTCAAGAATCCTTTGGGAATATTTTAGGCCCTTGCATTGCTGCAAAGGACTAAGTTTACCAGAAAAATTCCTCACACACTGTGGTTGTTGCTGTGTTCTGCTTCTATCACTCACCATCAGTTCATATAAGTCTTTCCAGGCTTCTCTGAAGTCTTCCTGTTCATCATTTCTCACAGCAAAATAGTTTTTCCATTACATTCATATACCACAATTCGTTCAACCATTCCCCAACTGATGGGCATCCTCTCAATTTCCACCACAAAGAGAGCTGCTAGAAATATTTTTGTACATGTGGGACCCTTTCCCACTTTTATGATGTCTTCGGGATACAGTCCTAGAACCGATATTTTTGGGTCAAATGGAATGCACAATTTTATAGCCCTTTAGGCATAGTTCCAAATTGTTCTCCAGAATGGTTGGATCAGCTCACAGCTCCACCAACAATGAATTAGTGCTCCAACTCTCCCACATCTTCTCCCACATGTATCATCTTCCTGTTTTGTCATGTTAGCCAATCTGATAGGTGTGATGTGGTACCTCAGAGTTGTTTTGATCTACATCTCTCTAATCAATAGTGATTTGGAGCAATTTTTCATATGACTACAGATAACTCTAATTTCTTCCTCTGAAAACTGCATGTTTATATCCTTTGACGATTTATCAATTGGGGAATGACTTGTATTCTTATAAATTTGACTCACTTCTCTCTATATTTTAGAAATGAGGCCTTTATCACAGATACTAGTTGTAAAAATTCTTTCCCATTTTTCTGCTTCCCTCCTAATCTTGTTTGCATTGGGTTTGTTTGTACAAAACCTTTTCAATTTAATGTAATCGAAATTATCCATTTTACATTTTATAATGTTGTCTGTCTCTTGTTTGGTCAAAAATTTCTCCATTTTCCATAAAGCTGACAAATACTCTGTTCTTTGCTCCCTTAATTTGTTTATATTATCAGTCTTTATACCTAGATAATGTATCCATTTGGACTTTATTCTTGTGTACAGTGTCAGGCATTGGTCTATGCCCAGTTTTCATCACACTGTTGTCTCACGTTGGAACCTTTAAGGAAAAAAATTTCTAAGAAGTAGAGGTGAGGTATGAATGCATTTCAAGCAGATAACTCATTATCGGGGTATCTAGACTCTGGATATTCAAAAGCTTGGGCATCCTTTACCCACTCCTTATCATCACCCTTGCCAAATCCAATTCAGTTTGGCCCTACAACAATTGCTTGTTTGAAGTACTTTGAGAGATGCTTGGGACACAAAGACAACAGCAAAATAAAGGAAAATCTAAGTCCTGCCCTCAAGGTGCTTTTATTCTACTGCAGATTACAATGTATACAGGTAAATAAATACAAGATAACTTGCAGAAGGAGAGGGTACTAATACACATATATCCTTAGAGAATTCTAGAATTTTAGAGCTTTAAAGGACCTCAGACAATATCCATTCCAAGCTTTGTCTCAGTCATTAAGCCCCCTCCACACCCACACATACACACACACACACACACACACACACACACACACACACAATAATATATATTTCCATGGTTTCAGAAAATATAAGCAGCACATGTTTACTTAATCTGTCTGAAGCAGTTGAAATTTCTCTTATTAAAATATATTTTAAGATTTCAAAAAAAAGCTGAAAAATAACAACCATTTGAACCCTCCCACTGAGTTCCTAAGCTCTTCTGAGACTTGAGTCAGAACAGGAAAGATTAGGAATTTGGCAATGATTCTGAAGGCTGGCTTCCATGCTATTGATGGAGGAAGGGCTGGCAGTACATATCAGGAACAGCTAATATAACATAATCTATGTACTATAGAAAAGTTCCCCCTACCATGTAATGAGTACAATCAGACTAATTACACAATTAAAAATAATTTCCAGATGCCCATTCAAAACTATGTTATTGTTTGGTAAACAGCAATTTCATTTTTAAAAACCTTTGCCATCAGAATTTTTTCACTTTACTCCTTATTCCCCCTTCTCTCACTCAGTTTAATTCCCTTCTGAAACAATAATACACAGGTCAACTAACACCTTTCCCTGATGGCTGAGAGATTCCACTTCCCTGACCCCAACTATAGCCTGTATAAAAAAATTGTTAGCCACTCTACATTTTCCCAGAGACGGTATTACCACTTCCTCCTTTACAATCTTCTCTGAAAAATACAGTTCCTGACAACTCATACCCTGTCATGTAACTCAAGTAAAATCATGTATTATTCTGTAGCCCATCTAAAGCAATCAATAAACATTTATTAAGTGCCTACTATGTGCCAAACTCTTCATGCTATCTCAAGAATGGAAGGAAGTGCTTTGCTAAATGCTTTGGTGAAATCCAGGGGAATTGTATCTATAGTAACCCCCTCATCTACCAGTTTGCTAAACCCCTTCACAGAAAAGCAGTAAGGATCATCTGACATGACTTATTCTTTATGAAGTCATACTGCCTTCTTTTCTAATTCACTGGTGATCTCTGCAGAGGCAGCTAGGTGGTGCAGTAGAGAGTGACAGCCCTGGTGTCAGGTGGACCTGAGTTCAAATTTAGCTTCAGTACCTGCTGTGTGACCCTGGGCAAGTCACTTAACTTTGTCTCCTTTTCCTCATCTGTAAAATGAGCTCAAGAAGGAAATGGCAAAGCATTCCATTAACTTTGTCAAGTAAATGTCAAATGGGATCACAAAAAGTTGGATATAACTTAAATGACTAAAAAACAACAACAAAAATGATCTTTTCACATGCTCCATAATCTGAAGAATTGAAATTGACTAATTTATAGTTTGCAGGCTTCATCCTCTTTATGTATTTTTGAAATCTAGAATATTTGCTGTGCTCCAGCCTTAGAGTACCTCTTCTATTATCCATGATCTCTCTCTCTCTCTCTCTCTCTCTCTCTCTCTCTCTCTCTCTCTCTCTCTCTCTCTCTCTCTCTTCTCTAATCTTGGGTATTAACCACCTGCTGGACATCTTGACTGTGTCTTTTTCAGTCCTAAGATCATTCCTCTTGCCAGAGAAAACAAAAGCAAAATAAACAATAAACACTCTTCCTTCTCTCTTATTATCCCACACTTCACAAGTAGTCATAGTATCATAGATTTTGAGCTGAAAGAGACCACAAAAATTGTCTAGTCCAACTTCCTAATTTTTCAGATGAGGAACTGATGATCAGAGAGCTTAAATAACTTGCTCAGAGTTACACTTCCAATGTGTTTGATTGCAAAGATAACCTCTGTAGTCAATAATTGGCTATGCAAGTCTGTCTGCTTCCATCTCATAGAGCAAGAATACTTTCATCAAGAATACCTTCAATATGTTCAATATGTTGGGGTGTTCAGGGAAAACTAGGACCTCTGGTGTGAGGATTGCTGAGCCCTTTTCAGGGCTACTTTCCACCTTTGGTGTCCACCTGTTCCACCTAACTCTCTCACCTGTGGCTCCAAGAAGCTGTGGCATATTCAGTAGACCACACCCCCAGTAAACTGTTTAGGCAGGCAGACTAAACCAAGTTGAGATAACGAAGACAAACCCATCAGTAAGTTAGGGAGCTATCTACCTGAAGCATGTGAAGACTTTCTCTGATGAAATGGAAAGATGAGAACAACGTGTTCCAAGAACTATGAAGGCAGTGGGACCAGGTGATATGGAGCACTTGGAGCTTGACCAGACATTGAAGACTCCAAAATCATGCACTGTATTGCAGGCTTTTGTCAGTCATCTTGGCCTTTTTCTTGCCACTAGACCTCAATGACTTTGGAAATAGAGCAAGGCTGACAACTCTGTGACAACCAAAAGATATCACCAATACAATTTTTGCCAACTTCCAAGTCCTATGACAGACAAATGATGAAGCAGCAGGTGTGGATATACTGGGAATTGTAGTCACAATCTTGCATGTAGGCAGCCCAGGCCATAAGGTCATCTTCTCCCTGGAAACAGCAGTAGGGTTCAGAACTCCCCTAGATGTCTAAGCAGCTTTGATGAAGGACTACACTGCTCAGCTTTTGGTGTGAGGAGGGGGCTAGGAAAGATGTCCTAAAAATTGTCTCCTTCACCCAACGCTGGCCTGCTTGCCACAGGAGGCAGGGATCCGCCTTGCTTTCAAAACACCAAAAAAAAATATATAAAAACTTTTCTGAAGATGGTTCCACTCACCCTTGGTACATGGAGTATATATATGTCTAGTAGACCTGAAAGACAAACAGCATTTTTTGCAAGAAAATTCAGCAAGGGTAGTATCCAAATAGCAGCCCTGAGTGAAACAAGATTGGTCAATGAAGGCCAGCTTACAAAATTCAGAGCTGGATTTCCATTTTTCCTGATATAGCAGTGATGGGAAATGCTGTGAAACTGGCATAGGTTTTGCACTCAAAACTATTCTAGTCAACAAGCTTGTATCCCTCTCAAAAGGAGTGAATGACAGACTCATGACAATGCAGTTGCCACTTTCAGGAAAGTGCCATGCCACTTTCATCATTGCATATATTCCCACCACGATGAGTCCTGACGAGGTGAGAGAGAAAAATTTATGAAGAACTGAAGACTCTCATCATCAGTGTGCCAAAAGAGGACAAGCTTGTAATTTTGGGTGACTTTAATTCAAGTGTAGGTACCAGACTTGGCAAGGAATCCTTAAGAGAAATAGAGTTGAAAATAGCAACAGCAGCATCACTTACTACTGAAGACCTGTACATCCCATGACCTTATCTTCAATTTACCTAAATGCAATAAATCTTTGTGGATATAGTCTCTCAACAAACATTGGCATATAATAGACTACGTTGCTATAAAGAGAAGAAAGAGACAGGATGTGAGAGTGAGAAAGGCAGTTTGTGGTTGAGAGTACCAGACCAATTATAGTTATCCTCTCCTTGCTAAACATTTACACTCAACAAAAATGGGCAGCCACAAGGCAAGGTGGTAGCCGGAAGACCTAATATCCACAAATTAGAGCATTCTCCAAGGGAAAACAGCTCATTGCTAAGTTGGAGGGAAAACTGAACCAAAACATGGAATAGAAAAGGAAGGAACAGCTTTCAGAGATTTGGTATACAATACCTCATTTGTTCATGTGAGTCAGAACACTCATAAACATCAAGATTGATTTGACAAAAATAAGGAGGAAATTCAGAAGCTGCTAAATGAAAAACAAGAACTCCACCAGGTTTACCAGCAGGATAGGTTGTCTGTCTCTAACAAGGTAGTTTTAACTCCACTAAAAGTAAACAGTGAATCTCAGGGAGATGCAAGAGTCTTAGCTCAGTAAGAAGGCAGATAAAATTAAATTTTATGTTGTTTATGGGCCAAAGACTTATGGTGCATTTTAATTACTCCGTGCTGTTGGAGCCACATTAATTAGTGATAAGGACATGATCCTGGAGAGATGGGTTAAATACTTCCATAGTGTTCTAGAAAGATCATCATCAGTCAATGCTTAAGCCATTGACCATTTACCTCAGGTTAAAGTCAATTCCTCTCTAGCCCAAGTTTCCAACTGAAGAAAAGATTTTGATGGCCATTCAGCTTCTCTCATGTGGCATAGTTCCTGGTGCTGATTCTACTTCAGGTGAAATTTACAAGGTGGGGGTTCACTTCTAATACAAAAGTGATGGAATTTTCCAGGTTATATGGCAAGATGAGGTTATCCCTTAGAAGTTTAAGGATGCCTCCATTGTCCATCTCTATAAAGGAAAAGGAAATAGGTTATTTTGTGACCATCACAGGGGGAGACTCTCTCTCTCTGAGTCATTGCCAGAAAATTCTTGCCAGAATCCTCCTTAATAGGCTACTCCTTTACCTGGAAATGGATCATCTGCCTGAAAGCCATCATGGTTTCTAAAAGGGCCAAGCAACGTTTGATATGGTATTTGCTGCTTGACAACAGCAGGAGAAATTCCAGGAATAGAACAGAGGTCTGTATAATGTTGATTGCTCTAACCAAGGCCTTTGAGACTGTCAGTCATGACAGCTTCTGGGAAATTATGGCAAAATTTGGTTGCCTGGAAAAAGTTCATCCGTATTATACATCACTTTCATTATGGATACTTTCATAGGGCTCTGGACAACAGATAAGGCTCTCAGCTTTCCCATTCACCAATGAATGAAAGCAAGGTTATGGGCTTGCTGCCATGCTTTTTAGTATGAAGTTTTCAGCAATGTTGTTAGACACCTTCAGTAAGGCTAAAAATGCATCATGGTCTACTATCACAGTGATGGTACGTTATTTAACTTGAAAAGACTACAAGCTAAGACTGAAGTGGAGGGAGAGTTGATGTGTGACTTTTTGTTCAAAGAAGATTGGACATTCAATATAGACTCTGACACTGAGATGCAACTTAGTTTGGATTGATTCTCTGCTGCTTGTACTGATTTTGGCCTAACAATTAACACCAACAAAACAAAGTTTCTCCCCCAGCCAGCAGCACACCATCAACATGTGGAACCATCAGTTACAGAAATGGAGAAATATTGAATTCTGTGAATAAGTCCACTTACCTTAGCAGTATACTTTCCAGGGATGTACACATAGAGGATGAGGTTGACATATCCATTGCCTGAGCTAGCTCAATATTTCGGAGACTCTGAAAAAAAGTGTGGGAGAGAAGAAGTACTGGGTTACCTACCAAACTGAAGGTCTACAGAGCTTTTCTGCTGACCTCTTTGTTGTATGCCTGTGAAATTTAGATAGTATATGAGTGCCATACCAGGGAACTGAATCACTTCCATCTGAATTGTCTTAGGAAGATTCTGAAGATCTCCTGGCAAGATAAGGTACTGGACACTGAGGTCCTTTCTTTATCTGAACTGCCAAAGACTCAAATTCTGCTGCAGAGGGCACAAATCTAATGTTCTGGCCACATTATTAAAATGTGGAAGTATGTTTGCCTAAAAGATTATTTTTCAGAGAACTCACACAAGGCAAATGCTCAGATGTAGATCGAAAGAAGCAATACAAGGATACTCTCAAGGTCTCTTTGAAGAACTTTAGAATTGATTGTGAGACATCCATGACTTTTTATGCTCTCTTGGAAACTTTTCTTTCAGATATCTTGAAACTAGATCTCTGCATGCCATTAAAATTATCCCCTCTGGATGAATAGCTTTTGCATGTTTTTAATCAAAATCCTGCCTCTCTCCCCAATATTATCTTGTTTAATGTAATTTTCACTTCCCCATATGATGCCTCAGAGGCTGAGATGGCAGGATAGAAAACTCCACAATTGCCCCTCAGGCAATGCAGGATAAGAATATGGTCCCATTGACTTGGATGATTCAGCTTACTAAGGAGACTCTCACAGGGATGGTAAAGTTCCAAGGCTACCTGAACAGTGAGAACCTTAGACCTACTCCCTTTACTCCTGACTTGAGTCAGGTTTGGGTATACTACAGAATTATTAGTTAGCTTAATTGCCCACACTCAACCATTTGTTGGTTGACGAGACTGCAAATGGTCATATGAGGGATAACTGTAGAAACTAGAAATATTTAATCAAGAGGAAACCTGGGGAAGGAAGAAGGATAGGCATGAATACTGTCCCCAAATGCTTGAAAGGCATCATGTGGAATACTAATTATCTGAGTAAATCTAGCTCATTCCCTCTAATTTTGTCTTTTTATTTGACTTGCGTTGTGTACCTCCAAAGGGTTATTGGGGGATAGACATAGAGATGAAATGTTGGGAAGAATTTTCTAACTAACTTTGAAAATGGAATGAGCTGCCTCATTAGTGTAACTCAAGCTGCAAAGTCCAATAATGTTGGACTCTCCCCTCACTGGTGAAGATCAATACTATGTCTATGGGAGGGGCAAGGCACAGCTGGCAAGAGCCAGAGGGAAGAAAGATCTGGTCTTTTTTAGTCTCTTTGAGCTCTTCCCTCTCTTAGGGTTCTTCTGACTTCCAATTTTAAGGGAAATGATGTACAATGCCACATTTTCTCTTCAGGACATGAAAGGAGAAAAAGACTCTAGAGGAAAAAGCCAACCTGAGTGGAATATGTCCACCATATCCCTATTCCTACCTTGCTGCAGTAGAAGTTTTAGATGAAATATCTCTCACTCTTAGTTGAGTTGAGTTATCTTGCTCCCAATGGGAACGTCCTTTCATTGTCTGTTATGTATCCTCCTACATGTACTTTCTATGATTTCTGGATGAATGGGGATCTTTACTATTTGCTATGTCTTTTAGGGGGGAACTGCTATTTAGTGGGAAGGGTGTGAAGTCCTGAATTTAAGTGTGGAGTTTTCCTTTTCCCATGAATAGTGATGAGAAGTTTGGCTTGAATTTGAAATTACATCCCACAGAGCAGGGGTGGGGAACCTGTGACCTCAAGGCCACATATGGCCTTCTAGGTCTTTGGGTATATATTTTTGCCCGAGTCTAAGTTTTACAGAACAAATCCTTTTGTTAAGGGGATTTATTTTGTGAAGTTTGTGTTCAAAGGGCTGCACTTGAGGACCTAAAGTGTAGCATGTGACTTCAAGACCAGATTCCTCACCTGCCATAAACTAATAATATTTAAAGGAGCAGATAAATATTATGTGATATATATGTATGTGTATTAAATACATACATATATACATGTGTGTGTAAATATATACATATATATGTATATATATATACATATATATATGTATATATATATACAATGCTAGTCTGGTATCTTTCTCTGAGGAGAACAGAGAAGTAACCTCTAGCTCCAATCCTGCTTTACTTCCTGACAGAAATTAAAGTCTCCTTTAGAGAATAACATTTATTCTACCTTCCTCACATCTTTCCCTTCTATACCCTTCTTTCTACCTCCAAGACCTGTACCCTAATTTAGGGCATCATCACCCTCTAAGTTATCCATCTGCCTAAAGCCTCACTCCTTCTCTAATTAATATTTGCGCAATTTCCAGTGTGATATCTCTAAAGCACATGGCTAACCTTATCACACTCCTGCTCAAGAAACTCCAATGACCCCCTATTTCCACTAGAATTTAAAAAAAAACTTCTTAAGCATGTCACTTAGAGTCTTGCATTAAGCTGGTTCCAGTCTATCTTTCAAGATTTCTTATAAATTACTCTTCTTCATGCCGTCAGTGATCCATCCCCCATCTCCATACCTTTGAAGACACCATCTCCTGTGCCAAGAATACATTTTCTCTTCCCCTTCATACCTTGAAATTCATAAACTGGTTAAGCTCAGTTTAAGCACTACCTTATACATGAAGCCTTTCTTGATCCCCTCACTCACCACTCTCTCCACTTAAATTACCTTGTTACTTTTTCCTTCCTTCCTTCCTTCCTTTCTTCTTTCTCTCTCTACATATATATATATATATATATATATATATATATATATATATATATATATATACACACACATACATACATATGTATGTATGTATACATATACAGACTACTAAATGTATAAATGAATCACTAAATCAATACATGTGGGTACCTTCCAACAGATGTAACATCTTTGAAAACAAAGACCATTTCACTTTGGACTTTGTATCCCCCATGCCTAACACAATGTCTGGAACAAAGTAGACTTGACTGATTGACTGGACATTTGATTGATTGAGTCCATTCCAACTCAAAGGTTCTATGAATGGACTGTGGCAAGAAACCTTCCTGATACAATCCAAGTACCTTGCGGAAAAAAATATCAAAAGGGTAAACTAGCCAGTGTGCTACACAATCCTTTGTGGTGTAATCAAGTTGGGTTTGTTTGTTTGTTGCAAGATTGCATGATTGATTTTCCTTTTCATCAGTCAGATGGATCTTCTGCCCCCTAACCTCTCTCTTTCTTCTGAGGACCTCACCATCCTTCAAGTCACCCAGGTTCTGTGCCCAAGACTGATTTTCTGCTCCTTTCTCTTCACCTACCCACGCACCTCATTCATTAATTTACCTAGCCTTATTGATCCTACCTCCACAACTTGTCTCCTATCTCCCTTCTCTCTTCATTCACAGAGCCACCATCCTAGTTCAGGGTCTCAACACTTCTGACAGAAACTATTACAATAATCTCCTAATTGATCTCCTCCCCTCCTCTCCAACCTTTATACAGTTGGTCAATTGATATTCTTAACACCACAAGTTGGATCATATTGCTACCCCACTCTCTGTTACTCTAGAATAAAATAAAAATTCCTCTTTGTGTTGGAGTCCTACAATCGGGCTCCAAACTATCTTTCCAGTCTGATTTCATATTGCTGCCCCTTCATTCAATCTATCTTCCAACCACACTGGTCTATCACACCTCCACATTCCTGAAATTCACTCCTCCTCACCTACAACTCTTGAAATTCACAGATCCCTTCCAGGCTCACCACAAGTCTCACCAAATGCCTTTCCTGATCCTCCCAGTTGTTAGTGTTCTCTGTGCCCAATTCCTATCTAAAATTACTTTGATTTAATTTCTTCATTTTCTCCTTTCATCAGCATGTATATTCTGCACCCTCTCTCTAGTTCCCATCAGAATACTGGCCAAGAGGAGCAGTCATGGGACAGTGGATAGAGGGTGGACCTGAGAGTCCTGAAGGTTTGGTTTCAAGTCCTGCTTCTGGCACACACTGATTGGATGACAACAAAAAGTTTGACCTGTTTAATACCCTAGGCAAACTCTGTAAGACTCTACATTTCTTAGCAGTTGCCAATCTGTAATAGTAGAGGGAACTACCAATGAAATTATAAGTCTGGTCCCTTCCTCTTCCCCCAAGAAAACACTACACCCTCCTTATTTTGGTATTCCCAGTGTCTGGAACAGTATGTGGTACATTGTGGGTGCTTAATAAATCTCATAGCTTGCTGAATTGAATTTAGTTTATCATCAATCTTTAACAAGCCTATAAAGACCCATAACTGAATAAGGCTGCCAAGTGCCGTATTTAAAAGCTACAATTCAGTCAGACTATGTCAGTGTGTTCTAAATGAATCCCTAATTTATGGAATTAATCAAGACCACCCTGATGAATTTGTTTCAGCAAAACTCCATGACCTAGTTCTGGATGACTTAGCTCAAAGTGAAGGTTCTTGAAAACTTACTCAGTTTTACCCACTCTGATCTAGTGGTATAACTTTTTTTTCTTTACCAGGGTGGGAGAGCCCTTAGCTGCTGAAGATGAAGTCATCCAAACCAAGTTCCCCCCAACTATGAAAGAATCCCAACAAAAAATTAACTTCTAATTATGAATGAATAGGTCACATACTCTTTTGAGACCAGCCTGGCTAAAAGACTAACTCCTACAAAAAAAAAAGAAAAGAAAAGAAACTTTCCAACCCTCAAGAGAGGATGGCTCAGTCATTAAGCCTGATTTAAAGGATACACTATAACTTGAACTACATTTCTGACATTTATTGCTCCATAATAAATTCTGCCTATCTGCTTCTCTGTCCTAAGATTCCAGTTTATGGCTAGGAAGATACAGGAAATGTCATTCATCTAGACTTCATTACTTAGGTGACTGTTCCATTCAAGATAAAAACTTATTGTATGGCCGAAGGGAAAGATGGGATGTCCTCTGGTTTTAGAACCTGTGACCCATGAGTCTTTGGAATTGCTAATGATGGTTGGAATTCATCTTAAAGTCATGTGTCTACATGTAAATTTATTCTTTATAATGTTCTCCTGGTTCTGCTCATTTCACTTTTCATTATTTCATGCAAGTCTTTCCACATTTTTCTAAGATCTTTGTGTCTAATGGTAGCCAGCTTGGGGTGGGGGGAGGGAGAGGGAAGAAAAAAAAGAAATTTACATGATAGATTTGTTGTATGTTTGAAAGGAATAATAAGTCATACATAGCAGATTTGCAGTTTCATGTTCAATCATCTGTTTTTGTTATCTTATATTATAGAAATGCTTGTTTTAGTCCATAAATTCAAAAAAAAATTTTTTTCAAAAAAGAATCTCTTTAAATTGGAAAGGAATCTCAGAGATCATCTAATTCAACAAATACATTTTATAGATAAGGAAACTGAGGCCGCCAGGGAAGTTAAGTGACTAGCACTTAAATTGTGATAAATTTATAATATTTATAAAATATATAATTATATAAAAATATTTTATTTTGCATAATATTATAGATGTAATGATATAATATTTATAAACTGATTAATGCATTCTTAAAGTTTCTAGAAGAGAGTAGGTGCTTAATAAGTGCTTATTCCCTTTTCCTTTCCCCTAGTACAAGGTTATACAAGCAATAAATATCAGAAGTATGATTTGAACTCAATCCCTTTGACTCCAGACCTGGAGTCCCAAAATCAAGTCAATATGACCTTGTCCCACTATAGTCTGACCTTTGACATGCCAATACCACTTGAAGCAAAACCAGGTATTACCAACTGTACCTTCTGAAGGCCAGTGTCTTGAACTCTGATCTAGAAATAGTGATACAATCTCTAGGATGCATTTGACCTTCTGGAGGTTGATGCCCTGCCCTATTTTGGGTCATAAGATGATACCAAGGACACATGTTCAGTGGCTTATTATTCCAAGTTCTTTTCCAGTTAACTCTGCTAACAACCCATTTCATGGCCCCAGAAACTTTCCTGAAACTGGTGTCTCTCCATTTTGGCATGGAAATTTAATTATATAACCTAAGGCCAGTACTTAGAATATTTGACTGAATTTGTTCACCATGGAAGAAGATCTCCCTCATCAATTGGTTGTACTGGGCTTCAAGAAATAGCAACTAAGGAGATGTTGTCATTTCAGCCCTCCCATTGTGGAAAAGGATATATTGTATTTTTTATAGCCCCTGTAAGATAGCTGCATACTAGGGGCAAGGCCAAGATGGCAGAGTAAAAGTGGGAACTTGATAGAGTTCTCCCTCCAAACCCATCCACATACCTGTAAAAAATGACTCATGTTCATCCTTCATTGCCATAAAGGTCCATGCCATCAGAGAAATGATGACATGACTTACATTTGACTTTGTTTTGAGTGAGGGAGGTCACCAGCCTTACTTCTCCTTCAGAGTCATCTGAATTCAGCAAAAAAAAAAGACTCTAAGCAAATTCTGGAGATGCAGAACTGAAAAAATGATGGAGTGAAGCAAATCTCCAGTCCAAGACAGCCTGGAAGGTTGATAGGAAGCATCCATTGCACCAGCCTGGGAGCAGAGTGCAAGCCTACGTGGGCCCCACCATTACAGATAGGATCTATGCATGCCTGTAGGTGACAGAATCACTGGCACCTGTGGCAGTTTTCAGACTTCTCAACCCCCAAAAGTGAAGGGCAAATTGGAAGATCAGTGGAAAAAAACCTCTTGGACCTGTGTGAGAGAGTAGAGTAGTCCAGGCCCAGCCTCAGGGTGCAGAGGGGACAAAGGAGCCATGGCAGCAGCAGTGGGGGCAGTAAGGGCTGTTTCTGGAACCCTGCTCCCAAACTTTGTGGGGAGGATCATGTGACTGACAGCACATCCCTTCACCCCCACTGGAAGCAGAGAACTACCTTGACAAAGAGCTCAGAAGTCAAGTAAATGAGCAAAAACAGGAAAAAAAATCAGACTACAGAATCCTACTTCAGCAACAAGAAAGATCAAAACATGTAACCAGAAGGAAACAACAAAGGCAAAGCTCCTACATCCAAAGCCTCCAAGAAAAATACTAATTGATCTCAGGTCATGGAAGAGTTCAAAAAGGATTTTGAAAATCAAATAACAGAAGCAGAGGAAAACTTGGGAAGAGAAATGAGAGTAATGTAAGAAAATCATGAAAAACAAGTCAACTACTTACTAAAGTAGACCCCCAAAAAGCTGAAGAAAATAACACCTTAAAAATAGACTAACCCAAAAGGCAAAAGAGATCCAAAATGCCAATGAGAAGAAGAATGACTTTAAAAAACAGACCTGTCCAAATAGAAAAGGAGGTCCAAAAGTTCACTTAAGAAAATAATTCCTTTTTTTCTGGTAGACTTAGCATTTTATTGCAATGCAAGGACTTTAAAAATTCCCAATGAACTCTTGAGACAAAACACATTCTACATCTCGAGAAAGAACTATGGAACTGGATTGCAAAATGAAGCAGACCATTTTCTTTTGTATTATGTTTTGTTTTGTTTTATGGTTTCTCCCATTCATTTTAATCCTTCTATGCAACATGACTAAGGTAAAAATGTATTTAATTGGAAAGTATGTGTAGGACCCATATAAGATTGTATGCTGTCTCAGTGAGGGAGTTAAGAAAGGGAGGGGAGGGAGGGGAAGGGAGGGGAAAAAAATCTAAGATGTATGGAATTGATTGTAGAACACTGAAAACAAATAAAATAATTTAACAAAAGAAAGAAAAGAATTCCTTGAAGATTAAAATGGAGTAGATAGAAGCTAATGACTTTGTGGAAAATCAAGAATTATAAAACAGAACCAAAAGAATAAAAAAATAGAAGACAATGTGAAATATCTAATTGGAAAAACAACTGACCTGGAAAACAGATCCAAAGACTACCTGAAAGCCATGATCAAACAAAAACCTAGACATTATCTTTCAATCAATTATCAGGAAAAACTCCCCTGATATTTTAGAACCAGAGCATAAAATAGATATTAAAAGGATCCACTAATTGCCTCCTGAAAGAGATCCCAAAAAGAAAACTAGGAATATTGTAACCAAATTCCAGAGTTCCCAGATCAAGGAGAAAATATTACTAGCATTCAGAATGGAACAATTCAAGTACTGTGGGAACACAATCAGGATAACCCAAGATCTAGCAGCTTCTACATTAAGGGATTGAAGATTTGAAATATGATATTCCAGAGGCCAGAGGAGTTAAACTTAAAACCAAGAATTACCTACCCAACAAAACTGAGTATACTACTTCGGGTGGGGGGGAATGGTCATTCAATGAGATAGAGGACTTTCAAGCATTCTTGATGAAAAGAGTAGAGCTGAATAGAAAATTTGACTTTCAAACACAAGAATCAAGAGAAAATGAAAAAAGTAAACAGTAACAAGAAATCATAAGGTACTTGCTAAAGTCAAACTGTTCACATTCCTACATGGAAAGATAATATTTGTTATTCTTGAGACTTTTCTCAGTATTATTAGGGTAGTTGGAGGGATTATATATATATATATATATATATATATATATATATGTGTGTGTGTGTGTGTGTGTGTGTGTGTGTGTGT
>CM053774.1:92666232-92703424 GCA_028658325.1 Potorous gilbertii | reverse complement strand
GAAAAAAGTAAACAGTAACAAGAAATCATAAGGTACTTGCTAAAGTCAAACTGTTCACATTCCTACATGGAAAGATAATATTTGTTATTCTTGAGACTTTTCTCAGTATTATTAGGGTAGTTGGAGGGATTATATATATATATATATATATATATATATATATATGTGTGTGTGTGTGTGTGTGTGTGTGTGTGTGTGTTTGTGTGTGTGTTTGTGTGTGTGTATGTATATGTGTATGTATAGGTATGTGTGTAAGTGTATATATAACAAAAAACAAATTAAGAGGTGAGAGAGGAATATATTGTGATATTGAGAGAAAGAGAAAGGGAGAAATATAATAGGGCAAATTATCTCTCACATAAAAGAGACAAGAAAAAGTTTTTTCAATGGAGGGGAATGGGGGGAGATGAGAGGGAAAGAGTAAACCTTACTCTCATCGAATTTGGCTTAAGGAAGGAATGCCATGCATACTCAATTTGGTATGAAAATCTGTCTTACACTACAGGAAAGTAGGGGGGAAGGGGATAGTGGGGGGGACAGGTGATATAAGGGTGGGCAAATGGGAGGAAGGAGTAATTAGAAGTAAACACTTTTGAGGAGGGACAGGATCAAAACAGAGAATAGAATAAATAGGGGCAGGATAGGATGGAGGAAAATATAGCAAGTCTTTCACAACATGACTGTTATGGAAGTGTTTTACATGACTACACATGTATAACCTATATTGAATTGCTTGCCTTCTCAATGCAAGTGAGAAGGGAGAGAAGTTGGAACTCAAAGTTTTAAAAGCAAATGTTAAAAATTCTTTTTGCATGCAACTGGGAAATAAGACATAAGGCAATGGGATATAGAAATCCATATTTCTCTAAAAGAAAATAGAGGGGAAGAGGGTAACAAAAGAGAGGGCAAATTGAGGGAAGGGGTAATCAGAATACCCCTTTGTCTTAGGGGGAGAAGGGAAGAGATGGGAAGAAAATTTGGAACTCAAAATCTTGTGGAAGTGAATGTTGAAAATTAAAAATTAATCATTAATAAAAAATGTTTAAAAGATGGTAGCACACTTTGATAATTGCTTATTAGCAAAAGAGGCAGACACACTAACACTAAAAGTAATAAGCCTTTTTATTGGATCTATTTTTATTTAAGCTTTTTATTTCCTCTTCTGTTAATCTAGGCAACTTATATTTTTGTGTATATTCATCCATTTCACTAAGATTGTCATATTTTTATTAAAAAACAAGAAGGGAGAGAGGTGTGAGGAAGGGGTGGGACAAGAAAAAAGGCAGTCTAGATACAAAGTCACAGTCTCTGGAGAGACAAAAATAGAACAAGGGCCACAGGTGGCAGAATCTACCACAATTAAGCCAGCAGAGAGGAGTCCACAGGTTTCGGGTGAGATACTTTTCAATCAACAGTAGGAGGAGGAAGGAAATCAATGAGTCTGAAGGAAGCACCCTCTGGACTTGGCATCTAGAACCCTGCCCTTCCATCGTGCAAAGAAATCTAGATCCCAACTCACCAAAAATGGCAACTCCTCAATCCGATGAGGAGCTGTATAGAGAAATACCTCTGATTGGCTTACCACCTCCAATGTTGCAGGTGAGGAGACACCCAGGTTTGACTAGGAGGTTAGAAGTTTCCAGCGTGGAACATTCCAGGGCAAAAAGATTCTAGAAGAGGGAAGATGTGTCAGCTATAGTAGAAGTGAGGCTATTTCATGCAGAGAAAATGTGTACACAATGTTACGGATCTCAAAGTAGACCAAGAAAGTATAAGTTTTGGGGAGACTACCACCATAAGCATATGCTCTAAATGTGCCATTATTTTCTCATCAAGAAAATGCCCCCAAATACTGTTGTATAACCAAAAAGATTCATGTTAGCCATAATAGACCTGAAATATATGTTCCTCATGAGATTTAGTTTTATGAAAATTGTAGTCTGGCTTAGTTGATATGGTCTCTATGGACCTGAGGACAAAAAGGTACTGATCTGGTGAGAGTGAGAGTGTATGGACCACGAGGTATCAGCTCCCTATCTTTATTCTTTTTAAATAAACAGTACCTGGAAACAAAGGGGTGGGAGAACGGTTGAATGAACCCTTCTAGAGATACCAGGGAGCAGAATCACTGTTATATTCAGGGCTCCAGATATTACCTTAATTGCGTAATCTTGCAACCAGTGCTAAACAAATATTACTGGAGAGCTCAGGTGACCTTAATTATTGGCAGAGACCAGTGACTGAAGGACAACTGGAGCACCAGCTCTTGGCAGTGTTGGGCACAACATTTAGATCCAAGATTGGACAATGGACTTGCCAAGCAACCTGGCAGTCCTGCTCTATTAGATATCAGTCATATCTCTAATATCACCCAAGTCAACAAGGAGCTGATAAAAATTTCAGAAAGTCTTTCTTAATTATTCTCCTCCTGAATATTCTTGGTGATAGATTTCATGTGCTACAGGGTATGAGTGAAGCAGGGCATCAATTAAGTTTTAATATTGGCCTACTTTCTATGAGCCACCATATTTTCAGAGACCCCTAATTCCCCCAGAATTGATCTTCAAGTACCCATCTGTTTGAGAGTTCCAATTCCCTTGCCTCTGATAGGTAACCAGGTAGGTTGAAGGAGGATGAAAGGAGACCTTCTCCACAAAGAGAACAGCTTCATCATTGAAAGTTTTCCCACCTTTTTCCTCTATTGGGTTTGAATAACTTCTGACTGGTTGATCTACCCTATAATGATGGTTCTGAATATGGTATATGTATAGCCCCTCCTCCAAATACTTTTTCCATTTTGTGAGATTAGTTCCTCTAGGTCAAGTGTAGAAGGAATATTGTTTGTGAATAGTTATAAGTGACACATTATTCTGAAACCTGCTGTTTTATCATAGGGTGGCCCTGGAGCATTACATCCTGCTTATAAATCTGGGTACCAAGTCATGTACTGGTGCACGGGCATTGCTCATGTAGCCAACTCAACTCAAGTTCCTTGTACATACAAAAAATAATAGCTAGAAAGAGGAAAAGAAGTCTTTGTCAGTAAAAAGTATAAAATAAAAATGATTTTGAAATTTTAAAGCAAAGGGGATAAAAACAAGCTTGTGGTTTTCAATGAAACTTAGTAGTAAGTATTAGGTTAAAGAGTCAATGATCCACAAGTCCTTTAAAAACCAAAGATCATCAGGAAACATTAAAACAAACCAGTCTGCCCAAAAGCCCTTGTAGAGCATCACCAGTGGATATGTGTGTTTTCTGCTGACTGAGTGAATGGTCTACTTTTCTTGACCCCTCTTTGTCCCTGTTCCTGGCTGACTTTTAGATCTACATTCTTTTTAAGGCTTACTAGATTTAATTAAATATGTACTCAAACTAACTACCTAGTTCCCTGGTTCTTGGTTTATGTCACTAGCTGATCTTTGTCACTCATCTTGGTAACTGATGGCTTCAGTTCCTTTCTCTTCCTCTTCAGCGACATGCTTCTGGTTTGTGATTTTAATTTTTAGACTATTTATTCTTCCATTGTGGGTGGCAGAATGGATAGAATGCCAGGCCTGCAGTCAGGAAGACCTCAGTTCAAATCTGATCTCACACACTTACTAGTTTGGGTGATCCTGGGCAAACACCTGACCCTGTTTGCCTCAGTTTCTTCACCTGTAAAATGAGCCAGAGAAGGAAATGGCAAACCATTCCAGTATCTTTGCCAATGAAACCCCAAATGGGGTCACAAGGAGTTGGATGCGACTGAAATGACAGAACATTATTCCACCCTTACTTGCTTTTCCCATGCCATATCTGAGAACGGCAGACTCATCAGCAGAACAGAAGTAAGTTTTACTGCTTTCTCTGTTAATCTATAGTCTCTTAAGGACTCAGACTTCCCTGATTAACCCTGTCCCTCCTAACATAAAGCCACTAATGATGATAGAGTAGGACTTCTTCGTGAAAGAAATTTCTTATTCAAAAGTAACAAGACACAAGGGAAACTGCATCAAACAGCTATATACCAGCATGCGGGGCCAGTAGGGGTATAGTATAAAAGGAGAAGAAAAACTGAAATCATATTGGTATGGGTGTACAACAGACCACCAAACTAGATAGAGGACATAGATGATAAGGGAATGATAAGAATCCCAAAACTAACAGAAAAGACACAGCAGTAAAAGAGCACTTTAAATATCTATTCATCAGTAGGGCACATCAAAAATCCATTAATCTTCTCTTAGTCTTGCTCCACTATAAGCAGACCATCTGCTGGGTTCCTGGTTTGTTTGCCTCAATAGCAATTTCATCTCCAGGAGTTAGAAGAAACAGAGGGAACTTTTATTCCGAACTTTATCCCGACCAGCAAGGAAATGTAAGACAGTGATGGAAAAAAATGGCAATATGAGGAAAAAATCATTGTATTATCTTAGAGTTGACAACTAAGAAAGAAAACTCTGACCATCATCAGATATATACCCTACCTAGATTTTAAGAAATCAGATTATTAAAAGTTTAGAGAAATGATAAGTTGGATCCCATATCCTGAGACTCAAAAAAAAATCAGCCCAGGAGAGATAGGTTTTCAAAATTCAAATTCTGATTTTATGATCATGAAAGGGTCTGACAAATGAAAAAGGAAGTGGGAAGGGATATCCAAAAGCCTGGTCTCACTTCTCAGGGGGAAGTTCTCCAGTTTATTCAGTGTTAAAAATAGTATTTTAAAAAGGGAAGAAGAGGCACCTAACCAAGGATAAGCACAAAAAAAAGTGAAATGGATCTATAAGAGCAGCTAAACATGCTGAGGCCTGTGAAAAATTACAAAAATTAATTTAAAAATCACTATTTTAGTTATACTCAGAGCAACAAGCCAAGAGAAGAATAGGCCCTTGGCTTGGCCTAGATATTATAGTGCTAAAATATAATGAGAAAAAAAGCTACTCAATTTCTGTTTTGCCATTATATTCTCTCTCCAGAGTCTAACTAGATGACCTTCCATTTATGATATCCCATGACTGTAAGCAGTGACAAATAGATGGTTGTTCTGGGAAAATGATTAAGCTTTCTTTGGATGACTTTCATCAGGCTGAATCATGGAACAGAAGATGTAGGTCATTTAATTAAAAAATGTTTGCAAAAAGATACATGTTACTGGCATAAGAAATTGCCTAGAAAGCAAGACAAACTCTTCTTTACCCAGAAAACTTCATCTTCAGTATTCATTTCCTTCTTTGACCTCTTCTTTGAGGTCATCAAAAATATCAGATCCTGGCCTCAGTCCTAAAAACTTTTTCCCAGAAGCTACACATCTTTTGATTCATGTTAGTTCTACCAGATCTCCTGGGTTTTGGTCTTTCAACACTTTCATTAACGGAAAGAGAAGAATTAGATGAAACTCACTATTGCAAGAGTATTGCCTGCTCTATTTTATTTTGGCATTCACTTCAAGATAGCTACCAAGGATGCATGGAGACATACCTGGGCAGAGATGAACTGAGTTTGTCAGAACTCACTCTCTCACCAAAAGGGAAAATTAATTTTTAATGTTGCTGCTGGGCTAAACACAAGAGGAGGTTTCTCATCAGGTTCCTAAATGCCAAAGAGTTATTGTCCTTCCCAGCAAGGGTGCAGATCACTGAAGTGCTTCATTCCCTGAGGAGTAATGAGCAGATCCAGTATGCTTCTCTCTCTCTCCCTCTCTCTCTCTCTCTCTCTCTCTATCTCTCTCTCTCTCTCTCTCTCTCTCTTTCATTGGCACTGGCATAGCTAGTTACTTGTCAGGTCACCATGACTTGGGTTATATCACAAAAGACCTTGGGGGAAGCAGTGCAGGGCAGAACCAGAGAAGCCATCATCAAAGAGAGAGAAATGATGAGAGAGAGAAAGAGAGAGAGAGAGTATAATTAACAAGAGTAAGTAACTACAACTTAAACTGTTTTTGTCACAAAAGCTAAAAGTAAACATAGCTCTTTTTTTGCATTCATTTAATCAGTTAAATATTTGATCTTGAAGCAATGAAAGTGACCTGGAACAGTGTTTCCTAATTCCAAGAACTTGGCCTGCCTGATGACAAATCCAAAGAGTAAGGCTTATAGAAAGCTATCAACATATGACCTCATTATTTGTATAATTCTACAACTATAGAGCTAGCAAATTTCCAACATGCAGAAAAATCACCTTTTTGCTTGGATAAGTCAGAAGTAATCTCTAAGAAATAAGATGGTGGGCAAATAGACAAGACAGAGAAGTTCATCTTTGGCTGTTTTGCACAAAAATTCATTTAATTCTCTCTGTGTCTCTCTCTCTCTCTCTCTCTCTCTCTCTCTCTCTCTCTCTCTCTCTCTCTCTCTCTCTCTCTCCCTTATATTATTAGGTTGCCTGTGTTATTCAGATGATTTGAAAACAAGAGATTACCTGATTCATACAACTACAACTGCCACTAAGTAGACACACATGCATACACACACACACACACACACACACACACACACATACACCATTCTTGCAAAACTAAAAAGTAGATAAATTGAATATAATTTAATCCAAAAATATTTATTCGGCACTTCTGTTATGTGAGAGACTTTCCCTGCCCTCAAGATGCTTACAAACTACAAGAGAAATATGATGACAATATAGACAATATAGACCTCTCCAGGTTCTACTCTCATTTCTCTGAATGGCTTTCTTCACCAACAATCTCTTCACTCTTCAAGATGCCTCCAGCATCATGTTTCAACAGCTTTCTTCCTCTGGAACATCCTTCCACTTTTGTTGCCCCCTTCTTCTGATTGGTCAATTCCTTACAGAATTTCCATTTCAAGAAAGTCCCCAGGCCAACCATGTTTACTCTTTCATCCCTCTCTGGACTTGTTTCTCAACTATGCTTCCCTACTACTGCTTTTTCAACTTCCTTTTATGTACCAACTCCCCCTCCCCCTCAATACCCTATAAGCTTCTTTAGGATGGGAAAAACCCTTGTTTTTGCTTGCATTTGCATTCCCAGTGCTTAACACAAAGTAAATGATCAAATAAGCACTTATTGACTTGACTTGACAATGGTAGTACAAATCAGAATGTTATTAAATTCAATGACATTCATTAAAGATTTACCATGTGCAAGAGATTGGGGATTCAAGTATGAAAAATACACAATCCACTCTCTTAGGGGCTTGCAATCAATTCAAAGATACGCAAATATGTACAATACAAGATAGACCAAAATTAGTGCAAAAAAGAGCTCCTTTCTATCTGTATTAAGTAGGGAAAATACTGACTTGATGAGAGGCAGTTTGCTACTGAGGAGTCTGGTTCCAAATGAGCATAAACCAAATAGTCTGTAGAAGAACTTGTCAAAACACAAAAATCTAAGGACTTGAGACAACAGGCATAAACCAGTTTCAACAACAGAGATTCAGGAGCAAAGCAGTAGGCAAAGTTTGAGAATTATAGGGGAGTTGCCTAAATAACTGACCTGTGTCTTCAAAACTTCTGCTTTTAATAGTAACTCCATTTATTCCTCTATTTATGCTTTATACTGATAAGAAAAAATGTCTATTTCACTATTGTGGTATCTTCATTGTATTCTTTTCCCTGAAGATTCCACTAACGGCCTCTGGATATTGAGAGAAAGGGGGAAGAACTCTTACAGTATATTAGATGAACTCTTTGTGGTCAAATCATGAAAATCCATGGACAAAAATGGTACAGAATAGTAAGGTATGGAAGGGCTATGATCTGCATCATTGGAGGGGACCCCAAATCCATGATGTTGGAGATCCATTTGAGAACTGAGTACGTGAGTAGACTCAGCCTTTTCTAGACCACTACTCAAAAATTGGGTTTGTTCTAGGTGCCACATTTTGGGAAGAGTATAGATGGAAGAGAGCACCTATTTCGAAAAGAGGGTGACAGGGATGGTGAGAAAGCAGAGAACATGCCATTTGAGGATGATTAAAGGAATTGAGGAAGTTTAGTCTGGAAAAGAGAAAACTTAAAGAGTATATGATAACTGTCTTAAAGTATATAAAGACCTGTCATATAGAAAAGGAAACTAACTTCTTTGCTCAAGAGATCAGAACTAGAAGCCAATGGAAGCAACTGAAGAGAGGAGATTTGGCTTGATATAAGAAAAGTCTTCTTGACCATCACAGTTGTCCAAAGTGGAACATGTTGCTCAAAAGGTAGTGGGCTCCTTCTTACTGGAAGGTCTCATGGAGAGCTAAATGACTTTTTGTAAAAGACATTGTCAAGGGAGTCTTGGTCAGGTACACATTAGATTAAAGGACCTCTGAGACCCTTAACAATATTTGGATTCCATGATTTTACATAGCAATGATAAGGATAAAAGCTAGTATTTAGATGGTACTTTAAGGTTTATAAAGCACTTTACATATGTTATCTAATCTGATTCTCATAAACTTGCAAGGAATATGCTGCTGTTATCCCTATTTTGCAGATGGGACACTGAGGTTATAAACAGTTAAGCAGTTTTCCAAGGGTCCCAGAACTAGTAAGTTTCTGAAGCAGACTTTGAACTCACGTCTTATTGACTATAAGCTCAGCATTGTATCCACTGAACTACCTAGTTGGCATTTCAATCATGGCATACATATTGAATGATTCTGATAAAATAGAAGTTCAAGCAATTATCAAGATAGACATAAATATCCCTATTACATCTTGACTTTCCTCATCAGGGTATGGAGGTATCATGAGTTGGCATAAGAAACTAAATGGCAATTTGGGCAACACAGACAACACATGAAAGCCAGCAGAGAACATAGAGCCTGTGACTAAATATTTAACCCAAACACCTTATAAAAGAAAAAGAAGAAATTCAGACTTCTTCTCTGGCATGAAGGTGGGGCTAAAAAATTTTACATCTATTTTCCAGATCGTGGGAGTGTCACGCCCCTAAGGCCCACAATGTGGAAGGGATAATTACACCTATACACACACACACACACACACACACACACACACACACACACACATATATATATATATATATATATATATATATAAACACACATATATGTATGTATACACATATATTATATCCTATTATTGATGGGAAAATTATTTTTATTTTAATTAATATTTAATTAATAATTAAAATGATTTTAATTTAATTTAATGTTTAATGTTTTGAGAAAGTTATACCTTTCACCCACAAGGTCTCACTCACACAGAGAATTTATGTATGTATTTTTCATATACACATTTATATATGTATAGGTGTATATTAATATGTGGGCATACATATATTGTATGTATACAGCACTTATGTTTGTAACTAAACATCATGGAATATTTTTATTCTTTCTCTAAGGTGTGTCTTGGGGTTTTTTAATGATGTTGATTAAAGTCTTAGCATGTTGAAGTAGCTCCTGGAAGAAGGGAATTTACTGTGCAGAGATTTTAGAAATCAATCTACCTAGCCTAGAAATATTTTCTGTATTTTATGAGGCTTAAGATGGTCCTTAAAGAAAAAAGAGAACTTTTCTATGTAGTATAATTCTAGGGACCCTGGAATGGTCTCATTTCACTAGTACCCGATCTATCCTATTACCCCAAACTCTACCATTAAATCAATATACTTTGGATTAAAGTATACTATATATACAGTTAATATATAAACTCCTCTTGGGTAAGGGGTTCCTTATAAGTATAATATATATATAGATATATAGATATATATATAAATCAATATACTTTGGATTAAAGTATAATATATATACGGTTAATATATAAACTCCTCTTGGGTAAGGGGTTCCATTTAGCTGACCATTTATCATTTATACCTACATCATTCCTACAACATGACCGAAGTTGAAAGTAGCATGGACTTGATGGAGTACTGAGCAGCCCCTTTTTGTGTTTTTATGACACCCCTGCTACATACATTTGTACATCAGATTTGAGTGCCTAGTTATTGCCCCAGTTCTCAAATGCGATGGGTTGAGTGTTTCCATGAAGCTCTCAGAGTTTCTAATTTCTAAAATTAAATTTTCCTTTTCTTTTTTCTTCCTTTGAAAGATGAGATAGCATTGTAGCCAATATTTAGAAAGAAAGAACTCATTGCCTCAGTCCCTGGCAGCTGGACCTGGCTTTCATTTATGCATGCAACATGCCTGGGCTGTTTCTATGCATTGCAAATGAAGCCACGTGTTGGTTGAAATTGGAGTTTGGGGACAGAGAAGAATAGGAGAACTTAGTTCTTTGACAGTCAAAGAAAATGACCTCCTGCATGAATTCAGGGTTCTAATAGAAAAGGGTGAACCTATCTAAGAGAAAATCTGATCAGTTCCCACAAGTATATTAGATAGGGACCCAGAAAGAGTGGCCTTCCTGCTGGTTCTTCTGAAAAGTCATCACTCTGATGGCAGATTATGAGAGTAAGGAAAGTAAATGACTCTGACTTTAATGTGCTTTCAGCAATATTAAGTTTATTGTATTCTCTTTTGAAAATCTCCTTATCCAAAGTATTTCTATAGCTTTCAAAATCCAAAATAGAGTTCTAAACTGTCATGGGAAAGCCGGGAACTCAACAGAAAAATTATCTGAGACTGGTTTCTATGTGGAGGCAGTCAGTGGTTCAGTGAATGGAGCACTGGGTTTGGAGGCAGGAAGATCTGAGTTCAAATCCAACCTCAGATACTTCCTACCTGTGTGACCCTGGGCAAGTCACTTAACCTCTGATTACCTGATAAAATGGATCCACACAGAGAAGAAAATGGCAAACCACTCCAGTGTCTTTGCCAAGAAAATCTCAAATGAGGTCCCAGAGGGTGAGTCGTGGTGGAAATGATTGAACAACAAAAGTTTCTATGTGATAAACCTCTAGAAGAAGTTATACTTACCCAGGAAAAGACTGTTTCTTCAGCTGTTTTAAGAGCAACAAAAGAGCTGTTAAAAAAGCAACAAAAAATTCTTTATTGGTAAAATATCATGAATCATCTTCCTGAAAAACCTATGACATGATCATCTTCTATTTGTTTGGGAATGTTATAAACACCCCCTTTGGAAGATGAATAACATCCATATAATATCACCATTTTTTCTGTGCCCCTCTAATAAATTTATGACATTATGTTGTAACGTAGCATTTTCTTGATGTGCTGTATCCCAAAAGTAGCCTGGCAGCTCCATGAGAGCAGGGTTCCTGCCAATTCAACTTTGTAGTTCCTATAAGGCCTACTACAGTTCTCTGTACGTAGTACATGTTTAATAAATATTTCTTGAATTTATTTTAATAAGTTTAATCTGTATTATTAGCCTTTTCTTGGTCACCTCCTGAAGTCTAGAAAATAAATCAAGCCCTGAATGCATTTCCAAGATGCAAATGTTCACATTGAAAATTTAACTATGTGATTTTGTGAGTCTGTCCCAGCTGCCTTGACTTCATTCCTGGGTGTATGTATCTTTAACAAACATCTTTTGGGAAAGGTTATTTAAAAATTTAAGAATAATGCAGCTGAGAAAAATTTTCCTCCTACTTCACATAAATCCTTATAACTTTTAATGTTCTTTCATCAGTCCTAGTAAATACCCCTTGTATCTTCTCATCTTTCTCAGGTATTTGTAGATTGCTTTCATAAATTTACCTTTCTTGGATTCCGTCTCCCAAACATGTTCTCTCCAAAAAGCCTATCACCATGAAAACGGAGGGACTAGAGATCTGAGTTACACCCAAATGGACTGAAGGAATAAATATTTAATTAAGTGATAGAAGGTGGTTTCTTAAGATACCCAACACTTCACCAAGGAGTAGGTTAGACATGGCAAACTCCTACTAGCTTTGGGGTCTTTAGCAAATCATTTAATCTCTATGAAGTTCAGTTTTGTCATTAGGAGGTTGGATTAGATTATTCCTAAGGTCTCATCTAAATCTAAATTCTGGGATTTTTGCTCCAGTATGAAAATAGAATTGAAAAAAAATTGACATTGAAAAACGTGTATAAATCTTTCAGATAAGTGTTTGCCAGTATTGGTCAGCAATATATTTTTCTAATTAAAAATCAATATAAATTCAGATTAGACTTAACTATGACTAAATCCAATTAGCAGTATGTTTTTTTCTAAAAGATATTTTAACTGAAATGTGAATATATTTATGCATATTGACAAGATTATAATCTCCACTTGTAACATCTCAGTTGATTTAGAAGATTGTCTGGTAACCATCTGAAGTCCCGTTATGTGCCTATGTGTAACTCAGGCATTGGCAACGCTCCATTTTATATCAGATATTGTGCCTGGAGTCCCAGGAAATAGAGTTGAGGAGAAAGATGGGAGGATTTGGGGAAGAAGGGTGAAAGTTTATGTGTCGGGTCAAAGTGAGGTACTTCTGAAATGGCAGAATAGGAATCCAAGAACCCAACAGTCTTGGCCTGATCCTAAGATTTCATGGAACAGGGGAAAATGGCGGTATAGCTTGGCAACTTTGAAGGAAAACTTGCTGCAATATAGACTCTGCTTTGTACTGGTTGCTGAGAGAGAGAGACAGAGGTAGACGGAGACAAAATCAGACACACAGAAGAAACACAGAGACAAAGAGTAAATGAAAAATGGAGGGAGATAGACACATTATTTTACCTCTGTCTTTCCTCATCTTCAAAATACAGATAATCATAGTATCTAACCTCCCAGAGAGACAGGAGAGAGAATTTTGCCTCTATTTCAGAGATAGGATTGAATCATTGAGAAGACATTTTCCAAGGTTGCTCTGGTGGAAATCCACTTTTTGTGGAGTGATTGCCGAGACTTGATGCTTCTGTCTGCTTATTTTTTAACTCTGCCTCAATTAAATATTAAAATGTTTCAATAGATGATTCCTGCCCAGTCTGTCAGTTAAGTACAAGCTGAATTTATGTGACTTTTAGAAGTTCCCAGGAAACTGGGCAAGGGTTTGAGCCAAAGGAGATAAATTCAAATGATCCCTAACATACTCACATGGAACTACTTAATTTATATGAATTCAGAGTCAACTGGCAGGAAGATTACATATGGATGCAATAAGTAACTCAGGAAAAACCTATAGATTCAGAGAAGAATCTTAGGTCTATAGTTTTTGAAAGTAAAATCCACTCTCCTATGTGAAAGGGGAGAAATGTACCTAAAAATTGACTATTAACCCACTTATTTAATATGATTTAGAGCTAAAATGCCCTAAAAGAACATCAAATCCAACCTTGAACTGGATTTAAGTGAGGCAGAGTTGCACAAAGTCATAATCCTCATTCTGTCTTCCTGAGGTATCAAAGGCCAGTGGCAAGTCAAAATCAGAACAATTGGCAATGGCCCAGGGTGCAGTGGATGACCTTGGTGTATTCGCTGTCTGACCAAGGTCTAGGTACTCCATAGCATTGCTTCAGCTACCTTCATGGCTCTTGGAACAAACTGTTTTCTTCTACCCTTTCTATTGGCTTAAGGATATGCTTGGGATAGATAGTCTCCTAACTCACCGATGGGTTTGAAACCCATCAGTTACCCTCTACCCAGTTTAACCAGTCTGCCAAGATAGTTTTATCAAGGTGTGGTGACTGGACATGCTACAGCCTCTTGGAGCCACCTAGCCAAAGTGACAAAGGAAACCCAGCTCAGTATATTAAGACTTCAAATTCTCTGCTATTTTGATATGCTAGGAGGCATGCCACTAAAAAGCTGTTTCCTAGAGAAGCACAGACAATGCAGTGAAGGGGTATATGTGATATTTGGTTCTTATGCTATTTGACTTGAGGAGTTTAAATGAAATGAAAGAGAATGAAAAGTTGTGATAAAACATATTTCTTGTCCAGAAGTAGCCTACAGTGTAAAGGGCAACTAGGTGACCTAGTGGATTGAGTGTCAGACCTGGAATCAGGAAGACCCAAAGTCAAATCCAGCCTAAAAATTTAGTAGTGGTGTAACACCAAGCAAATTATTTCACCTCTGTCTTTTCTCATCTGTAAAATGGGTAAAATGATGGCATTTAACTTCCTAGGGTTGTTGCAAGGGTAAAATGGGAAAATATTTCTAAGGCACTATATAAATGCCAGATACTATTGTTGTTGCCTCCTCTTTCATCTTTATCAAGAGACTTCTTAATTATTCTTCACTTTCTGCCATCAGAGTGGTTTCATTTGGATATCTAATATTGTTGATATTTTTTCCAGCCACCTTAATTCTGGCTTTTGATTCATTCAGTCTGACATTTTGCATGATGTACTCTGTGTATCAGTTGAATAAATAAGGTGACAATATACAGCTTTGTCCTACTCCTTTTCTAATCTTAAACTAATCAGTTATTACCATGTGTGGAAACTGTATACAGATTCCTCAGGAAACAAGTAATATTATCTGGTACTCTTATCTCTTGGAGGTCTTGCCACATTTTGTTGTGATCCACAGAGTCAAAAGTTTTAGTGTAGAAACAGAAGCAGATTTTTTCAGGCATACCCTTGTTTCCTCCGTAATGCAGCATATGTTGGCAATTTGGTCTCTAGTTCCTCTGCCTCTTTGACAACCAGTCAGGTTTTCTAGTAATTCTCAGTTCACACATTACTAAAGCCTAGCTTGCAGAATCTTAGCCATAACCATGCTGGCTTGTGAAATTGGCACAATTTTTGGTAATTTGAACATTCTTTACATTGCCCTTCTTTAGGATTGGAAGTAAACAACTAAGTGGCACAGTGGATAGAGGACTGAAAGAACCTAAATGCAAATCCAGCCTCAGATACTTACAAGCTATGGGACCCTGGGTTAGTCTTTGCCTCAGGTTTTGTTTTTTTTTTTTTTATCTGTAAAATGAGTTGAAGAAGGACATGGCAAGTGGCTCCATGGTTTCTTTACCAAGAAAAGCTAAAATGAGTTCCTGAAGAGTCAGTCACAACTCAACAACAACACCAAAATTGTTGTTATACGAGGTCCCAAGTGACCAATACTTGCAAAAAAGTAAACTTAGTGGTTTGGAGGTGACTTTAACCAAATGTTCTGGAAACTAACATCTTCTTTCAAGGATAAAGGTCATAGTATCCAAAGTATTGCAAAACTGATTTGTGTGTGTATGTGTGTGATAAGAACCATGAACACATAGCAGAAACAATGGCACTTGCCAAGACAGTTTTGAAGCCAAACTTCCAGTTCTGAGCCTGAGGTCAGCCAATGCCCTCTGTAATATAAAACAACTGGAAGATGTCCATAACACCCTAACTTTATCCACAGGCATGGTCAACTTTCATGTGGCAGAATACACATAGATTGGGGTCAAAAGAGGAGGGGGCTGTTTTTAGCTGTGGTATCAATGGTGTGTATGTGGGTTAGTCTGAGGGTACTCTGATTTCAAGAAGAATAACTTGCAAAACCACAGAAGGATTACCCGAAGCCTCTTGGCTACTTAGGGGTAGCCACATGAGATTGGTTTTGACTAACAGGCCCCTGACAACTCAAAGAGAAATCAGGCTTTGTATCATCTGAAACTGACTGTTTCTGCTCAAGACAATAATTTTTAAGTACCTTTAAAAAGGAACTACTGTGAAAACATGTTTAATATGACTGTATATGTACAGCCTATATCAGATTGCATACCATCTTGGGAAGGGGAAATGAGAGGAAGAAGGAAAAACAATTAGGACTCAAAATCTCATAAAAGTGAATATTGAAAAATAAAAATAAATATTTTTTTAAAAAAGAGGAACTACTTAAAGAAATAATCTCAGATTGGATGTTACCAGGTTGTATTCACACATCATTTTCTTTCTGGGAATGTGCCCTACTCAATTGCCAAAAAGACTCTCAAACCTGATATAAAAATCTTTTGGTCACTCTTTAAGCAAAATTTTCTCTAGAATTTTAGGACAAATCTTCTTTGGCAAAATGTGTTAGGGATTACAGAGGAAGAAAGTTGGTAAAAAAGAAAAGTCTTGTGACTCAGGACTTTTTGATAGAAAAATAAGTAACATATATACAAATATCCATATATGGGAGGAAGAAACTGCAAATCACTCCAGTATCTTTGCCAGGAACACTCCAAATGGGGTCATGAAGAGTTGGACACAATGGAAATGACCAAACCACAACAATATCCACATCTAATCTGTTCCTTGAGCATTTGGAAGATGTGGAAAAACGTTCTAAGGAGACATCATTGTTTCCTAAACTTTTCCAATAGTGACTCAGATGAAAATATAAATATTGTATGGAAGTGAATTCTGGGCAATCTAAGCCCTCCAACATAGTTTTGAATTATTTGTTAGTAGTTAATAGTTATTGGGGAAACTTAATTATCATCTGTAATAACTGTTACCAGGAAAGCAACTCTCCTATGATCTAGATTTCTTGTGGAGGAATGGATGGGCCGGGGGGGGGGGGGTTTGTTATGCTTTTTTTTAAGACTGGGTGTCCCTATCTCACTCAGGGGCTGCTCACAGACATGATCTCACTACTGATTGACCTGAGAATTTTGACCTGCCCCATTTCCAATCTGGGTCAGTTTGCCCTTCCTTAGTCAATTTAGTAACTCGGTGATCAAAACCACCCCCCATATTGATGCCTAATTTAGTGCAGATGCGCCATTGGTATGATTCATTGCAGCTCAAAACTCCTGAGCACAAGCAATCCACCAGCCTTAGGAGCTGGGATTACAACCTCCCATCTGTGGGAATTAGTTCTAAGGAAGGAGTGGCATTTCTTTCTTAATTGCTTCACTAGGTGCATTATAAGTTGTTTGTTTTTTTTTTTCTGAGAACTCTCAGTTATTCAATTGAGGACAGTGGCATGAATATCTTTAGTGAATTCAGTGAGTTTTTTTCTGCTTTTAAGACGGTCAAAGGAAAAATGAATAGGAATGAAAAGTGGTAGTAACAGAGAACTGAAAATGTGACTTAAAAAAAGCAAAGTCGGTTCTGTTTGAACAAAATTCGTCTGAAAACCAGAGCAAACACACTGAAGAGAAATCTAATTCTTCCCAAAACTCTATCTCCTAAAAGTTTTTCAATTACGATGCTTCAATATGTAATCATCATTGGCACTAAACCATGACACTAAGCTATATGACATCCATTGCAACATCCTCGATAAGATATATAAATTTGACATTTTTCTTTGAGAAAAAGGGGAAATTTTGTATTCTCAGATTCCAAACCTAGACCATATTTTGTATGTATGTATGCATGTGTTTGTTTACTTGTGTTACATGTGTACAGTATACACACATGTATGATGTGTGTATATTGTCCTTACGGTAATTGCATTCCTTTACATATATGTATATATACCCTATATTTACATGTATGCATGAGTGTGTGTGTGTGCATGCTTGTAACATCTCAAATGAAACTTATTGTTCTGGAAAATCTGCATATACAAAACTATTCTTAAATCTCCCTGAATCCCAAGAAGAATGTTGTGATCTTTTCTAAAAGGGGCACTTAGAGGTACAAGTGTAAATAAAAATGTGAGTTTTGTTTTCCCTGGAATGAAAAACTAAAGGGAAGCATTTTTTAAACACATGTTTTATATTGTGTTTAAACCTCAAATGCTTAACAATTTGAAACACTGAAGGGTCCAATATGTGTCTTGTTCCCGCAGTTCATCTAAGTTTTCATCGAGTTTGACTTCCAACTTGATACTTCCTTAAGATGAAACTGACACTTTGCTTTTCACCATGATTGGAAGAGAAGTGTACTGCTCTGTTGTAGCTCTGGCATAGTTAATTAAGCTGTTTCTCAGCACGAAATCAAATGTTGCTACCTTGGAGCAAGATCTGGTTTGTGTCCTGATTTCCCCCCTTTTGCAATGGGCTAGGTTCCCAGCTCTGTTCCCAACTCAAAATAAAAATGTGTCTAGGAAAGACACATTTACCATCAGAAATATTAAGATATTGAGTATCGGGTAAACAAACAATCCTGCAAAGGGGAAATGGGAGGAGAGAGTATGGAGAAGGTATTTAAATGTCTGGTTTCTTTTAGATTGGTGTTTTCTTTCAATGAAATTTCATAGGAAACACACATCTTTCTTTTAATCTGATGTAAAGAACATTCATCTTTGAAAGAAATTTGCTTTTAAATATGTAATGAGGAGTCATCCCCCTCTGTGTACTATGGGGGAATTATTGTGTGACTTGAAGGGAAAATGAATAGACATCTCTAGCCTCTTCTCCCCACAACGTTCTCCATGGGAGACTAATTCCTGCCAGAAGGAGGTTGGGGCCAAAAGCTTAATCATTCTTCTCTCCTCAGAGAGAAGGGGTATTGAGTTAGCATCATATCTATCTGCTTCCTTAAATATTCTTAGTCTAGGGGATATGGTTTTCAGGATGAAGAAAAATTTATAAATGTTGTTTCTTACAATAACCAGATGGATGAGGGAAAGGAAGACCCCAAGCTTAATAAGCACAGCTTAACTCCCTTCCCACCAAGCACCAGTTCTACAATGAATACACATAGCAGGTGCCAAATAAAACCATTTATCCAAGTTGATAGGAAAACAGAAATCAGAGAAAGCACACAATACAGAATGACAGAGCTCTTCCATTAAGCATAAGGAAACAGCTCGAACAAGTGAGTGAATCTGCATCTCACCCAAGGGAAAGTTTCCCAAAGTGTCTAGAATAGCATAGCAAGCTGGGGATAAGAACGTGTTGGAGACTGCAACTCCTCTTATGTTGATTGCTTCCCAGAGTCTTTTCCTTCAGCAACCTGAAGTGGGACTGGCATTATCCATCTTTGCTTTGGAATCTGGAAACCAGAAATGCCTGAAGGGACCACAGAGCCAAAAGTGACCAAGAAAATGAAAACACTAGTGGTCTCTTCTCTCCCATTCTCACCAACTCCACTCTCCCCTTACACAGGTATGAGACATTGATCAGTCCCATAGAGTTTTGGGGGTTAAGTTACACTATATATCTATATGTATATACCTAGATATAGGTGATAGAGATATCCAAAAACTTTGGCCCATTGTTATGGGACTCTACTTATTGGTAGAGGGGAGGGATATCAATCCATAGATTTAGAGATAGAAGTAGATGGAGACATAGGACAGAAATAGTATGTGTGCATGCATACATGTATGTATGTATGTATTATGTATCTAAGGTAGCATAGTGGATAGAGGGCTTGCCTCAGTCAGGAAAACTTGTATTCAAGACCACCTCTCATATAGACTGGCTATATGATATTGAGAAAATCACAACGTCTTAGCGACCTGCACTAGTTCAACAGGAGCTCACTACAATGATGAAGTCCATAGAGAGAGATTGATACAGAAAGAGCTCTAGAAAGATATCTATATAACTCTCTACCTATAGATCTGTGTCTCTGCCTGAGTCTTGCTCTGTCCTCTCTCTCCCTCTCCCTCTCTCTCTCTCTCTCTCTCTCTCTCTCTCTCTCTCTCTCTCTCTCTCTCTCTTCTGTATATATATACATATATATATATATAATATATACATATATATACATATGTATGTGTGTGTTTGAGAGACAGAGGGAGAGAGAGAGAGAGATCAGTGCAGTGAGTTCCTTCTGAAGAATAATCTCTGCTAAGGGAGGCTGACAGAGAGGGACGGGGGATTCTTCTGAAAGCCTATGTATACACAAGTGTTTACATGTGTGTCATGTGTTATATGTATATATGAGCTTTCAGGACAAGAGTGGTCAGAGTATTATGGAAATAAATATGTGAGAAAAGAGATATGGATATATAGCAGAAATGTATAAGCATGTATACTTTTGCAATACAAGAGCCACTATAGTCTTGAAGGCCTATACATACAGACATTTGTGTATTGTCTATTCATGTGTATGTACACATATCCAAGAAAACAGTCACTGAAGACATTTAAACACATTCTATGTCATGCTTTGTGAAGGATATATTCTATATGTACTGATGTTTTATGTACTAATGTGTGCATAAAATGCTACCAGGGAGGAATCTCAGAAAAAGGACTTTTCTCAGTACTCACACAGACCAGACTCAGTTCTAGGACAGCCAGACCCCAAAGAGAAGGGATCAGACTCTTGGTTCCTTGTATCTTCAACTCAGAGTTCCAGAGAAAATCTCTATGAAATAGCTTGGTCATGTCTAGGATCTCCCCTAAAATATTAACAAGGTTCCTTCCAGAAAAGGCATACAAAACATAAAGTAGATGTCCAGTACAGGATTGTTGTGATAGCTATTTTTTCATCCATCATGAAACAATTCCTAACATAAAAGTAACCCATCAATACCCATTAGCTAATTCTAAAAATGGAAACCAACAATCCAACACATCTATTATACTCCCCTGGGTGATAAGGGCACTTCATGAGTCTGTTGGACAGATAGTTCCCTTTCACCTCTGAGCTTCACCTTCTACCCACCTCATGAGGTTGGATCCCTTGGCATGGCACAATATAGCTTGGATTTCCTTACTCCTTTCAGCTCCAACAACTTACTGGAGGTTGCCATTTTCTTCTAAGGAATAGAGGAAGCACCACCTAATGGGAAGTCAGCACCTACTTTGGAGCTCCCAAACTCAACTTCTTGAGGTTACCATGATAGTGGAAACACCTACCTTCAGCATCCCTGTTTGGTCACCTGTACTCAGAGTTCTTTTGATCTTCCATTGTTTCAGTTGTGTCCGACTTTTTGTGACCCCATTGTGGAGTTTTCTCACCAAAGTTACTGGAGGGTTTTGCCATTTCCTTCTCCAGCTCATTTTATAGAAGAGAAAACAGAGGTAAACAGGGTTAAGTGACTTGCCCAGAATCACATGCTAGTAAGTCTGAGGGCAAATTTGGATTCAGATCTTTCTGCCTCCAGGCCTGATTCTCTAGCCACTGCACCACTTAGCGGTGGTCACATCTTCTGTTTTGTCCTCAGAGAAGAAAGTGCAAATCAGAAGAGGTGGCCAGGAGAATAAGATCTCATTTTAGGCATGCTAATGGAAGTATATGTTAATAAATATTGTCATGCACTTAGCCATTGCCACTGCAGAAGAAGAGGAGAGAGATCCCTTCCCGCAACTAAAAATTCAAAGAAAAGATGCACTTCAAACAAAAATAGACTGGAAAACATTTCTCACCATTCCTCTTATGACCAACTGAAAGGTTGAATCTTTGTGATTCATCTGATAAACCATCACAGAAGACAATAATGAATTAATCAAGTCACAGGTATTTCAGCACTGAGCCAGAGTACATGCCCACTTACATGGAACAACACAAAAGAATGACCCATGACATGGGATCGAACATGGGTAGGGAGTCAGCCTCTCTGCATCAAGTTCTTCTGATATGTACTGACTGTGTGGTCGTAGGCAAGTCACTGAACTTCTCAGTGCTCTCGGGAAATCCTAAAATTTGAATGAATATGTATAATACATACATACATGCACACGGACACACCTGTGTGTTTGTATGTGTTTTCCGTTAATCCAAGCAACTTCTTGAACTGCCTTTATTATTTGATTTATCATTATAGTAATAACAGATGAGAAAGAGGGAGAGAGGGGGGGAGAGAGAGAAAGAGAGAGAGACAGAGATAGGGACAGAGACAGAGTATACAGAGACAGAGAGAGAAAGTATACAGAGTGGTTAGAGCACTGGACTGCCTAGACTGCCTAGATTAGAGTAAGAAAGACCTATGTTCAAATCTTGCCTCAAACACTTATTAAATGCATGTCTCTGAGTAAGTCATTTATTCTCTCTGAGACTAGCCTCTGTAAAATGTGGGTTACAATATCATGTGCCTCACAGAGATGTCATGACCACTAAATGATATGGCATATGGAAAGTGCTTCATAAAGCTTTAAATATAATATTGCGGGGGGGCAAATCAAGGGTTGTAGGTAGCTGTCCTTTGCTCTCAAAGAGGACCAGGATGGCATCACTACATTACAGTCAAGTTTCAATGTGTTCAACTGTAGCTCATTAGACCAATATTAGCTCAGAATGCTCTGCCACAGGTCAGACACAAATAGTCCACATGAACATATGGGATGGATTCTCCAAATCTGTGCATTTCATGTTCTTTTGAGCTACTTCAATTCTGCTTTGCTCATAAAGCACAAATCATGCTGACCTGTCCTGTGCCAGTGTCTCCCATGCCACACAATCAATTCCAAATTTCTTGAGAGAGACCTTGAGAGTGTCTTTGTATTTGTTTTCCTGACCACTAGGTGAGCACTTTCTCTATGTGAATTCTCCATAAAATAGTCTTATATATGCTTAAAGCAAGCATATATTTGGCATTTGAACAAAGTGGTCAGCCAAGTGAAGTTGCACTCTCTCCAGTAGAGTTTGAAAGCTTGCCAGTTTAGTTCAAGAAAAGATCTCAGTGTCTGGTATCTTATCCTGTCAGGACATCTTCAGAAATCTTTCTGAGACAATTCAAATGGAAGCGATCCAGTTTCCTGTCATGGTGCTGGCATACTGTTCAGGTTTCACAGACATACAACAATGAGATCAGCAGAATGGCTCTGTAGACCTTCAATTTGGTAGTCAGTCTAATACCTCTTCTCTTCCATACTTTCCTTCAGAATCTCAAAAGCACTGAGCTAGCTTTGGCAATGCATGTAGCAACCTTATTATCATATATACCGTTGGAAAGTTTACTACCAGTGGCCTTATTCACAGCATTCAAACTTCTCCATTTGCTGTAACCAATGGGTCCATGGATGGATGGTGTGGTGTTGGTCGGTAAAGCACCTACATCTTCTTGGTGTTAATTGCTTTTTAAAATATATTCAAGATTTAAATATATTTATTTTTAGTTTTCAACATTCATTTAGACAAGATTTTGAGTTCAAAATTTTCTTCCCACCTCTCCCCTCACCACCACATCAAGATGTCAAGCATTCTTATTACTCCTTTCCCCAGTCTGCCCTCCTTTTTATCATTCCCCCTCTTAACCTCTTCCCCCTTACTTTCTTGAAGAGCTAGATAGATTTCTATACCCCATTGCTTGTCTATCTTATTTCCCAGTGGCATGTAAAAACAATTTTTTAACATTTGTCTTTAAAACTTTGAGTTCCAAATTCTCTCCCTTCTTGCCTCCCCACCCACTCCCATTGAGAAGGCCGGCAATTCAATATAGGTTATACATGTGTACTTATGCACCCCCATAATTGGTATGTTGTGAAAGAATAATTATATTTACCTCCATCAAAGCCAACCTGGTCACCCAATCTATTTTCTCCTTTGACCCTGTCTCCTTTCTAAAGTGTTTGTTTCTGATTACCCTTCCCCCAATATGGCCTCCCTTCTATCATCCCCCTGCTCTTATCCCCTTCCTCCCTACTTTCCTGTAGGGTAAGATGCCCAATTGAGTGTGTATATTATTCCCTCCTTAAACCAAATCTGATGAGAGTAAGGTTCACTCATTCCTTCTTATCTCCCCACTCTTCCCTTTCAGTGTAAAAGCTTTTTCTTGCCTTTTTTATGTCAGATAATTTGCCCCATTCTATCTCTCCCTTTCTCCTTCTCCCAATATACTCCTCTCTCATCCCTTAATTTTATTTTTAGATATCATCCTTTCATATTCAACTCACCCTGTGTCCTCTATCTGTCTATCTATCTACCTATCTATCTATCTGTCTATCTATCTATCCTTTACTCCAACTACCCTAATACTGAAAAAGGTTTCATGGGTTACAAATACTATCTTTCCATGAAGGAAGGTAAACAGTTCAACTTTAATAAGTCTCTTATGATTTTTCTTTCCTCTTTACCCTTTCATGCTTCTCTTGATTCTGGTATTTCAAAGTCAAATTTTCTATTCATCTCTGCTTTTTACAGAGCTCCTCTGACCTCTGGAATATCATATTCCACACCCTTTGATCCCTTCATGTAGAAGCTGCTAGATCTTGTGTTATCCTGATTGTATTTCCACAATATCTGAATTCTTTCTTTCTAGCTGCTTGCAATATTTTGAAACCTGACATCTGGGAACTCAATAATTTAGCTATAATGTTCCTAGGAGTTTTCCTTTTGGCATCTCTTTCCAGAGGCAATTGGTGGATTCTTTAAAATCCTATTTTCACCCTCTGATTCTAGAATATCTGGGCAATTGTCCTTGATAATTTCTTGAAAGATGGTATCTGGGTTCTTTTCTTTTATCATGGCTTTCAGGTAGTCCAATTGTTTTTAAATGATCTCTCCTGGATCTATTTCCAGGTCAATGGTTTTTCCAGTGAGATATTTTACATTGTCTTCTACTTTTTTCCATTCTTGTGGTTCTGTTTTATAAATTCTTGATTTCTCAGAAAGTCATTAGCTTCCATTTGCTCCATTCTCATTTTGAAGGAATTATTTTCTTCAGTGAACTTTTGGATCTCTATTTACATTTGACCAATTCTGCTTGTTAAGACATTCTTATTGGCTTTTTGAACTTCTTTTGCCATTTGGGTTAGTCTATTTTTAAGATGATATTTTCTTCAGTATTTTTTATGATTTTCTTGCATCACTCTCATTTCTTTTCCCAATTTTGCCTCTACTTCTCTTGCTTGATTATCAAAATACTTTTTGAGCCCTGCATGACCTGCAACCGATTCATGTTCCTTTTGGAGTCTTTTGATGTAGTAGCTCTGACTCTGCTGTCCCTCCTCTGATTTTCCTTGTCACCAAAGTAAGAATCTATAGTCTGTGTTCTTTTACAATGTTTACTCATCATCCCAGTCAAGCACTTGACTCTCTAATCTTTGTCAAGGTAAAACTCTGCTTTCAGTGGGTGTGGGGTGGGTATACTGTTCCAGGCTTCAGGGATTTTGTATCAGCCCTTTGATCCCCCATCATCTGTGGACCCAGAACTCTGGAAGCAGCCTCTGCTGCTGCTGCTGCTGACTGACTGATTGGTTGGCTACCACCCCCACCACCCCCACCACCACTCTGGAACTGGGGCCAGATTCTGCCAGACCTTGTGCTCCTTTTTCACCCAGGTCCCACAGAGTTTTCCCACTCACCTTTTTGGCATTTGTGGTTGAAGAAGTCTGCAAACTGCCACAACTGGCAATGATTCAACACCCTGTGGTCTATTCTGGCTGACCTGTGCAGATACGGCCCATGTTGGACTGTGCTCTGCTCCCTCCTCAATACAAAAGACCCTTCCTGCTGACTTTCCAGGCTGTCTTGGGCTAAGAATTTGTTTCACTCCATCATTTTGTGAGTTCTGCACTCTAGAATTTGTTTAGAGTCATTTTTACAGGTATTTGGAAGGATTTGGGGGAGAGCTCAGGGAAGTCTCTGCTTTTACTCTGCCATCTTGGCTCTGCCCCTTGTTGTTAATTGTTACACCAAAATCAGCAAAAGCATCAGAGAATTGATCCATAGTTTGTTGCATCTCAGCTTCAGAGGCTGCACTGAGTACACAATCATCTGCAAATAGAAGCACCAAAACTCCCTTCAATTTGCTCTTGGTTTATAGCTTTTTCAAATTGAAGAATTTAACCATCAAAGTAGAAAGATGGACCTTTAGAAGCTCCCCTCCATAGCCCATAAAATACCCATAAAAAGAATGACTCCAAACAAATTCTAGAGAAGCAGAAGCTGCAAACAACAGAATAAAAGAGATTTCCAGCCTAAGACAGCCTGGAAGGCTAACGAGAAAGGTCTATCACATTGGGTGTGGAGTGGAGCCCAGTATTGTCTATGCAGTGCAGTAGGGATAGGCCTGGAACAGGCTTCAGGGAACCATTAGCAGTAGCAGTTCCTAGATTGCTCAACCCACAAATGCCAAAGACAGCTTCAAGGGTCAGTGAGAAAGCACTTTCACCTGAATGAACATGGTCTGGACCCTCCAGCAGCAACAACAGCATCTATTTTTGACCCTGGGGGAATTGAGTGGCTGGTCTGGGTTTCAGCACTAAGTGGCTCTCCTGGGTTGCAGAAGAGTGGTGGCAATGGAGCTGATGGTGGCTTTGGAGAGGGAGCCCTGCTGGCAAATCCTGGGCAGAATAGAGTGCTTCTGGCTGCTCCCAGATGAGAGTATAGGCCAGGAGAGGAGTAACTCCTGTCCCTGGATTGTGCCACCTTGGAGGAACCAAGAATTTACAGGTCCCCAGAGTATACCCTCCTCTTGACAAAGGACTCAAAATTCAAGTATCTGACTGGGAAGGTGCCCAAAAAAGGGGAAAAAATAAGACTATATAAGGCTACTTTTTTAGTGAACAGGTATTTCCTTCCACCCTTTCAGATGAGGAAGAACAATGCATACCATCAGAGGAAGACCTAAAAGTCAAGGTTTCTGCATCCAAAACCTCCAAAATAAATATACAATGGTCTCACACCATGGAAGAGCTCACAAAGGATTTTGAAAATCAAGTAAGAAAAGTGGAGGAAAAATTTGGAAGAGAAATGATAGTGATGTAAGAAAATCATGAAAAGCAAATCAACAGCTCGCTAAAGGAGACCCAAAAAAATGCTGAAGAAAGTAAGACCTATAAAAATAGGCTAACTCAACTGGCAAAAAAGGTCCAAAAAGCCAATGAGGATGTTTTAAAAAGTGGAATAAATCAAATAGAAAAGTAGATTCAAAAGCTCACTGAAGAAAATATTTCTTTAAAAATTAGAATGGAGCAGACGGAAGCTAATGACTTTATGTGAAATTAAGAAATTACAAAACAAAACCAAAAGTATGAAAAAAATAGAAGATAATATGAAATATCTCATTAGAAAAACAATTGACCTGAAAAATAGATCCAGGAGAGATCATTTAAAAGTTATGGGACTACCTGAAAGCCATGATCAAAAAAAGAGCCTAATCATCATCTTTCATAAAATTATCAAGGAAAACTGCTCTGACATTGTAGAACCACATGGCAAAATAAATATTGAAAGAATCCATCATTCACCTCCTGAAAGAGATCCAAAAAGAGAAACTCCTGGGAATATTGCAGCCAAACTCCAGAGTTCCCTGCTCAAGGAGAAACTATCACAAGCATCTAGAAAGAAACAATTTGAGCATTGTGGAAATACAATCAGGATAACACAGGATCTGGAAACTTCTGTGTTAAGGGGCTGAAGAACTTGGAATATGATATTCCAGAAGTCAAAGGAACTAGGATTAAAACCAAGAATCACCTACCCAGCAAAACTGAGTATAATACGTCAGGGGGAAAAGTGGTCATTCAATGAAATAGGGGACTTTCAAGCATTCTTAAAGAATTTAACCATCAGTGTGGTAGCTGACTTTGACGCCATGCTCATCCTCATTGAAGGTATTTGACAGCTTGGATGAAAATCATGCTAAAAAGCATGGGAACTAACACACAGCCTTGTTTCACTCCATTGGTGTGAAAGTTTGTGAGCATTAGTCATTATTTAGAACTTGGGCAATCATATCATCATGAAATTGGTGGGAAATTAATATCTAGGGGCAACCAAATTTTGACAAATCTTCCATAAGCCCTGATGACTGACGGTATTGAAGGCCTTGATCAGATCTACAAATGTATACAGACTTCTTTTCTGCTCTTGGCTTTTCTTTTAGAGTTATCAGGAAGTCACACCAGCTCTCAAGTAGATGAAGGTGAAGCTTCAGCCTAATAAAGATGACTGTGACAAGAATTTTGCTGACAGTGATTAAGAGGGAGACACACCCCACCCACACACTTCACCCCACCCCTTGATTGTCATAGGACAAACTATTTCCTTTATCTTTATCAAGATGAACAATAGAAGTGTCCTTCAGCTTTTGGGGGATAACTTCCTCTTGCTATATGACTCAGAAAATTTCACTCAGGTTTTGTATGAGCAATGGACTCCCCACCTTGCAAATCTGAGTTGAAATAGAAATAGCACCAAGTGCTTTGCCACAGGAGAGGAGTCTAATGGCATTCAAAACCCCTTCTTCACTTGGAAATTTGTCTAGAGAGGAATTGATTTCAACCTGAGGTAAATAATCAATAGCCCCAGCATTGATCGATGATGATCTGTTGAGAACACCATGGAAATGTTCAGTTCATCTCTCTAGGATCACGTCCTTATCACTAATCAATGTGACTCTGTCAGCATTGAGTAGGTGACAAGCACCATATGTCTTTGGCCCATAAATAGCTTTCAGGACATTGTTACTATCGGCATAAAAGTGAATTTCATCTGCCTTCTTACTGAGTCAAGAATCCTGCATCTCTCTGAGCTTCATTTGTACTTCATTTTTGATGGAGTTACATACTGCCTTCTTAGAGATGGATGACTTATCCTGCTGGCAAACCCCATGGAGTTCTCATTTTTCATTTAGCAGCTTCTGAATTTTACCATTATTTTCATCTTACCAGTTTTGATGTTTGTGAGTGTTCTGCCCCAGATGAGCACATGCAGTGCTGTATACCAAATCTCTCTGAATGCTGCTCATTCCTTTTCTGCACCACTCTTGCCAACTATGTGTTGGCTCAACTTTCCCTCCACAATAGAAACAAACTCTTCCCTTTCAGAGAAGCAATCTAATCTGTTGGCATTGTTTTCTAGTAGTCATTTTGCCATTGGACTGTCCCTTTTGTTGAATTCAAATATGTAGCTTGGAATGGATAAATCTATGATCAGTCCAGCACTCTGCACCATACATTGCTTTCTTCACTCTCACATTCCGTCTGTCTCTTCTCCTTATAATCACATAGTCTGTTAAATGTCAGTGGTTGCTGTAACCCTAGCCCTAACCCACAAATCCACAAAGTTTCATTGCATTTAGGTAAATCAAAAACATTGTTGGTGTTAAGAAGGTCATGAGTAAACAAGTCTTCAGCAATAAGTGACCAACCAACTCCATTCCTCTCAAGGAATATCTGCCATATTTGGTAGTCTGAGCTTACTCTAGCATTAAAGTTACCCAGAATTGTAAGTTTGTCCTCTTTTGGCACATTGATAAGGGTTTTGAAGTCTTCATAAATTTTTTCTTTGACCTCATCAACATTAATCATGATGGAGCATAGGCACTAATGATGGTGGCATGGCATTTTCCTGCTATTGGCAATCACATTGTCGTGAGTCTGTTATTCATTCCTTTTAGTAGGCATATAAGCTTGTTGACCAGATTAGTTTTGATTGCAAAACCTACTTTCACTTCACAGCACTCCTCTTCATCAAGGCGACTCCAGCAAAACACGTATCCTACTCCAGTTTTAGTAGGCTGACCTTCATTTGCCAGCCTTGTTTCACTCAGGACTGCTATTTGGTTGTGATACCTGCTGAGTTCTTTTGCAACAAAAATTGCTTGTCTTTCAATTGTATTTTCAGTTCTGTAAGTGTTTGTGCATTCCATGTACTGATGGTGAGAGGAATCATCTTTGCAGAAGTTTTTGTATATTTTCATTTTGTGTTTTGATCCCAGCATGGGATCCCCACCTGCCATGGTAATCAGGCCAGAGTTAGATATGCAGACCATTTTTAAGGCACATTTTCTAGTTCCTTCCTTACATTAGGAGGGGAACAGTGTGGTCCTTAAAAGGATCCTCAGACACTCAGGGGACTGCTGAATTCCATTGCTGCTTCCAGTGAGAAGACAACCCTTTGACTTGGGCACCTGAGTGCAGTGCAGTTGTGACTGTAGCTCGCAGTGTATCCACACCTGCTGCTTCTTCACTTACCTTTCATCACAGGACTTTGATACTGGTAAAAATGGTAAAATGGTATGGGTGATGTCTTTTGATTTGTGCATAAATTGGATGTAAGTGAGACAGAGCTGCATGAAGTCCTTGACCTCACGCTTTCTTCCAGAGTCATCAAGTCCAGTGGTAGAATACAGTCAAGAAGACTGGTGATGGCTCAAGATGCAGTGGATGACCTTGGGGTCTTTGGTTTCTAACCAAGCTCTAAGCACTTCACTGCACCTACTTCAGCTGTCTTTATGGCCACTGGAACAAATTGTCCTCACCTACCCATTTCACCAGGGAAAGTCTTAATATGCTTGGAGTAGACACCTCTTTAACTCACCAATGGGTTTGAGATCTCCCAGTTACCTTCAGCCTGGAAGAATTTATGGACATATGCCCACTGCACATGCTACAACTTCTTGGAGCCACAGATGAGAGTCAGGTGGATTAGGTGGACACAAAAAGTGGAAAGCATCCCTAAAAGGGCTCAACGATTCTCACACCAGAAGTACTAGTTTTCCCTGAACACACCCTACAGCCCAGGCAAATCAATTATGGCTAGATGGTTAGATATCAATATTCTTGTGTATGTATATATGTATGTGTGTATTATGTGTATGTATGTGTGTATGTGTGTTTGTAATATATAATACATATTTTTTACTTTACCTCTCCAGAATCCAAAGGTAATGGACAAGAAACAGCCTACTGTATTCTTTTAAATTTGAAGCAAGTTGTGTCTTCTATAACCATCATTCCCTCTACCACAAAACAGAACATATCCACTCAATGAGATTCTCACCAAGTTTCACAGGCTTTTTTCCTGCTCTTTCCTGTATAAATTTCAAATCTTCAAACATTCCCTTTAACACTAGCATTTTCTTAAGTGGATGCTTAGAAGATGATAATTTCAAAGATATCAGGCTGTATATACAAACCGACTTGAGAAAAAAATGTTTAATCAAACCAACAATCTAGTGCCTTTAAAAAAATTGCTGGATTACTCCAGTAATTGCTTTATTTAATTCATTTTTCCCCAAACCAACTTGTATAACTTCTAGGAATGAGTGCAGGCTCAGTCTTCTGGTCCATATATTGGCCTTCTATAAAGAGTAGAACGTCATTTGTCATTACAATAATGGAGGGGAAGAAAATTCTACACTAGTAGATGGGAAAAACTTCTTTCTCATCATCTTAAAGAGTTCCTAGAGAACGAGGGGGCTTTATATTAAATAGTTATAGAACAAATTTGAAAAACTAATTTTGTATGTTTCCTACATAGACAAGACAGCATAGCCCAGTATAAAGGGCGTGGAATTTCATATCAGACAACAAGAGTTCAATGCCAGCTTTGCCACTTAGTGGTTATGAGATCTTAGACAACTTAACCTCTCTAAGCTTCAGTTTCTTCAGAAGTTAAATGAAGAGGTTGAATTTGTTGACCTCTGTGATCACTTACAATTCTCAATATTGAAGTCAATGGGATTGTGCTATTTCTTCTGGCCTCTAGCAGAGGCATCACCAGAAACCCAACAAATATATGTGATTAAAAGACATGCAGAGTGCATGGCAGAGAGAGGCTGTTTAGGTTGACCTGTTTGGAGTTGTAGAATATGGAGCGATAGCATCTCAAATTATGAAAGGTCAGAAGTAAGAAGTAGGTCATCCAGAGCAAATATATCATTGATTTTGAGATACAAAATGGAGAGGGCCCAGAGAAAGGAGACATGTCAGCAGAACAAGATATATTGACCAACCAAAAAAAATTTCCTAAATGCCCACTACGTGCAAGGCACTGGGAATATGGAGGCACAAATGAAGTCATTCTTGACCTCAAGGATCTTATGATCTGTCAAAGGGTTACAGTATGAACACATATATTTTTTAAATAGATACAAAATAAGAAAGTAGTAGCACCTGGGGGATCCAGAAAACAACTACATAAAAGTGCTTGAGCTGAGTCTTAAAAGAAGCTAAGATTCTAAGAGGCAGAAAGAAGAAAAGAAATAGACTACTATATTTTTTTAACAAAAGTAAGATCAATTTGACTGGATATTAGCATGGATAAAGGAGAGTAATGAATAATAAGGCTGGAAAAGTGGGGGAAAGGTTATGAAATGTTTTAACTGAAGATAGAAGATCTTTAACTGAAGATAGAAGAAATCATGTTTGATTGTGAAAGGTAATAGGGAGTGACAGCAATTCATTGAGCAGAGAAGTGACTGACATGGTCAGATCAATATTTGAGTATATGAGGTGGAATGTCAAGGAAGATACTGAAGTTGTAAAACTGAATGATTAAGAGAAGGATAGTGGCCTCTACAAAAATAGGATGGCGAGGCAGGAGGGGACAGAGGAGTGAGAGGCTGGCAGTGCGCAGGACAATAAATGAATTTGGGGAGAAAGGGAATGAGCTGTGTTTTGAATATGTTGAATCAAAACTGTTTTTAGTACATCCACTCTGAAAAGCTGAATTGGCAATTGGCAGTGTTTGAGAATTTAAAAAAATATACGTTTGTACGTATATATGTGTGTATGTCCCTTTGTACAGTTTGAGGGGAGGAAGAAGGATGATTTGGAGGAAGTGATGGAGAATACTTCTGTGGTAGACATATACATATTGTGTATAAAGATGAGAAGTAAACATGTGAATTGGTGAGGTCAAGCGTGTGAAAAGAAGAGAGCCAAGGACAGAGCCCTGGGAGCATACATAGTTAGAAGGGATGATTTGGATGATGACCCGATAAAGGAGAATGAGAAAAAGCAGTGAGGTAAAGGAGAACCAAAAGCAGTAAAATAAAAATCCAGAGAGGAGAGAGTATGTAAGAGGAGATGGTGGTCAGTACTGTCAAATGCTGCAGAGAAGTCAAGAAAGATGAGGACTGAGGAAAATTCAGCAAATTTGGTAATTCAGAAATCATCAGTCCCTTCAAAGAGAATAATATAGGAGATGAGTAAGACCGGCAATGTGAAGGAATGGGGTCAGATAAGAGGAAAAATGGAGTAAATGAATGAATGATAGCATGAATGAATGAACAACGAAATAAATACTGGAATGAAAATTGGGTATCCAAACATTATCTCTCAAAGAAAGATTGTCATATGAAATTTAAATTACTCAAGGCAGTAAATATGTTATCATGTGTTTGATTCCTGGCACATGAACCCTTCTTTTTTGTTCCTAATGGGAACCACTAGTGTTCCCACAGAAGTGGCAGGAAACAAATATCACAAACTAAGAAATTGTATTATGTCCATGCGTGCATATATGTACATATATATATATATATATATATATGTGTGTGTGTGTGTGTGTGTGTGTGTGTGTCCATATATACGTATGTGTGTGTTCTGATAAGTATAAAATCATAAAACAACATAATCTCTCTTTATAGATGAGGAAACTGATAATTAAAGAGGTAAAGTCTCTCTCAGGCAAGCTAGTATAAAAGTTGGAATGAGAATCAGTTCACACTTTAGCCCCTTAGGCGGAAACATTTTGATTCTGAAACAAAGTACAACATATTGCTAAGACTAGTATTGAGGAAACATAGCTAACCAGCTCTAAATCTGTTACGTACTACCTATATAAACTTGGAAAGTCACTTCATTTCCATGAACCTCCACCTCTTCATATGTCAAATAAAGAGGTTGTATTAGGTAACTTCTTAGGTCCTTTCCAGCTCTAGATGAATTACACTTTGAAATATGGTCCAATGGCAATTCTATGAAGATAACCATGTTCCAGTTGACCAGGTTTTACTATGTTATTGCTTCAGAAGACACTACTTGACACCTCAGTTTTTGAAACCTATGTGAGAGTGAACCTTTGAATATAATGCATTTACTATAAGTAATTGTGATGTGGTTACAGATAAAATTTGAACTTTGGTTTATGCAAATCTATATTAGAGCAATTCATTTTTATGATAGCTTTTAGTTCAGATTGTGCATAAATAGTTTAGAAAATAAAAGACAATTAACTTTATTAGGTTATGGTCTTAGGAAATAGAGACAGCAAACTAGATGCTATTCAATGAAACTGCACTAGATACATTTCCCTTTCATTTTTAGTTTTCACTTTCAGATTTCTGTATATGTGATTCATGGGAAAATTTTCTAATGAAAAGAGAATAGTTATAAAAATCACAGGATCTCAGAGCTGGGAAGGACCTCATGGGGCATTTGGTTGAAATCGTACTAGAACAGACATTCCCTACAACAAGTGGTCATCTGCCCTCACCAAGAAGTCTTCTGGGGTTGGGGAAAGCTCATCCTTACCAAGCAGGGCATCCTACTTGTGCACAATTCTCATGGTTTGGAAGTTTTCCTTACAGCAAGCCCAAATCTCCCTTTCTGCAATATTCACATACTACTCTCAGGTCTGTCCAATGGGGCCAAGAGAAACAAGTCTGAGCCTTCTTCTACATGACAATCCTTCAAATATGTGTTGACTATTATATTTTCCATAACTCTTCTATTCTCCTACTGACATAGTCTCAGTCCCTCAAGCCAAATCACATATGGCATGGTCTCTAGACCCTTCACCACCATCTTTTGGATGCTCTCCAGTTTGCCAGTGTTCTCTCTAAAATGTAGTGCCAGGAATCAAACACTTCCTTATTCTAGGTATCAAATAGTCTTTTCCTGTTGACGAGGATTGTATCATCTTTGTTATCCATGTAACACTATTGACCGACAATGACCTTTCAGTTTTATATTTATAAATAATATTATTTATATTATATAATTATACATTATAAATAATTATATGATGATAAATAATAATTTATATAATTTTATAGATGATAAATCTATATTTATATTTATCCCTGTTAGTATCCATCCTAATGGATTCCAGCCTATCAAAAATTTTCCAGATGCTGCTACTGCCATTCAATGTTAATTATCCCTTCTATCTTCTAATCTGTTATAGGCGTCTGGGTGACAGAGTGGATAGAGTTTGAGGCAGGAAGACTAATCTTTCTGCTTTCAAATCTGGCCTCACACATTAGAAGAGCTGTGTGACCCTGGGCAAGTCATTTAACTCTCCTTGTCTCAGTTCCTTATCTGTAAAATGAACTGGAGAAAGAAATGGCAAACCACTCTGGAATCTTTGCCAAGAAAACTGCACCTGAATTCATGAAAAATTGGACACGACTCAGCAATAAATCTTTTAATCATCTTAAAAACTGAGAAATATGCCATCTATACCTTCATCCACTGATTCAAATGTTGAATATTGCAAGACCAAGGGTAGATTCCTAAGGCACTCAGACATAAAGGCCTCCTTCCAAGCTGTGTGTGTGTGCATATGTGATAGTTTATATGGGGGGGAAGAGGAAATGAGGCAATCTTATATGATCCATTCTTACTGAAGTTATGCTAGCTTTCAGTGATCATTGCATCCATTTCCAATTGTTTACAAGTCATCAATTTAAATAATTTGTACTAATTTTTTTCCCTATAATGTAAATCAGGAGGTGGTAACCATAGAAAGGAACTTTGTTCTAAATAGTCATATGAATTGTGAATAAAATTATAGGACAATAGATTGGCATGTCCATTCCAGATGCAATTATAATATTGACTTGAACGTGGTTCCCTGAGCAATAGGTAAAAATTAGGGCAGAAAATTAAAAGATGGGGGCAAATCAATTGGATAAAATGCCCCCCACCTAGGTGTTGATGTCCTTGTAGATAGGCTAGATGTAGTAAAGCAGGCATCTACTCTCTTGCCTGTGAATCAGGGCAGCATTTTTCAATAAAAAGCTCAATTTATATATTTAAAAGGACTAGCAAATTGTATGTACTAGATTTACAGTTTCATGTAATCATCATTTTTCTATCCTACTATGTTATGAAACTGCTTGTTTTATTTCTTAAGTTCAGAATAAAATAAATTAAAAGAGTTTCTTGTGCTGTCCTTGAATTTTATAAGTTTATCAACAGCTTCTCAGCATCTCCCAGCAATCTCCTCTGTTGGTTTTTGCCACACCCCAGCATGAAATACATCTGGTCCTGATGAAGTCATCCATTGAAGGCAACCTGGTATTCTTTTAGTATCTTCTCACCTTTTTAACCATTTCGGTTCCATCTTTCTCAGTACCTATATCATTCTTCCTGGTGGAGAAAACAGAAGCAAAACAAGCATTAGATAGTTTTGTCTTTCATCATTTTATACTATTATTCCTCTATCCCTAGCGTCAGTCCTATCCACTCTTTGGTCCTACTCTTACTCCAACTCCCAAACATGGCTTTCTGAAAAAGTCTTATTACTGGATGAAGTTATAATGTTGTCTCTTCCTTTCATCACACACACATACACACACATAGATATATGTATACTTACATGTATATTTACATACATACATGCGCATATATATATATATATATTTCTATTTTAATTGGTAAGTTCTCTCTGCATCCATATCAACCTTTCAGACAGCTTCCCCTTTTCTTTTTCATCAGATTCATTTGTGTTTGGATCTGTGTCTTCAGAATTCTATTCCTAAGACTTTCCATTTCTAGTGATTCAACCTTCCCCTATGGAATTCTAGACCATGGGATTCCATTTATCCTTTCCTTCGAAATTGTTCTAACTCCTTTCCCTCAAAATCTAGGCTAAATATTAAACTAGCCCATTTTCTATCTCCTCTGTGTGCCCATCCTTCGCTGCTGAAGAAGACCATGCCATCAGAGAAATAATGATATGACTTGCACTTGACTTTGTTTTGAGTGAGGGAGTGCTGTGCAGGTCACCAGCCTCACTTCTCCTCCAGAACCATCTGAATCCAGTGACCAGATATTCATCAGGATGACTGGAGATGGCCCAGGATGAGGCAATATGTGACTTGCCCAAGGTCACACAGCTAGTGAGAGTCAAGTGTCTGAGGTGAGATTTGAACTCTGGTCCTCCTGACTCCTGCACTGGTGCTCTATCCATTGCACCATCCAGCTGCCCCAATGAAACAGTCCTATGCACATATACAAGGATTGATAAAGTTCTTCGTAAGATACAGAGAAACCCCATGAAAGAACAGAACAACAACAGATATTAGACTCACCCTATAGTTATAGCTATTCAAGGTTCCATGGTTAGAGCTGTAAGCATGAATGTTTCACCACAAAATGAAGACATGGACACTGTGATGAATCAATTTCCTTTGCCCCATTATTTGGCTGGTTCCCCTCAAGTTTTCTCTTCCTTGAAGAAATGAAGGCACACCTGTATAATTCCCCACTAAACTGGATGTTCCATAGAAGGTGTTCTATAAATGCTTATTAATGATCCAACAAGTTGTGTATTGACTAAATGGTTATAGCACTTTCCACAGTACCTGGCACATATTAAGCATTACCTAATGAGCTAGGCAATGGAGATACAAAGGTGAACATGATGATTACTTACCCCCAAGGAGCTTATAATCTAATCGAGGCAATGATACCAATATGTGGTTAATTCTAACACAATTTAGAATGTGATCACATTGCATAATAGACTTGAGGAAGATGACCTCTTTTTTTATTAAATAAATTTATTTATTTAACTTTTTACATTCATTTTCACAAAATTTTGGGTTCTAAATTTTCTCCCCATTTGTCCCCTCCTCCCTCCCCAATACACTGAGCATTCTAATTACCCATATCACCAATCTGCCCTCT
>CM053774.1:92590366-92665732 GCA_028658325.1 Potorous gilbertii | reverse complement strand
TTATCTGATGGTAAGCATGATTCCTCCTCCTCAGAAAGGAAAGGAGCTAACATCTGTTCCCCAAGAAAGTAACTTTCTATGGTCTTATTTTTTATCCCTTTTCTGGGCATTTTCCCAGCCAGTTACTTGACTTCTGAGATTCCTCTCCACCCCTGCCCAGATCTGCCCAGCTAGTGCTTGGGATCTGAGATTCAAATGCTGCTCCCCAGTCTCGGGGCTTTCAGCATCTGGCCAGCTGCTATTCAGGGTAAGATTAAATCAGGTTCTCAGGTGGGGGCAGGGCCGCCTCCCAGGCTCAGTTCCCTCAGGGGATTTATGCAGAGACCTCCTGCCTGATCTGGGAGCCTCTGGCCACTGCTGCCTCTGCTGCTGCCTCCCAAGGGGGCCTGAGTTACAGAGACACCCCGCTCCCCTCTCGGCCAGCCCGGAAGTCTCTCTCACTGACCTGCAGCACCTGTGGGTGGAGGGACCCCCGGGGCCACCAGAGATTCTGTCCCTGAATCCTGCTCAGATCTGCTCCTCCCGGGGCTGCACAGCCAAGGTAGGGCTGGGTTCCACTCTGGTCCCGTGCCGTGACAGACCTTTGGTGAGGGTTTTTCAGGTCTTTCTGGAACAGAAATCTCCTCCACTCTGTTGTTCTGTGGCTTCCACCACTTCAGAATTTGTTAGGAGTTCTTCTTTACAGATATTTTATAGGCTGTGGTTTCAGAGCTAGCATAAGCATGTCTTTCTACTCTGCCATCTTGGCTCCTCCTCGGAAGATGACCTGTTGCCAGCAACAATAGGAAAGACTTCATAGAAGAGATGGCACCTCCTTAGTCAGACCTTGAAGGAAAATACAAGTATCAATAGACCAAGATATTAATGGAAGTTCATTCCAGGCACTGGGATATATACATGTCCAGTATATGCAAATGTGTAGAAGTGTGGAGGACAAGATGAGACAAAGTAATGATGAGAAATCCAATGTGACTGGGAGCTTGTGAAGGAAAATGGAATGAAATAAGGCTGGAAAAGTAGGTGAGATAAAGATTTCAGAGGGCCTTGAGGAGTAATCTGAAGAGCTTAGATTTTACTTGATAGGCAGTAGAGAATTTACTAAAAGATTTTGAGGACCGAATCAGTCGATCAATCAATAACCACTTAATAAACAGTAATTATGCGTCAGACATTATTAAGCACTGAGGATACAATGAAAGCAAAACAGTTCCTCAATGATATCACAGTCAAATGAGGGAGATAACATGCAAATGATTAAGGAGAAACTGGAAATAATAGCAAGAAGGTACTGAATTATGGGGGACTGGAAAAGACTTCCTATTGAAGGTAGGATTTTAGCTGAGACTTGAAGAGAGCCAGGGAAGCTGGAAGGAAGAGATGAGGAGGAAGAGCATCACAAGCTGGAAATTCCAGGGGGTTGGAAGCTGAGTTTTTGCTCAAGAAATAGCAAGGAGAGAGGCATCATTTGATCAAAAAATTGGAATGGAATGAGGTAGGTTATGTAGGGCTTTGAATGTCAGTGAGGTTTAGTTTTAATCCTCAGTCAAGATGATAAGGAGCCACTAGATACAGGAGGAAGGTGACATGATCAGACCACTACTTTAGGAAGATTACTTTGACAGCTGAGTGGAGGACAGTCTTGGAGTAGGGTGAGACTTTTAGCAGACTGAACAACCAGTGGATATTGCAATAATCCAGGCATGAGGAGATAAGGGTCTGAAGAAGGCTACTGGGTGTGTCGAAAGAAGAAAGAGGGCATATTGAGAGATGGTATGTAGCAAAACAGAAAGGCCTTGACAATAGATTAACATTTGCAGGGCACTTTGCAGACACTGTGCATTTGGGTCTTTCAACAGCCCTGTGAGGTGGATCCCATACATTCTACTTTACAGCTGTAGAAGTAAAGTTATTGCTAAGATAGTGTCAGAGGAAGGATTAGAATGAAAGTAATCCAAATCTTGCCCTGCATCTACTCCAACATTAAATGTGTTCCATCCAACTTTCCATTCTGCTCCCAGATCTCTTTTCAGTACCTTTAGCATGTGCACACACACATATGTATATATATATATATATACATATATATATATATATATATATATATATCTGTGCACGTGTTTATATCCACATGCATTGCAGGTGTGTGTGTGTGTATCATTTGTGTATCATGCATACATGCCTGGCAAAGGTAGAGATATGTGTGTTTGTGTGCAAGCCACCAAAAGAGAGTGCCAATCTTGCCTGATCCTCTTTAGTAACAACAATTGGTAGAGTGGATGGAGCACTGGGTCTGAAGTCAAAGAAATCTGAGTTCAAATGCTGCCTCAGACACTTACTAGCTGTGTGATCTTGGGCAAATCACTTAATCTCTTCCTACCTCAGTTTCCTTATCTGTAAAAAGAGGACAATAAGAGTGCTTGCTTCTTAGGGTTGTTGTGAAAATCAAAATGAGATAATACTTGTAAAGTATTGGTAAACCTTAAAGCCTCCTATAAGTGCTAGAAAATAAAGAATAATCAGACTCTGGAAATTCCTTATTTTCACAGTGATTATATATGCCATCTAACACTGAAACACCCACTCTGGGGAAAAATCTAAGTTCTCTCCATTTTTCAGAGAGTTGGCTACCTGCTGCCCCTGGCTCCAATCTTTTAATGGATTGTCAGTATTTGACTCATTACCTTGACAGTGGGGTCTGTGTGGATTTCTCCAATTAGAATCACCTCTATTAGAATAACAATCCCTTGAGGACAGGATTGTTTTTTGTATCTTCAGTCTTTAGCACAGCGCCTGATACTTAGGAAATCCTTAATAAATGCAATTCACTAGAAAAATTAAAAAGCCACTTGACTCAGCTCCCACTGGGACAACCCTATTCTCCTCTCTAAATTTCTTTGAAGTCACATAAACATAGCATAATATAGTCAATCACACAAATCATATTCTGACTGCAGATGGCTTTTTATTCACGCTATAAAAAAAAAGAGAATAAAATCAAATATATTAAAGCAACTACTGGTGTACCCATTGCTCAACCCTAGACAAGATGGGCATGTTCTAAAAGTTCCAGACATGCAATTAAGGTGCCTGGACTAAGATCTCTCTAGCAGCTGCTCCCATTGATTTAGCAAGCACCCCCAGCTGCTTTTCCACTCATGATCTCCTGTCAATGCTCAGTAAGGGTGGGTACCCAGGAGGGAGCGAATCAATTGCTCCAACTGCATTTCTTCACTCAGCTGCTCCAATGCTGTTCCAGTGCTCTCTGGTACCTCCGATTCTGCTTTGTAACTAGATCAACTGAGTTGAATCAGACCCCTGATCATTCTTCCCTTCCTGTTCGTTACTATTAGTGGAGCAACAGAATAAATTCCAGACCAGGCTCAAGAATAATTCCCTCCATGCCCACCATCCTTCCTTATCTTTGAACTACCCATACGAAACTTTCCAGGACTTCCTATACAACTTCCTGCTCTCACGCTGACTTTTCATATCTTCCTTTAACAGAAGTAGCTTAATTGCTCCCTTCTGCTAACTAGCTCTAAGCTTCTCCTTTCCCTCCCACCATACCATTAATCTCAACAAGAAGGTATATGATGAAGGAGAAGGCAGAGTGAATATCCCTCCACATCATGATTTTTCCCCATCCTGGTTTTGATATAACATAGGTCAGTACAAGAAATTAAAAAGGAGGAGTTTTGTGGAAGCTGAGATGGCATGCAAAGGTCAGCAAACAACAATAAAAGGTTTAGAAATTCAGAAATGCATAAAATATATTTATAGTATTGTATAATATAGCCTATGACCAAATATTTAACCCAAATTTTACATTAAATACAAAAAAAAACATTAAGTATTCAATTCAGATTTCTTCTCTAGAATCAAAGGAGGGTCAAAAAAATTTTACATGAATTTTCCAGATCATGGGGTACTTGTGCCCCTAATCCCTCCCCCACAATGAGGAGGGAATAACTATATTGAGGAATATCACATCTCCCAATGGATTAACTCAAGGGACTACTTGCCTGTTATCCTAACTTCTGAAAACTGCCTTTGTGCCATATGAATCAGGTGTGTAGATAGCACAACTAAAGTCCAATGCCATAAATTTTATTGTAATTGGAAGCAGCAGCATGGTGTGGCAGAAAGACCATTGGCCTGAACTCAAGAGATATGGGCTGTAACCCCAGCTCTATCATTAACTAATCTGACTGACCATGGGCAAGTCACTATACCTTGCTCTACTTGCCTCATTTGGAAAATGAAGAGTTCTGAGAGTCAGTGACCCTAGAAGACCAGGAAAAGCCTAATGACCAAGTCAATAAACATTTTTTGAGCACTTACTATATACCAGGCATTGTGCTAAGTGCTAGAGATACAAAGAAAACTTAAAGAGGCCCTGGTCTCAGGGAGTTCACAGTATAATGGGGGAGATAACAGGTTGTGTACAAACTAGCTATACAGAGAATAAATTGGAAGTAACAGAGGTGAGGTCCTAGAATTAAGAAAGATTGAAAAAGGCTTCTGTAGAAGGTAGGATTTTGTCTGGGACTTAAAGGAATCCAGAGAAGTCAAAAGGCAGACATAAATGGAACAAGCATTCCCAGCCTGGAAGAAAGCACATGAAAATTTCTGAGTAGGGAGATGTAATGTTGAGTTTGGAGAGCAGCAAAGAGTCTGGTGTCTCTGGATCACAGAATATTGGAGGGAGGGAGATAAGGGTATAAGAAGACTTGAAAGGTGGTAAGAAAGCAGCCTACACAGGGCTTTGACCATCTAATAGAGGATTTTATATTTAATTCTTGAAGTGATAAGGAGGCATTGGAGTTTATTAAGGGGGCAGTGGGTGAAAACATGATCAGAATTGTGCTTTAGGAAAATCACTTTGATAGCTGAGTAGAGGATGGGCTGGACTTAGAGAGAGACTTGTGGCAGGCAGACTCACAGGAATGTGAAGTTCTTCTACTCATTAATAGCATTCAATTTAATTCAAAGATGAAGAATATATAGATCACTCTTACTGGCATTCTTAGAGGCAGTTGCATTTCATAGTGGATAGAGCACCAATCCTGGAGTTAGGAAAACACATCTTCCTGAGTTCAAATCTGCCTCAGACACTTATTTGTATTGTGACTCTAAGCAAGTCACTTAGAGCTATTTGCCTCATCCATAAAATGAAGTACACAAGGAAATGACAAACCACTCCAATATCTTTGCCCAAAAAAACTCAAATGAGGTCACACAGAATCAGACATGATGTAACAACTGATCAACAACAAAGGTGTCATAGTAGATAACATGCTGGATCTCAATTTGGAAAGACCAGAGTTCAACTTTGGCCTCAGACACTTACTAACTAGTCATGTGATGTTGGGCAACTTACTTAATTTTTGTCTACCTCAGTTTCCTCCTCTATGAAATGGGGAAAATAATACCTACTTCCCAGAGTTGTTATGAGAATAAAATGAGATAATCTTTGTAAAGTGCTTTGAAAACCCTGAAGTACTATAAAAATTGTTAGTATAATCTTATAATGAAACTGCATGTAAGTGGAATTTCTAATGAGTTATAAAGTCCTACTTGATCTAATGTACTTCCCATATGTTGCTGATTAAATTGTTTTTGTCCATAAAGTGAATATATTAATCTCTCAAAGCATCACAATGAGCCCAGGACAAATTCGATTTTCCTAACTTGAGTCTATTATACATTATAAAATATCATTTCTTATTTCTAAAAAATATGAGTTGAAAACTTTTCCAAAAAAGAAATCAAGAAATGTAAAAATCCTAACAGATTAACTTTGTTTTATCTCAATATTCGTTTTGTTCATTTCCTCTGACTTCCTTTGCTGACTTTAGTGAGACAAAGGGATTGGAGAATAGAAATGTGCTGAATTTTTGTAGCATTTTGAAGCTTTACTCTCAACTTCATTCATTCATGAAAATGTCTGTATACATGAGTCACTAAACACGAAGATTCTGAAAATAAAAAATAATGAAGACAAAATTTTAAAAATAAATAATTCATGCTATTGCTTATCAACTTGTTACAGTATAGGCTATTTTTTTCTAAATATGTCATAACATGCTATAACTGGGTAATTCCCAATGATATTTTAAATGGCTATTTACTGGAGATTTTGTATGAAGCCCCGTACTCTTCTCTTAAAATGATTTTGGAAAACAAATTATCCATTCCAAGTAGTACCCATAAAGTTTCATTTTGACTTGGAGTTTCACTAGAAACTCTGTGAACTTGAACCTCTGAATTTTAATTGGATTTCCCCAATCAGAGACAACAGAAAGGGAAAACTTTTTGATCAGTTTCTTATTTTTCACTATTCTATTTTCTTCTTCAAAAATTGAATCTATATTCTCTTGACCTAAAACTTTGTTTGCCTCTTTCAAAAAAGCTAACGAATCCTCTTTATACAAATAAGTCAGTGTTTTTAAATTTCTATAATAACTCATTTATTATGCCTCTTATACTGCTTTCCACTAGATCAGGCATTCCTAACCTGGGGTTCATTAACTTGTGGGTTTGGGTTTTATTTTTATATTTAACACCTATTTTAATATAACTGCTTTCCTTTGTAATTCTATGGATTTTATGTTATGCATCTAAAAACATTTGGAGGAGTCTATCTATAAGCTTCAACAGACTGCTAAAGAGGTCCATGATACACACAAAAAAGGTTAACAACCTCCACATGGAAATATTTATCTTCCATCTCCATCCTATGGCACCAATGAGACTGCCAAAAAAAAATGAAACAGGATTTGGTCTCTCCAGCTGAAAAATCAAGGTATTAAACTTAATTTCTCTTTTTTTCCCTTAATTTAACCCTTTCTGTAGCTTACTAGTTTGCCTCTAGGCGAGCACAGAGTGAGAACATCAATCTGTCAGTTGTGACAGATTGTCACCATTTGATCAAAGCCTACCTCCAGAAAGAAGCAATGTTTGTTTGTTTCATTCCCTTTCCACCCTGGTTGCTAGTAGTGTCACAGAATTTGGACTTCTCTGTGACCTTTAGAGCTACAGAATATTAGCCCTAGAAGGGTCCTTTAAGATCATCCAATTCAAGTCTATCTTCTAGGTAAGGATATGGAAGTCCAAATCAATAACATGCCTTGGCCAACATCACACAGCTAATTGATGAGAGTGAAAGTTAGAATTCAGGTCTGACAAATTCCAGTTCAAAATTCTTGTAACCATCCTATGCTAAATTTTATATTCCCACTGAGTTTTGCTTCCTCTTTGTTCTAAATCTTCATTTTCCATTTTAATTACATTAGGGAAACTGGTTAATGGAGTATGGAATCTTTAGCACTACCATTGCCATCCCTTACTGAACACTGAGTCATCTTAGCCATCTGATCTATAAAAATTAACCATTCTTTCTCAACATTCATATTCCCTTCTTTCTTGTTCAGAGGTAGTATTAGGCTTAAGGTTGTGGGACTTTAGACAACTGACATTACTTCTCTGAGGTTTTGTTTAGTCATGTATAAAATGAAGGAGTTGGTCTCTATGGTCCCTTCCAGTTCCAAAATTTAAGCCTAAATACCAATATTTCAATGAACAAGCACAGGTTTCTTTTGTGATTTAATTTTATTTTTAGATCCCAATTCTCCCCTATCTACTTCTCTCCCCACATTGAAAAGGCAATACAACTCATCACAAATAGGCATAGTCACGTAAAATATTCCCATATTGGCCTGTATCTATTTCTCTATCTATCTATCTGTATATCTCTACCTTTCTATTTTTCTATCTATCTGTCTGTCCATCTATCTCTCTATCTCTGTGTTGTGTGTATTATATCAGAAAGTGGATAGCATATTTCACATTAGATAAGTATTCCTAATACCATAACTGGCCACTGTGTTGATTAGAGTTCCTCTGGTATGAGGGCTTGTCAAGTCCTTCTCCGGCTGCTCATCAGTTTTGGTGTCCCCTTTTCATCCACCTCTCATCTATGACTCCAGGAAACTCTAGACTATATAGCTGCCATACCCCAGTAAAACCATCTCAGCAGATAGGCTAAACAAAGTTGAGAGTAATCAGAAAGCCTCAAACTCATCAGTGAATCAAGGGGGTGTCCACCACAACCATCTGGTAGACTTGCCCAGTGGAATGGGTGAATGACGGAAGTTTTTTCCAGCAGCCATAAAGGCAATTGAAGCACCTGCTGTGGAGCACTTAGAGCCTGATCAGACATCAAAGATGCCAAGGTCATCCATTCTATCCTGGATCATCTCCATTCATCTTGACTTTTCACCTTGCTACACTTAAATCCAATTCACATGCAAGTTATCCTCTTGGAAAAATGAAGGATGAAAGACAATTTTCACAGTATCAGCACAATTGTGCAAACTGTTCTCCTGGTTCTGCTCACTTCATTTCGTATCAATTTATGCAAGTCTTTACTGCAGTCATCCCCTTCATCAATTATTACATCACAAATATATTTCTTCACATTCATAAAACATAGCTTGTTCAGCCATCCCCAATTGATAGATATCCCCTCAGTTTCTAATTCTTTGCCCTTACAAAATGAATTGCTATAAACATTTTTTGTACATATAAGTTCTTTACCTCTTTTTTTATCACTTTGGGGTATAGAGCTAGGAGTGGTATCTCTGGGTCAAAGATATGCATAGTTTTCTTTCCAGAATGACTGAACTAGTTCACAGTTCCACCAACAGTACAGTAATATACCTATTCTCCCACAACCCCTCCAACATTTGCCCTTTTCCTTTTTGTCAATTTGCTAATCTAATACGTGTGAGGTGGAATCAGAGTTGTTTTAGTTTGCATTTATGTAATTACTATTCATTTAGAGTATTTTTTTAAATATGGCCATTAATAGCTTGGATTTCTTCTTTTGAAAGCTACTTATTCATATCTTTTGATCATAAATCAACTGAGGACAAGAAAAACCTTTTTTTAATTAACGTATCCCTCCTATTTACATGCCACATTGAATAAATTTAAAGAAAGAGATGATAGAAAGATAGATAGATAGATAAAGCCCTCAAGATAGAGCTATATAGTCCAAAGAAACAAAGTCCCACATTGACCATGTTCAAAAATATATGTCTTTTTCTGCATTTCAAGTTTATCATCACTTGATCAGGAAGTGAGTAGCATGTTTCATCCTAATTCTTTTGGTCTGTTACTGTGTTGATTAGAATTCTAGTTTTTTAAATTTTTTTTTCATTCAAATATTGCTATAATTATATATATATATATATATATATATATATATATAATTATAGCAATATTTGAATATATATATATATATATATATATATATTAGTATCCTTATTCAATTCATTCTGCATCAGTTAATAAAGCTCTACCAATTTTCCTCCAGTTTGTTTCATCACTTCTTGTGGCATGATAATATTCCATTACTATCATATACTGCAATTTGTTTATCCATTTCCCAATAGAAGGATAGTGACTATAAATATTTCTGTCCATTTCTATCCTTTTTTCCTTTCCTTAAGGTCTTTATGGTATCTAGGAGTAAGGAACCTATGGCCTCAAGGCCACATGTGGTTCTCTAGGTCTTCAAGTATGGTCCTTTGACTGAATCCAAACTTCACAGAACAAATCACCTTTTAATAAAAGGATTTGTTTTTTAAAACTTGAACTTAGGCAAAAGGCCTCACCAAAGGACCTAGAATGTCACAAGTGTCCTCGAGGCCACAGGTTCCCCACCCCTGGTATAGACCTAGTAATGATATAGCTGAGTCAAAGGGTATGAGCAGTTTGATAACTTTCTGGGTGTAGTTCTTTAAAGAACTATGATATTTAAAGAAAATAATTTTTCTTCTGTTTTATAAAACAAGTTCTCAGATCCAAATTTAAGCACTCCTGGATTAGATAACTCTAAAGTCTGTAACTAAATCTAAGATCTCATATGAAAGTTGGACACAGATTGAATTGGTTTACACATATTACATGGCATCCCATTATTTCTTATTCTTCCCTTCTACACTTTTTAAGAGGTCAATAGTCATTTCAATCAAGCACATGTATCATTCACTTCGTTCAGGCGGAAAAGTTAACACCCTGAACTTCAGAGAAAATACAGAGAAATCAAAAGTCAACACATATGCTTCCAACTGTCTGACAGATCAATAGAGAGATCCAACTGTTAGAGAGGGAAGCACCAATATCTGGGTTTTCAAAGCTGGGAGGCACCTTAGCTTCCCAGAGTTTTGTCTGGCCAAATATTTTCAGTCAGTAAGACTCCTTCACTTCTACTCTTAAAGGTCTTAAAGACCTCAGTCCTTTTGGAGAGTACTAGACTAAAGTCTAAGTTGCCCTGCCTCTCCATTCTACTCAAAACTAGAGTATTGATCTCTACACACTCTACTAAGGTTATTGAAAATTTACTTGCTTGACCTCAAGATGATTGCCATCATTATATCTCCTTCTCTGTGGATTGTGGGAAAATGATCATGGCTATCAGTCGTTGCCCCTCTTTATCCTCTCTTCCATATCCCAAAATATGAGATAAATCTCAAGTTTAATTCAATATATCAATCAATAGATTTTAAGGAAATGAACTGAAAAATAACTTGAAGATTCTTCATCAGGAAAAGGTCAGTGATGCATGATCAAGAAACAATTATATGTTAGTTACAAGATTCAGGCCCTAACACCCACTTTCTTTGCCCTTCAGAGTGGAATTGGTGTCATGTTCCAAGGAAGCAGAATCATGATGGTACATTTGTTCATGTAACATTAGAGTGCTCACAATAAATGTAAGCAAAAATACTACCATGAAGATAATTACAGCACATCTGTTGCAAAGGATAAGGAAGTAGAGGAAATTATATGAAGAACCTGATAAGATTCTCTAAATGAAATCAACCTATTTCAACACTTGGTGACTTCAACAACAACAAAAAGAAAACGGAGCACAGGAAAAATGGTGAAAAGTACAGTATGTTGGAAAATGTGGCTCAAGATAAAGAAATGAGAAATGTCTAAGACTAATATACTATGTGAAACTTTCATGCCATCATATGGTGATATTTTCTTTAGTAAAAGTGATGGCAAATAATGAATAATATCACAAAAAAATGAAATTTTATCTTATAAGGGAGAAAATGGATTATCAACATGAAAATTATTTCTAAATCGACTGTTTATAACTACACCATAAACTTGTTAGAGCAAAGACCAAAACCAATAAAAAGATAAGAAGTTTTGACATGCTATTTCAAAGCTATACCCTTTTAAAAACAAGTTATTAATGAAAGACATGGAGAGAGAGAGACAGGGACAGAGAAAAATTGGATGAACAAAGTGATATCAAAACAATCATGTGCTAAAGAAGTTTTCAATGTAATATTTATTTTTAGCATTTAACATTAATGTCAAATTAATTAATTATTAATTGAATGTTAACATTGAACATTTTAACATTGCTTGGTTTTTTTGAGTTCCAAATTCTCTCTCTTATTCTAGTCCTTCCCCTTCCACTGAGAAAACAATATGATATCAATTATAGGTGAAATTATGCAAATATATTTAGCTGTATTACCAAAAAAAGTAAAGGAAGTGAGAAAATTGTGCTTCAGTTTGCACTTAGAGTTCATCAGTTCTCTCTCTGGAGGTAAACAGTATTTTTTATCATGAATCCTTTGAATTGCTTGGGATCACTGTATTGATCAGGGTAACTAAGTCTTCTACAATTGATCATCATTACAATATTGCTCTTAGGGTATCCAACTATCTCCTGGTTCTGCTCACTTCACTTTATGTCAGTTCATATAGGTCTTCTCCTGTTTTTTCTGAAACTATCCCCTTCATCATTTCTTTTTTAAAACTTTTTTTATTGATTGATTTATTTTTAAATTTTCAACATTCATTTATATAAGATTTTAAGCTCCAAATTTACTCCCCATCTCTCCCCTCCATCACCCCAAAATGGCAATCATTCTGATTGCCCCTTTCCCCCAGTCTACCCTCCCTTTTATCATTTCCCCCCTCTTGTCCTCTTCCCCTTTACTTTCTTGAAGGACGAGAGAGATTTCTATATACCCTATTTTTTGTATATCTTATTCCTTGATTGCATGTAAAAAAACTTTTTTAACATTTATTTTTAAAAATTTGAGTTCCACACCCATTGAGAAGGCAAGCAATTCAATATAGGTTATACATGTATACTTATGCAAAACACCTCCATCATAATCATGTTGTGAAAGAATAGCTATATTTCCCTCCATCCTATCCTGCCTCTAAATTATTTTGTTCTCCTTTCAAACTGTCCCTTTCCAAAAGTGGTTGCTTCTGACTACCCCCTCCCCCAATCTTCCTCCTGTTCTATCATGCCCCAGCTCTTATCCCCTTCCCCCCTACTTTCCTGTAGGGTAAGATACCTAATTGAGTGTGTATATTATTCCTTTCTTAAGTCAAATCCAATGAGAATAAGATTCAGTCATTCTTTCTCATCTTCTGCCCTCTTCCTCTCCATTGTAAGACCATTTTCTTGCCTATTTTATGTGAGATAATTTACACCATTCTAGCTCTCCCTTTCTCCTTTTCCCAATATATTCATTTTTCACCTCTAATTTTACTTTTTAGATATCATCCATTCATATTCAACTTATCCTGTGCCATCTATCTATCTATCTATCTGTCTGTCTGTCTGTCTTTCTATCTATCTACCATCTCCTCAAACTATCCTAAGGACTGAGAAAGGTCTCATGAGTTACAAACATCATCTTTTGAGGTAGGAATATAAACAGTTCAACTTTAATAAGTCTCTGATGATTTCTCTTTCCTGTTTACCTTTTCATGCTTCTCCTGATTCTTGTATCTGAAAGTCAAATTTCTATTCAGCTCTAGTCTTTTCATCAATAATGCTTGAAAGTCCTCTATTTCATTGAATGTTGATTTTCTTCCTGAAGGATTATATTCAGTTTTGGTTTTAGTCCTGGCTCCTCTGACCTCTGGAATATCATATTCCAACTCCTTTGATCCCTTAATGTGGAAGTAGCTGAATTGTATTTCCACAATACTCAACTTGCTTCTTTTTGGCTATTTACAATATTTTCTTCTTTATCTGAGAACTCTGGAATTTGACTACAATATTCCTAAGACTTTTCCTTTTAGAATCTCTTTTTAGAGGTGATCAATGGGTTCTTCAAATTTCTATTTTATCCTCTGGTTCTAAAATATCAGGGCAATTTTCCTTGATATCTTGAAGGATGATGTATAGGCTCTTTTTTTTATCATAGCTTTCATGTAATCCAACAATTTTTAAATTCTCTGTTCTGGAATTATTTTCTAGGTCAGTGGTTTTTTCCAGTGAAATATTTCACATTTTCTTCTATCATTTTATTCTTTGGTTTTGTTTATAATTCGTTGATTTCTCATAACATCATTAGCTTCTATTTGCTTCATTCTAGTTTTTAATGAATTATTGTCTTCAGTGAGGTTTTGGACCTCCTTTTCCATTTAGCCAATTCTGCTTTTTAAGGCATTTTTCTCATAATTGGCTTTTTGGACTTCTTTTGCTATTTGGTTTAGTCTATTTTTAAGGTGTTATTTTCTTCAGTATTTTTGGAGCCTCCTTGAGCAAGCTGTTGACTTGATTTTCATGATTTTTTTTGCATCACTCTCATTTCTCTTCCCATTTTTTGTCTACTTCTCTTACTTGATTTTTAAATCCTTTTTTAATTCCTCCATGATCTGCAACCAATTCATATTCCTCTTGGAGGTTTTTGATGTAGGAGTTTTGACTTACTGTCCTCCTCTGGTTGTATGTCCTCATTTTACTTGTCACCAAACCTAAGAATCTATAGTCTGAGTTCTTCATGATGTTTACATGTATTCCCAGCCAAACACTTGACTTTCTAACTCTTTGTCAAGTTAGAGTTCTGCTTCCACTGGGGGTGGGAGTGAGGGTGGGTGTACTATCCCAGGCTTTAATAATTTTATATAATCAGCTTGATCCCCTACTGTCTGTAGGCCCAGATCTCTGAAAGTAGCCTCTGCTGCTGCTGCTTATATTGCTGCCAGCCACCACCACTACTACCCCCACCACCCTGGGGTTAGGGGCTGGACCTGACCAGAATGTTCATTCCTTTTTCTCCAAGATCTCACAGAGTTTACCCACTGACTTTTGAGGTGTTTGTGGGCTGAGAAGTATAGAAAGTGCCAAGGTGCCAATGATTCAGTCCCCTGAGGCCTGGTCTGTGTAGCCTGTGCAGGTGTGACCCACAATGGACTGTGCTTCACTCCCAGATGGTGTGAAAGACCAAGTTGTCTTGGGCTGGGAATTTGTTTCACTCTGTCATTTTGTGTGTTTTGTAGCTCCAGAATTTATTTAGAGTCATTTTATAGGTATTTGGATAGCTTTTGGCGAGAGTTCAGGGAAGTCTCTGCTTTTTTCTCTTCTATCTTGGCTATCCCACCCCACCTCCATCATTTTTTATAGCACAATAGTACTTCATAACAATCATATGCCATAATTTGTTCAGTCATTCCCCATTTGATGGGCAACCCCTCACTTTTCAATTTTTTGCCTCCACCAAAAAAGCTGCTATAAATGTTTTTGTTAATATGTCTTTTTCATTTTTGTTTGGTCTCTTTAGGGTAGAGAGTAGTGGTATTCCTGGGTCAAACAGTTTTATGACCTTTGGGCATAGTTCTAAATTGTTCTCCAGAATGGTGTGATCAATTCACTACTCCACCAACAATTTATTAGTGTATACCTATTATTCCTTATGCCCTGTAGCATTTGCCATTTCTGATAGCTGTGCATTGGTACCTCAGTGTTGTTTTAATTTTCCTTTCTCTAATAAATAGTAAATTTAGAGTATATTTTTATGTGATTATAGATAGATTTGATTTCTTCTGAAAACTTGCTATTTGTATCCTTAGACAATTTATTAAATGGAAAATGGCTCTTATCTTTATAAATTTTTACTCAATTCCCTATATATTTGAGAAATGAGAACTTTATCAGAGAAATTTGCTGTAAAACTGTTGATTTCACTTCACTGTCTATGGTAGCTTTTAGTAAAACTGAAATTTCCCTAATTATGTCTTTTAATTAGGTCTATTTTTTGCTTTTTCTTTGTCTGAAATCATGATTGCTACCCCTACCATTTCTAATTCAACTTCAAATATTTACTCTAGCCCCTTATTTTAACACCATGTGTGTCTTTCTAAATCAAATGCATTTCTTATAAACAACTTAATATTGGATTCTAGTTTCTAATCCAGACTACTGACTATTTCTGTTTCATGGGTGAGCTCAACCCATCATATTCAATGTTATAGTTACTAATTGTATTTCCCTCTATCTTATTTTCTTCTGCTTATCCTTCTCTCTCTCATTCTTTTTTTATCCTGTTCCTCAAAAGTCTGTTTTGTTTCTGACCACTGCCCTCCTTAATCTTCCCTCCCTTTTATCATCCCCATTCTTTCCCTATTCCCCCTCTCTTCTTATTTCCCTATTGGGTAAGTTATATTTCCTTACCTGAATGTGTGCATATATTATTTCCTCTTTAAACTAAATATGAGAGTAAGGTTCAAGCATTGCCAGTTCACCTTCCAATTTTTTCCTCCACTAGAAAAGCTCTTCTTTGCATGCTTCTTTTATATGAGAAAATTTCCCTCATTCTATCTCTCCCTTTCCCCTTCTCCTAATGCATCCCTCTTTCTCACTCATTTTTCTAAGATAATCCTGACACATTCAACTCATATCCATGCCCTCTATCAATATAGACTTCTTCTTACTGTCCTAATAATGATAAAGTTCTTAGGAGTTACATGTATCAGCTGGCTATTTAGGAATATAAATACTTTAATTTTATTTAGTCCTTTATGATTTTTCTTTCATGTTTACTTTTTATGCTTCTCTTGAGTCTTGTGTTTGGATATCAAATTTTGTTTCATCTCTAGTCCTTACACCAGAAAGTCCCAAAAGTCCTCTATTTCATTAAACATCCATTTTTTTTTCTCCTGAAGGATTATACTTAGTTTTCCTGGATAGGTTATTCTTGATCTTAATTTTAACTTCTTTGATTTCTGAAACATAATATCCCAAGGCCTCTGCTCCTCTAATATGTAAGTTGCTAAATACTGTGTAATCCTGACTGTGACTACAACAGTGTTTGAATTGTTTCTTTTGGGCTACTTGCAAAATTTTCTCTTTGGCCTAGGAGATCTGGAATTTGACTACATTATTCCTGTGAGTTTTCATTTGGGAATCTCTTTTAGGAGATGACTAGTAGATTCTTTCAATTTATATTTTATCCCCTAGATCTAAGATATTAAGGCAAGCTTTCCTTGATAATTTCTTAAAATATAATGACTGGGTGATTTTTCTATTTTGATTTTCAGGTAAAAAATTATCTCTCCTTAATGTGTTTCCCAAGTTAGTTGTTTTTCTAATGAGATGTTTCATATTTTCTTCTGTTTTTTATTGTTTTTACTTTGTTTTGCTATTTTTTGAAGTCTCATGGAATCATTAGCTTCCACTTCTCCAATTCTAATTTTTAAGGAATTATTTTCTTCAGTGAAATATTGTGTCCCCTTTTCCATTTGTCTAATTCTGCTTTTAATGAGGTTCTTCTCTTCAGTCAATTTTTGTGCCTTTTTTACCATTATGCCAATTTTGTTCTTTAAGGTGTTTTTTTCAGTATTTTTTCTACTTTCAAGTTGCTTTTTTTTAACCAAGCTGTTAATTTTCTTTTCTTGCATTGCTCTCATTGCTTCTACTCATTTTCCTGCTACCACTCTTTTCTCTTTCTCTTTTTAATAGTATTTCATTTTTCCAATTATATGTAAAGACAATTTTTAACTCTCACTTTTACAAAATTTTGAGTTCCAAGTTTTTCTCCCTTCTTCCATTCTCTTTTCTCTTCCTACAACAGTAATCAATTTTATATAGGTTATATGTACATATATATATATATATATATATACATATATATATATATGTATATATATATGCAAGTATGTAAAGCATATTTCCATATTAGTGATGTTGTGAAAGAAGAAACAGACCAAAAAGGGGGAAAAAAGCATGAAAAATAAATGAAGTAAAAACAGTATGTTTTGATCTGGATTCAAAACCCATCAGTTCTTTCTCTGACATGGATAATATTTTCCATCATAAGCCCTTTGTAATTTTCTTAGATCATTGCATTACTGAGAACAGCTAAACCATTCATAGTTGATCATCACACAATGTTGCTGTTACTGTGTACAATGTTCTCCTTTGTGCTTATTTCACTTTTCATTGATTAATATATCTTTCCTGGTTTTTCTAAAATCTGCCTGCTCATCATTTCTTATGGAACAATAGTATGCCATTAAAGTCACATGCCACAGCTTGTTCATTCATTTCCCAGTTTATGGGCATCTCCTCAATTTCCAATTCTTTGTCACCACAAAAAAAAAGAGCTGCCATATTTTGGTCTATGTAGGCCCTTTTCCCTTTTTTATGATCTCTGGGATATAGGCTTAGTAATGGTATTGCTAGAAGAAAAAGTGTGCACAATTTGGGCAAGGTTTCAAATTGTTCCCCAGAATATCTGTATCAATTCTGACTCCACCATAAGTACATTAGTGTCCCAATTTTCTATATCATCTCCAACATTTATCATTTTCCTACTCTGTCATATTAGCCAGTCAGATAGGTATGCAGTGGCACTTCAGAGTTATTTTAATTTGTATCTTTTTAATCAAAAGTGGTTTAGAGCATTTCTTTATATGATTATAGACAGTTTTCATTTCTTCATCTGAAAATTGCTTTTCTATAGATATAAGGAAAACTTGGGAAGACTTACATGGATTGATGCTGAGAGAAGTGAGCAAAACCAGGAGAACTTTTTGCATAGCAACAGCAACAGCAACACTGTTTGATGACCAACTTTGATAGATTTAGCTCTTCTCAGCAATACAATGATCAAGATAATTCCAAAAGACTCAGAAAGAAAACTGCTATCCATATCCAGAGAAAGACCTGTAGTCTGAATACAGATCAAAGGATATTACTTTCTGGGGTTTTATTTTGTTTTTTTCTTTTTCTTTCTCATGGTTTTTCCCTTTTGTTCTGATTCTTCTTTCACAACAGACTAATGTGAAAATATATATGATTGAACATGTATAACCTATTTCAGATTGCATACCATCTTGAGAAGGGAGTAAAGGTATGAGGGGAAAAGTTTTGGAACTCAAAATATTATAAAAGTGAATGTTAAAAAATAAAAATTAAAGAAAATAAAACTGCCTGTCCATATCCTTTGACCATTTATCAACTGGGAAATAGATTTTACTCTTACAAATTTGACTCAGTTCTCTATATATTTGAGAAATAAGGCCCTTATCAGGGAGAGTTGTTGTAAAAATTGTTTCCTAGCTTTCTGCTTTTCTTCTAATCTTAGTTGCATTGGCTTTCTTTGTGCAAAATCTTTTTAATTTAATGTGATCAAAATTACCTAATTTACATTTTATAATGCTCACTATCTCCTGTTTGGTCAGAAATTCTTCCCTTCTCCATAGATCTGACAGATATATTATTCCTTGCTCTCCTAATTTGCTTACATGAGATGCACAAATTTAGAGAATCTACTCCAAATGTTCATATGAACTATTTGTGTCTGACCTGTGATAGAACATGCCAAGCTCATATTGGTCTGATCAACTATTTTTTGTGCTTCTCTTGAGACTTGATATTGAAAATCAAAATTTTTGTTCAGCTCTGGTCTTTTCTTCAGGAAAGCTTGAATGTCTTCTATTTCATTGAATTACCACTTTTTCCACTGAAGGATTATGCTCAGTTTCACCAGGTAGGTGATTCTTGGTTGTTGTCCTAGCTCCTTTGCCTTCCAGAATGTCATGTTCCATGATCTCCAATCCTTTAAAGTTACAGCTGCCTATTCCTGTGTAATCTTAGCTATGATTCCCTGATACTTGAATAGTTTTATTTTTTCTAGGTGCTTGCAATATGTTTTCCTTGACCTAGGAGTTCTAGAATTTGGCTATAATTATCCTGGGAGTTTTCATTTTGGGGTTTCTTTCCAGAGGTAATCAGTAGATTATTTCAATGCCTCTTTTACCCTCTGGTTCTAGGATATCAGGGCAGTTTTCTTTGACAATTTCTTGAAGTATGATGTCCAAGTCTTCTTTTTGATCATAGCTTTCAGGTACTCCAATAATTTTTTAAATTCTCTCTCCTGAATATATTTTCCAGGTCAGCTGTTTTTCCAATGGGCATTTTACATTTTCTTATATTTTTTCCTCCTTTTGATTTTGTTTGATTGACTCTTAATGTTTCACAGAGTTATTAACTCCAATTCTAATTGATAAGATGTTATTTTCTTCTATTATCTTTTTAACTTTGCCATTTGGCCAAATGTACTTTTTAGGAAGTTATTTTCTTCAGTGATTTTTTTGTACCTCTTTTTCCATCTTTTGTGCTTCTATCAAGCTGTTGACTTTTTTTTTCATGTTTCTGACTCCTGTACCATCTCTGAGCCAAGAGCTCTGGAAGTTGCTGCTACTGCTGCTGCCATGGTCCTCCATAGCCTGCTGTTGGTGTTGGTGGTGCATGTGCTCTGAAATGGTACCATCCTGATATCAGAGACCTCTCCTGAAAAATCTCCTAAGTTGTCTTAAGCTAAAATACTGTCACAAACAGACCATTTGTTGGCTTTGCAACTCCAAAATTTTATTTTAAGTATTATTTTAGATTTGATTTGAGGGGAATTTGGGAGCATTATCATGGGTAGTTACTTCTATTCTGCCATCTTGACTCAGCCTCATTATCTCCTATAGAAATTTAACTAACCTAATGCAGTGACATCATTGAGAAGGCCAAACTACTTAAACAATCAAATCCTTTACCTCTGTTCTAATGGAAAAACATGGCAGTTAAACACCAAGTTAGAGAAATATAGTAGCAGATTTCAAGCAGTATTTCCTCATGAAATATTGAGAGATTTAAGTTGGAGGTGGTGGGGAGACAGTTTTTAGAAAGCTTAACATGAAATCCCTATTCAGTCAGGTCATTAGAAGGGAATTTTATGACAAAACTAGAAGGATAACAGGGAGATCTGTCAACATTTCTAAAACAAACTATTTAATTCATCAACGACAGTGGAGCAATCACATTTGGACAAAACATCTCAGTCCCTGATGAGTTACATGTGGCATTAGAAAGGATATTATACAACATTGAAATAGAAAGAGTAGCTGGACCAGACCAGACCTTTATGTATTACATGTTAGAGGGAAGGCAAACTTGAAAACATTCAGGGTTCAATTTCCAATTCATCTGGAAGTCAGAAAGTTCTGAATAGATAGGAAAAATTTTGGATAGTGTGACTACTGGGGGAGAAAAGCTTATGAGATAAATAACTGCCAATATTTATACCTATTTCTTCATCTCTACAAAATTTTCTATGTTCCTTAATGCATAGGTAGTCTTAAAAATATATTACAAACTTAATAACCTCCTACAAAAACAATTCTATTTCTAATATATGACCTTTCACTCCATTCACATAGTTGCAAGCCTGTTGTAGGCCCTCATCACAGTTGCCAGCTATTATTGGCTGGTTGCTCTCCCCATCTCTCCCAACTTCAGTCCATTCTCAGTTCAGCTGTCAAAGCAATCTTCCTAAAGCACAGATTTAAGACACCCCTCTACATAATAAATTTTAGTTGCTCCTCTTTACCTCCAGCATCTAATATTAAATTCTCTGGCTTTTATAGCATTTCAAGACCTAGTGCCTTCTAAGCTGTTTAGTCTTTCTACATTTTTTCCACCCTCTAGATACAATATTATGCAACAATACTGACTTTCTTACTATTCTTAACATACAACACCATCTCCTAATTCAGGGGTGGGGAACCTATGGTCTCAAAGTCACATGTGGCCCTCTAGGTCCTCAAGTACAGCCCTTTGATTGAATTGAAACTTCACAGAAAAAAATCCCCTTAATGAAAGGATTTGTTCTTTAAAACTTGGACTGAGTCAAAAAGCTGAATCTGAGGACTTGGAAGGTCACAGGTAACCTCAAGGCCACAGGTTCCCCATCCCTAAATTGATACTTTTTCACTGGTGGCCCCCCATGCCTGGGCTACTCCTCCTCATCCCCACTTCATGGATTTTCTGATTTGCTTCAACACTCAAATTCAATCCCCCCTTCTCCAAGAGGCCATTTACAACCACTTCCCCCAACAACTTGCACCACTGCTAAAATCTTCTCTCTGGGAAGGTTACCTCTCAATTGTTATCTATGTATTTATCCATCTATCTCTATGTGTGTATCTGTATGTGTATATATTATATGTAAATATACATGCATTTACATAATTTAGTGTTATACATACATATGTTATATATACATATATACATATATGCACACATGTATATATATAATTTATTAGAAACTTACTATGTGTCAACCACTATGATAAATATTTGGGATACTAAAAGAAGCAAAAGATAGCCTCATACTTCAAGAACCTTACAATCTAATGGGGGAGACAACTACAAACAAATATATACAAAGCAAACTATATAAGTAGAACAAATAGGAAATAATTAACAGAGGGAAGACCCTAGAGCTAAGAAGTTTAGAAAAGACTTCCAGTAGAAGACAGAATTTTAGTGGATACTAAAAGGAACCTGGAGAAGTCAGCAGGCAGAGTGGAAAAGGGAGAACATGCCAGGCATAGGGGATAGCATCCATGTGCAAATAAGTAAAGTATAAGAAGATATATATGGGTGTATAATGTGTATGTGTATATTACATATGTACGTACATGTACATATACAAATATAATACCTTGTACCACATAGTCGTTTTTATGATAAGATGCAGTTACCAATGGCACATAAACAATAAATGGCTTATCCAGGGGCATGCAGCTATCAAATGTTAGAAGCAGGATTTGAACCATGGTCTTACTGACATATCTAAAGTCATACCATTCTGAAAGTGGATAGAGCACCATGCCTGGAGTCAAGAATATCTGAGTTCAAATCCAGTCTCAGACACTTACTAGCTGCATGGCTGTAGGAAAGTCACTTAAGCCCTATTTGCCTTAATCTGCTGAAAAGGGAAATAGAAACTCCAGTATATTTATTAAGAAACCCCCCATGGAGAGTATGGTGCAGGTTCACAAAGAGTTGGACACAACTGAATGAGTGAACAAATTGATGATGCTAAACCTCAGATGATATTTGTAAAGTGTTTTGTAAACTGAAAGTGCAATATTATGCTATGGATAGAGTTCTGGACCTGGAGACAGGAAGTCTCATCTTCCTGAGTTCAAAGCTGACCTTAGACACCTATCAGCTGTTTAACTCTGAGCAAGTCACTTAATCCTGCTTACCTCAGTTTCCTCATCTGTGAAATGATCTGGAGAAGAAATGGCAAAGCACTCCAGTATCTTCACCAAGAAAACCTCCTAATTCATTTTTTTGTTTTCAGCCCCTTCTTTTTCTAATTCATACACCACAAAGCTTCCCTGCCCCAAAAGTAATTCTTCCTAAAGCACAGGTCTCATCATGTCACTTACCTAGTCCCAAATCTTCAATAACCTCTAGGATAAAATAATAATTTTAATAAACTCATTAACCTGGAGATTAAATCCCTTTCCAATCAGACTCCAGTGTGCCTTTCCATACTTATTTCATATTATTCTCTTTGACTCACTCTATCCTCCAGATCAGCTGATCTTGCTTTTCCCATGTTTGATATAGCATCTTCTGCTTCCTTCTCTGTGCACTGACTTCAGTGCAGTCCTTCCTCATCTCCACCTTTGTGGTTGTTCAGTTATTTCTGATTCCTTGCTTCAGATACTGGATACTGGAGTGATTTGACATTTCTTTTTCCAGAAATTTCCTCAGATGAGGAAACTGAGGCAAACAGGTTTAAGTGACTTACCAGGGTCACACAACTAATAATTGTCTGAAGCTGGATTTGAACTCAGGTCTCCCTGACGGTGCTCTATTTACTGCACTACCTAACTGCCCTTCCAAACTCAACCCAGATGCCATCTCTCATAAGAGATTTTTCCTTATATCCCCCAACTCCAATTTTTAATGCTCTCTCCCTCTTCAAATTATCTTGTATTTATTTCTCTGCATAAATATTTCATCCTGTTCTTTCACCACCTGCAGGAGACTGTAAGTCTCTTGAGAGGAGACCATTCTTTATTTTGTCTTTTTATCCCCAGTGCTTGCCACAATGCCTTGAACACAGCAGGCTATTTATACTGAATAAATAAATGATGAATATACTGTATATAATGTGACACTATCTTGCATTATACCTTTCACTTTCATCTTCCAGAATAATCTGATAACTATCAACCATTCAGAAAGGATACTACCAATTTAGAATTATCCTAAGGAATGGATTTAAACATATGGAAAGCTCTCTTTCAAAAAATCACAGTTCAAATTTTTTTTTCCTTTGGAGGAGTCAAGATTTTTTATTAATTTTCTAAAGCATACAGAAACTCACTAGGTAAAATAGTATCAGAAGAAATAAAACAGAAATGAAATGTTGAGTTAAGACACTATCATAACCCTTTTAAGTAGGTTGCCTGCCTCAGACTTTTTTAATTCACATAACAATAAATTTATAAAAGACTGAACTATTTAAAAAGAAAATTAGGTAGCCCCATTCTAAGTATGTTTTCTCACATTGCACACATTGCTGCCACCAGACAAAGAAGCAAAACCCACAAATCCTTCAAAGCAACTGCTGATATCCTGTATGAAGGGCAAATGTCCTTTAAACATCTTTAAGATGTCATACTTCAGAAATCTCTTTTCAAAAACTGGAGAGAACAGAATGTGTGACAGAAAAATTTCTATGGTTTAGAAACCATAATTTCTAAAAAATTAGAACATAATTTTTGCTCTAAGTGGTGTAATTATTTAAGAACTACCTGGACCCTGACCTCCCTCTCCTTTTAGTATTTTGTAGTAAAGAAGAAAACAATTCTTACTGGCATTTTTCTAGGTTTTTAAGTAAGAAGAAGATTGTCTATACCTGTTACTAAAGTGTTCATACAAACACAAGAAAATTACGTTATAAAAGCAAGATACTCTAATTAATGTGTGTAAAGGAAAAGGGACAGATTTGGAGACTAATATAAGTGACTTTCCCACTGGGATCACTGATTTAGCTAGTGGGCTCCCAGGTTAATCAAGTCAGTTACCAAAATCTAGAAATAATGTATTCACCAAAGGAAACATGGTAACAATGTATTCACTAAAGGAAACATCTGAGTATCAAGGGCTTCCCCTTTGCTAAAGTAGCACTCTGCTTTTAGTAAGACTGTGAGGAACTTGATTATAGTAGACAGTTGTTAAAACAGTGAATTATATTTTAAAATAGACTAACCACACCTAGAGAAGGAAGAATCCCAAGAATGCACACTTTGAATGAAAAGGGTTTGGAAGTTAGTAAAATACATGGCAAACGATAAACCAATATACAATGATTTTATACAATGTAGCCTTTTTTTCTCTACTGCCCAAGGCAATTTAGAAACAGTTTGTAAAACTGCTGAGCAAAAATAATTATTCAAAATTTCAGTTATTTTTTCTTCGTTCATTCAACAAACATTTATTATTTTCCTACTGTGTACAACAAGCTGTTGACAAGTCAGCATCGAGATGACTTAGGACATGTTCCTTTAAACTAACACTGTCATGGTGATTTGTGAGGAAGTAGAAAGAGAAGAAAAATTTGGCAAGAAAGAGTTCGGGTCCTGTTGCGAAACCCTAACTGCAAGCCAGATAAGATTCTAAATGGACTAGAAACACCTGTTATTACAGAACAAAGTTATTTAAAAGATGAAATGAGAAAGAGGAGCCTAAGGATCTCCTCCCCCCCCAATAAAAATAGCCAAAGGAAAATGTAAATATAAACAGATATATGCAGACATAGTATCTTTCCCCTGTTCATTCCAAGTGCAAACTCATTTGTCTGCACCCACATGATAGGATTGCTGGTATTGATAATAGCCTTTGAAAGTCATAAATTTAAATCCAAAAATACACCCTCAAATATATTAGGTGATGACAACTGGTAAATACTCCTCAGGTTGTCTCACTGATGCATCTTCTACCTGTTTCCTTTCCAAGTATAGATGTTTCCTCAAGGCTCTGTCTCTCCCAGTACTCTTTTCCTCATTTTTCTATAATTTCTACTTTGGGGTTCCTCTCTACTCCCAAGGTTTCACAGAAATGTCAATCAGATATGGAAGGGAATAATCCCCTAGAGCATCTGGAGTTAGAAAGCACCTCAAAAGTCATCTAGTACAATCCCATCTTTTTGCAGATGAGAAACCTAAGTCTCAGGAAAATTAAGCTTACTCTAAGTCACAAGGCAGCAAGCATCAGAAATAACAATGCTATTCATGTGTACAAAACTCCCAATCTACATATCCAGTCCTATCTCTCCCCATTAATGTAATCCTGGGCTACCAAATACCTCCTGCACATCAGCTATTTGCCTGGATTGCCCACAGACACCTGGAACCCAATACGTCCCAAGTTCATCATTTGCCCCTTCACCCATTTTCTGCATTTGTGTTGATTAAGTGGAGAAATACAAGGAGTTTAGAATCCTTGAACAACTCAGCCCAATAGTTCTTCACAGTCTTATTCTACCTTTCAAGCAGATACAATCAAAATCCCATGAAAATCCTTCAAGTTACCCAGTGTCACTATTGACCTTATTTTCCACAGATGAAATACATAGTTTAAAACCCTGAATATTCTGAACTATAATACTACCAATTCCCTGATTTCCTTTCCTTCTCTTTGACCTCTGTGTATTCTAATAATCTGTTCCCTTTGTCTGGAATATGATCTCTCCTCATTTCTGCCAGTTGAAATCCTGCTCTTATTTTCCATTTTTCTTCCTTGCTTCCTCCCTTCCCGGCCTAGTTCAAGAGACACCTCCTCCAGAAAACCTCTCTTTTTGCCATCATCACACTCTACCTAATATCATATTGATATATATAATGTATATATATAATATTTACATATAATATAGTTCCATGTAAAATACATATAATTTATATATGTTGCATGCTCACATATTATTACACCCTGATCCCTCTCCCAGTTACATTGTAATATCCTAAGAACTGAAGATACAAAATTTTTCATCTTTATATTTCTAGCCCCTAGTACAAAATACTGCAAAATTACACATAGTAGGTACTTTAATGTTTTGGTTCAATTCAACGTTTACTGTATGACAAATCCTTTCAAAGGAGAAAAGACCAAGGTCTTTTATCACATGAAGTACTTTGAATGTCATGCATGCAAAGAAACTATAAGATCACAATGCTTTTTGTTTACAATGCATAATGCAAAAATCTGTTCACTTACTTCAATCAATCAACAAGAATTTACTAATTACCTACTACATGCCAGGGGCAGGATTTGGGCATACAAAGACAAAAAATAAATAGTTCCTGAACTTGAGAAGCTTAGAACCTAGTAAGGGGAAACATGTTTATTCACACATGCACATACAGATTCCTGCAGGAGGAATTGGAGGATTCTAAGAAGTGGGAGTAAGGAGGGAGTGCATTCCAGGCATCACAGCCTTCCAGAGCAAAGGCACGGAGATGGTCCTTTTTCAAAATTGGATAGACACTCCGTGTGTATGTGTGTTTGTGTCTGTGTATGATTTTCTGGATAATGATGGGATACATGGATATATCTCTTTTATCATCTTTTCAAAGAAGAAATCTTCTTTAAAATTTTATAAAAGTGGGAAAATAATTCCTTAGCTCTCCAAAATAGGGGAGGAGATGTGGTACAAATCAGAATAATTTCTAAACTGAGTCTACCATGAAAATCTAGCAATCCAACAACAACAACAACAAAAAAGATACATAGAGAAGTATTGCTAAGAGCACCAAGTGAATTACTTATTAAAGAAACAAGTATTTTTAAATTGACATTGATTGAAATCTTCTACTTCATCTTAAAATGAAACATTCAGAAGTGATAATATTCCTGAAAAGGTTCTTTTTTCTTGTAAAGAAAAATTAAAGGTCAAAACAGACTATTCAGCAATAGAAAAAGAAAACTCAAACAGACTATTCAGCAATAGAAAAAGAAAACTCAAGTGTGAGGAAAAATCTAAGTCTAGATTTCAAAAAGCCAGGCAGAAGTGACTAGTCGTTAATTTGCTTCAGCAGATAAGTTTCTCGACTTCAGAGTCTCCATGACTTAATTATTTGGGTGGAAATTTCTGTCAAATTCGAGTTGAAGGGGGAGGAGGGTTTTCTTGTTAAAAGGGCAGGTACATTCTAATAATAAAACAAGTTCACAAAATGTCCTCTGAAAGTTTAAAAGTAGATGTGGATGGCGCAAAAGCACCAGTGCGGGGGTTGGAGAGTTAAATCTTAGTGTACTAAGAGAACTCATGCCTTCACCTTCCTAGCTCACGTGGTCAGAGTAAACACAAGGTGAGCCATAGTCAGTTTAAGGGAGAAATGACTAGTATTTCACAGTTTTGAGAACTTTAAAACCTACATTAAAAAGACTCTTTTCAGTTGTGGCAGGGATGATAGGGAAGACTTTTGTTGAGAAAAAAAGTTAAAATGAGGGGAAACGAGAGAAGAGGAGAAAGTAGAGAAAGTAAGCATGTGTCCATGCAGATGAAGGAAGTGGAGATCGAAGGGGGAGTGGAGTCCTTAGTTAAAGAAAAAGTCTTATTAGTCGCTTTGACACATGCCTCCGCCATCCCTCCCTTCCTCTCCCTTCCTTTCTCCTCCTCCGGGCTGCTGGAGGGGAGCAGTACAGTACAAGAGTGAATTTCTCTGGCAACATCTATCACATTGAAACTGCTGGGCAGCAGCAGCAGCAGCAGCGGCAACGGCGGCAGCAGCAGCAGCAGTTACACACACACACACACACACACACACACACACACACACACACACACACACTCACACCCACGAGCCATCCATGCCCATTATTTTTTCCTACTCCACTCCATAGCTTTAGGGCAGCCCTCTCCTGTACTTATTCGCCTTATTGTACAGCACCCAAAAATCTTGCGAGTCTTTGTGTAGGAAGCCCCTCGGGGGGGAGCTAATTTCGAGCGCCCAGGTCGGCCAGCGGAGACACAGCGGGGCTGAGCGTTCCTGAGCAGCCTCGGCGGCCCCCGAGGAGGAGAGCAGGAGGAGGCAGGCGGGGATCCAGGAGAAGCGGCAGGAGCCACCGAGGCAGACAGGAGCGCAGCAGCAGCAGCAGCAGCATCTAGAGCGCGCTGTAAGGACCGTGGGCTCGCATGCGAGTCACGTCCGCTCCCTCGGCGCTGCCGCCGACCCGCAACACGGAGGCTTCAGCAAGTGATGAGAACAGACGTCAAACTGCCTTATGAATATTGATGCGGAGGCTAGGCTGCTTTCGTAGAGGAGCAGAAGGAAGCAAGATGGCTGCCCTTTAAGGATTTGTTAGAAAGGAGCCCTGGCTGCATCTGCTGGATTTCTGCAAGGCTGAGGGGACAGAAAAAAAGAGGTCAGACGCTTCTCTTACTGCCGCGAAAACTCTCCCTTTCCTCCTCCTCCTCCTCCCCTCCGTGTCTGTCGGGCTTCTTCGGGGTGCTGGCGAGCCAAGCCTTCAGGGGCAGCCTCCAAACGTAAAGAGGGAAGAGGGAAGCTTCAGAATTGACTGAAGCCTCTTCAACATGGCTGACAAATAGAGTTTTACAAAAATTTCCCCCCCAAAAAACCTGCAGTCCCGTGTCACCTCTCCCCCTCCTGCCTGCCTGTGTCGTCCTCCTAGAAAACTAACTTACTGTCCTATCTCCCAGGAGCAGGCTCCCCTGGCTTTTTTAGTTGCAGGAAAGTAAGTGTGTGTGTGTGCGTGGAGTGTGCGCGCGTGTGTGTGTATGTGTTTCTTTCCTTTTCTTTGTTTCTTTCCAAAAAAAGACAAAAAAAAAGTTCAGGGGGAGGAAGAGCGTGCTACTTTTCCCTTTAATACCACCACCCCCCATTATGTAAGTGTAAGCGTGCAAACTCGCCTCTTGTGGAAATCTACACACTAGAACCACTACTGATAAGGGTGTCTTTTTTTTTCTTTTCTCTTTGGTGGGTGGCTTGCATTTATCGGTTTCCACCTTCCCCTCGGCCCCTCACTCACAGTGGATTTTCTTTAAAAGCACGTTGGAGGGGGTGGAACCGGGAGACCTTTCGAGGGGTGGTTTGGGTTTTTCAAGTCTGAGGGGGTTGATGGAGGTGCTGAGTGAGATATCAGACAGGAGTTTCTTTTGACTCCCACCTCCTCCACCACCACCTCTACCAGCATCAACAAAAACCACCCTTCTCAGCCCCACATAGATATATTAGCACTGCTCCCCGGCTGCGCCGTCCAGCTTTTGGAGAATCTGTGTGAGAGAATTTGTGTGTGAAAGTCTGTTTTGCTGGCTTTGTGCTGCTCCTGAATCAGCTTTCATTTGGTTCACCGGTAAGTGACAGGCAGACACAAAGACAGGCGCAGTCAAAGGGGAAGGGGGGAGGGGGAGACAGAAAGGTGGGGGGAGCGGGGAGGCAGAAGAAGATTGTAGAGTTTGAAACTGCAAGGTCAGGGGCACTAAAGGAAATGAAACCCAATCCTAGGGGAGAAAGAGAGAAGTGGAAAGAAGATTTGTAGCAGGCCCTTCCTTTTTTTTTCTCCCCCCCCACCCCCCCTCATCTGAAATACATTTGGTCATGTTACCGATTCTTTTCACTAGGACCATTCCCCTGGTGTTGTTAAGAAAACTGTATTAATGTGATTGTAGAGTTCGGAGCCTCTAATAAAGGGGGAAAATGTGTGCTGGGTAATTTAGTGGAGAAGGTTCAAAACCTACTTAGCTATTTTTAAAAATCATTTGGCTGCAAGGATTTGTTTTCATTAACATTTCAGTGCTCTTTCTGTCTCCTCAATCAGTGCTTAAGACCAAGTAAAAATGACCTCTTTTCCTTTCCCCCAATTACTTGATTAAAATTTAGTAAGTCTTTTTCACATGTGTTCCTGAGTAAGTCAAACGTTGTCGAGAATAGCCTAGCAGGGCACTCTAACATCTACCGATTTAAAACCCAAAGTCACATTTCATTCCCCATCATGGATGGCATGCAAATGACAAATCTAGTCACACGAAACAATGAATGGTCTAGGATAGAGGCAAAGAAGACCAGGGTCCCTGTACATCTCTTTGACCGGGACATGGAGAATTGCCTAGAAGAAGAGACATTGTCTTTAGCCCAAAAGAAAAAGGGGAACCAGTGCGTATTGTTTACCGGCTAATGAGCCCATTACATTTACATCTTAATGGCAGGTTGAAATACTGCAAAGGAGGAGGGTGGGGTGGGTTTCTAGTGTATTTGCTTGTGTATTTCATGGGGGCACTTTCACTAGGGCTGTGAATTATAAAACAAGAAAGACTGTTGGCAAAAGTCATGCAAAACCGGAGGTGTTAATGATTATGGTCAGTGTTAAACTGAAGTTTGAAAGACACTGCTCAGGTTCTGATCAGAAGGTGAAGTAATTAACATACAGTCCCTTAAATACACAAAGGTATTTGTCCATGTTATTTCACTTGCAAGTCCTTCTATTATGACCTCCAAAAATGGATTAATTCTGCTAACACAGGGACTGACATATATAGGGAAGATTCTCTCAGATTAAAGGGGTAGGTGCAGTTCATATCTACAGGAGATAACAACTTGGGGGAGGGATCCTTTTTTAAAACCATGCAGAATTTAATTATAATTTAGGGACTTCAGAAACTGATTTAAAAGGCAAACAAACCTAAGGGTTAGAAGTCAAGATAGCTTCTTTGGTTTTAGCATGACTATTAGTAACATTCCCTCTGTAGAGGAAAACTGTGGTTAATTACTACAATGGAATGTATAAGCTTCCTAAATCCCCAAAACTTGGTGGTTTCTTTAGTCTTGAGACATACCTGCAATTTTCTTGGAGAACTTTTCAATTGTTGTGGGACTTTTCTTCCACTTGGCTTATTAATAATAGATTCTTTATTCTGAAATGAAAAGGATAAACGCACAACCATCTGGTTTGGATAAATTCGAGTCTGGACATCTGGATTTGCTCCTGTCCTGTCATCAAACTCAGATTTTCTTGTTATTTTATGTAGTTCATTTCATGCTGAAAGCATTCACTAATTGATCCTGGATAAGATGCCCCTTATAGATGAAGGAGAGAGAGAGAGAGAGAGAGACAGAGATGCAGAGAGACAGAGAAAGAGAACAAAATCAAATTGTTTTGACAAAATATTAGCATTTTATGTTTTGTATAGTAAGCATTAATATTCAAATCATCATAGACAAAATAATCTATCCATGAGAAACATTACCTCAATTGCCCCCTTCAAGGTGTATGCAGGATGATTTCTGTGCTTTATGTGTTACAAAAAAATAGGATCAATAGAATTTAGTATTATTCCATATGAAAAACTATTGAGAACAATTAGTGTTCATGACAAGGGAGGAGCAGTTAAAAAAAGGTCACCTTGTAACTAGAAGTTTGCTGTGAATTATATTTTTGTTGACCTAAATGCATTGTGATGTCAATGAACTATGGTAAGAGAAGTCACACTTGCTTTGCTTATTTGAAAACTGTCCAAATTTGTTTGACCATTGTAGCTGAGTCTGACATTTTGTTGCTGCCTGTCCTAGAGGCAGAGAGAAGCCTGTTATTTTGATGGGAGAGGGAGCATGGTCCTAGATATTATGTCAACATGACTTAAAGAACTAGGAACGTGCACCTGCTGAGGAGTTTTTATGACAGATTTCCAAGGTCCTTTGTTGGCACCAAAACTACATTATGAAAGAAATAGGTCATTTAAATGTTTTGATTTCAGTTGTCCATGATAGAATTCCTCTACCTATCCTGCCAAACATTATTTCCATGTTGTAATTCACATGTCAGTATTGTTGGAGTTCCCCCCCCCCTTCCTTTTTTGTCTGCCTTCATTACAAAAATATCTAGACGATCCTGCATTTCAAGTATCTCCAATTAGCAAAAGGTTGAATTTTTCAGGAAACACTGCATCCTGAAATATAACAACCATAGTTTTCATTCAAAAAGCTCTTCACTTTACACACATTATCTCATTTGATCCTAAGGTGAGGCTGGTATTAATAAAGATCCCGGGGTTTAGAGAGGTCACAAGTTGACCCAAAACACAAGTATCACAAAGAATGGTAGAAACTTTGAGCTGGATGGGATTTTAAAGAGTATCCCCTACCAACCTTAACCCAGCTTGTGAATGAGACCCAGAGACATGAAATGACTGCCCCAAGGCCACACAAATAGCCTTGGGTTTGAACTTGAGTCTTCTGACTGCCTCTTAGGTACTCTTTCATCTCTCTTATGCTACTTCTCAGTTCAACGTGCACACAACTGTCATCTTCAGGGCTGGGATTGAAACACAGATTGCCCAGAACTCTTTCCACCATACCAGCCAACCTGATATTTCAAAGTAGGATCATTGGACTACTGACACTGATAGCCTCAGAAACACTTTTTTTTAGGTAGTAAGGTTGGTAGATTCTTTTTAATTTTGCTTTTGTGTTCAACGTTAATTTCTTTGAATAGGGCTTATCCAGCCATCTCCATTTTCAGTAACAAACTTCTTCATTTTATCAAGAAGGAAAACAACATGCTAAATAGTCTCTTGTCATGGAAGCATGCTAAAACTTCAGCTGTAAAGTGTTGATTTATCAAAATAAGTCCTTTCCCAATTATTCCAGGGCTGCACAGTAGCTTTCAACTGTGGTAGCAACACCAAAGCCAGCAGCAGCAAGCTATCTTGCAAGCCAACTTTTACAATTGGAGCCTTAACAGTGGTAGAGTCAAGTTGCCAAGTTTCATGTAGAGCTGGTGGTTATCTTGGATGCTGTGCTGAAGAACACAGCCACAAATGATTTCGCCAAATATACAGTATTTACTTGGTCCAGATCTCTGATTGCTCTCTTGACTCTCTGCCAGCGCTTAGTGAAGCCTGACATCATTTTAAAGTGCTGTACAGTATCTCTGCTCATTCTGTATGTAGTGTGAGGAGAAAGTTTTAGAAAAGAGGAAAACAAGAATTCATTTTGTTATAAAGCCAAACAACGAATTGGGTATCCATCACAATTTCAGTAATTGATTCTGATTCATTCTGTATTGCAGTTAATTCCTGGCTTGAGAAAGGCAGATAGGTTCCTTTTCAAATGAAATAAGTTTCAATGGCCAAGTCCCAAAAAGGTAAATTTTCTCAGCTACAGTGTTTCTACTTGCCCAGAAGCAAGTATTTAAATGTCTCAGATTTCAAAAGAGAAACATGTAAAATATCAGGAATTTTCAATTATCTCAGGGTTTTGTTTTTCAAGGTTTTGTAATGGTGTGTTACATTTTAGGGAGCATTTCACTGACAATTCCAAAAAAGATCATTGCAAGTAGGCCTGAAAGAGAAAACTAGAAAATTAACTAGGATGAACATAATAGGTGATAAATTTGTTTTATTGAAAATACAGTATATGCTATAAGTTGATAGGTATCAAAAGCTTCTTTTCTTAGGTATCAAAGTGCTACCCTCACATAGAATTATTTTATATTTTTTCAATGTATTGAGTGTAGTACTGTGCAGATTGGATGTCAACAAATGATTGAAGGAACTTGTAGACTGGGTAAAGTCACTTAAATTTAAGTGAATGTTAAGCTATTCCTTATGTAGAGAGGAGAAATCATGTTTCTCTCTAGTTTAAAAAAAATCCTTTGAATTGAAATCTTTCATAGAAATAAACCAAGCAAAAATTTAATTATCTGCAGCTAGGTTATTTTTTTAAGGGAGAAATAGATTCTGTCCATAGAAATATAGCTTTATGACCATGATTTCATTCCTTCCAAAAATTTACATTGGTATCGAACTCATAGTTTGGTTAAAGTTCTTTGTACATAGGAAATGTGTTAAGTTCAAAACACTTAATAATGTTTGGGTCAGATAACTGAAGAAACATAATTGTCTATGTAACTGCAGGGAATCTTTCAATGCATAATCAATAATTTTGACCTTTTGTAATGACCCCAAGTGATATAGTCCATATTCAAATTAACATCTTTACAAAATTAGATTCTTACTTTAATGTCTGAAAAAAGTTTATATTTAATCTAAGAAATTTTGTGTTCAACAACTATAAATCCTCAAGTCCTAATTTTTTCACCAAAAATGATTTTATTCTCAAAAAAAGATATAGTTGCATGACAGCCACAAGTACTTGCTTGATTTGATTACATATTTATGTTTTCACCTGAAGTTATTGAATTTTACTTTTTAAAATCAAAATTATAAATCATCTTCAGGGTACTTGAGCAAATAGAGTTCTATTTCAGACTACAGGAGTTCTGGAAACAGATAGAAGTAAAGTAATATTAAGACGGGATTTGGCTAGTGATCTAGTGGTCTATGTGATGCCAATACTTACCAAGTGTAGAAATGTTTGGGTCAGGATGCTCTTGGCTTGCCATGTGACTGAACACACATAGCAATAGTATTTATAAACAGTAAACCAGAGTTTTGATGAGCTGTTGGTAGTCAAAGGTGTGCAAAATTTTAGTAGATGTTCTTAGGGACACTAGGGAATTTGAATTTTGGTAGCATAAAGAGAAATTTTGTGTGTTAATATTTAGCTAAAATTTCTAGCTTTGTTTTATGCGAGAGTCTCCTTTTGTTTCATAATAATGTTTGTGTGTGTGTATGTATGTGTGTAATCAAAGTCAGCATTCATGCCATCATGTAAATTTAAATTAGGACCATGTCTAGAAACTACCATGCAATGGAATTAAAAGAAGAGTCCAAAAGTTTTGTTGTTGTTATTTTAAAATCCTTTAAAAATGTCTAATCTGGAGTCATTTGGCTTCAGTGAATGGTTACAAACACAAGATTTTTTCAATTATATTACTCACTGAAGAATATTCCGTGGCATATTTGAAAATCTAAAATAATCTCTTGTTTTGAGGAACATGTTTTTAAAATGGAGTGTGTTTAAAATTGAGACAGTTCAGTACTTCCTATAAGAGAAATAGTTCCATGATTTTACTTTTCTTCTTTCTATTTTCTCTTTTGAAACCATAGTTTTATTGGAATTGGGTTTTACACATTTATGGTCAATGAAATGGAAAATACATCTGAATGAAGTTCTTCAGTTGCCTTAGTCCATGGGATTTTCGAAAAGTTGCCGAACAGGTTTGAGTGCAAAATACCTTTTGACTCTTCTGCGCCATGCCAGGAATTTTAAATCTCTTTCTCTTGACTTCTTGAACTATTAATCCCATAGAGATGAGTTCTAGTTTCAGGCAAGTTGGGAATCTGTGATGTCAGCTGACATTTTTACCTTCTCCTTCCACAATTGAATGAAGTATAAGATTCAGCATACTCAAGGGGAGAAAAAAATTAGGTATGCTCCTTTCTTGGTTAGAGAATTAGTGCCTAGAGTCATTAGGCAGCAGAATTATCTGTTTTATGCTTATAGATCTAGGGTGTGTAGTCATAAGACACTGTGTTGCGGGGTGGGGAGGAGAGAGAGAGAGAGAGAGAGAGAGAGAGAGAGAGAGAGATTCATGTTTCCAGATTGCTGCTTCTGCCATTTTCAAATTGGTAACAATGTTTCCGATAGTATTTTTGTAATACTTTAATTATTGTCATGCTAATGAGAAATTGTTTAAAACCACTTCATCGTTACTTTTTAATTGACAAAATAGTCTAGTATTTACATGTTTACATTAAATCTTGTTCAAAGCTACGTATCCAAATCTTAAGAGGTGTTTTTAATTACAATATTTTCTTTCCTCCTTTCTTGCCTCCCAGATGATGAAAAGGAAGGCAAGGAGAAACAAAGAGAAGGGTGGGAGGCTAGTAATAGAATGTGGCCATCAGAATCTACATTACTCTTCTATCCTTCGTGGGCTTTTTCTCTTCTGCCTCCATTAAGGTACAAGAACATACAATACACAATGATTTAATTATTACTTATGGTTCTTTTGATGGAAAATACTGGAGACTGCAAAGACACCACACCCTCATCCCCTACCTTTGCTCTTCCTATTCAGTGTTGGGTATTTAAAAAAAAAATAAATTTCTTCTTTCAGCATTATTTCATTCTTGTTTGAAGTCTCTTACACTTGCCAGTGGACACACAAGTCTCTCAGGTGTTACATAAGCCAAAAAAAAAAGTGCACAAAAGAAGGACAAAATTACCTCACTACCTCTTGCTAATAAATGATGGCTTCTTTTATTTGTTGTGAATCTCAAAACACATACAATTTGGCATTTTCTGAATATTTACAGAATGGTTGGCTATTTTATAGAATGGGAAGGAACTACTCTAAAAACTGAATTCTATACTAATGAATTTTAAAATAAATTCTCCCTTTAGATGATTCAAAATGACCAATGACAACAATATGGAAAAGGGTAGTATTATGTCAGTGGGTATTATTCAAATTTGGGGGGAAAGTGAAAACCCTTTTTCTTCATTCTTTTTTCTTAATTGTATACTGCATAAGAATAAGCACCTCAAAGATTTGCCTGAATTTACCAAGTGCTTGATATCTTTAATAGCAAAAATAAATTATTCCTAGCTATGTTTCAGCTTTCCTATCTGTGCCCCAATGGGCTCCCTTAGTGACCAAGATTCACTCTGCCTTACAGTCTTACCTAGAACATGAAATTAGAGCAAGTGATATTGAATGTTGTATTTTAAGTTAGGGATAGTGGATTTACTGTGTTGTAGCTTGGGGTGGAGATGATAGCTCGAGAAGAGTCAAAGCTGATAAACATTTTACTAATGACATCTTTTTAATAGTCAAGGTTTATCTGTGCATGCATGTGTTTGCTGAGAAGGCTGACTTTATCATGAGACTTGCTGATAGCATTTACTCTGTAAAGTGTGATTCCTGTCCCTTCCTCTTGCATCTAATGACTTACAATTATACAATTTACGGTTAATGTGGCCAAGAAAGCATGACCTTGGTTTTGTCAACTCCTCAGGACTGAATTTACTATCCTACTGCTGTGAACTTTGTTTTTACTATCTGCACTATGGTTATAATTTATAGCATGTTTACTAATAGCTTTTTAAAAACCTGTCTCTTACCAGTAGTTAGAGGGAATTTTTCATCTGAATGTGAAAACTTCTTTTACATCTCATTTTTTTTTATATTATGGGCAAAAATGTAAATAGTAACAATCTTAATAAAAGCATATCTCATTTGTTGCCCCTCAAACAGTCCCCATTTATGAAAAATGAGCATATAAATATGAAAGGCTAACAAAATTCTTGTAGTACTCATGAAAAAGTGACATCCCCATCACTACCACGAGAACTGTTGGGAAGTAATTTTTGTTCAACATGTTACATACCATCTTTGAGTATGAGATTCTTTTATACAGTCTTGGCTAATCATTCAGCAAACAAATAGCAGTTATCATTTGGCACCTATACCCTTTGACCCTAGAATTTAAGTTCACAGTCAAAATAACAACAACAAAAAAATGCAAAATAACATAAGAAATAGATTGTGGGAGAATCACTATTATTCATATATTATATTCATAATATATTTTTCATATAATTATTCACTATTACAGGGCTTTTGCAATTTTTTAAAATCTGAATTAGATGATTATCTAATATATTCACTAGGTCAGTCATCTAAAAAAGACAAAAAGAAAAAGGAAGGTGACATAGTGAAGTTGGGAATCCATTTCTCCTCATTAATGGTTTCCAAATAAGAAAAAAAAATCATCTTTATACTCATATGTATTTCCTTCCCTCTTTGACTTATAAGAAAATTTATTTCATTCACTGATGCAAAAATCAGTTCTTCTTAATTCTGTTTGAACCTTTCTGTTCTTTTCTTGCTCCATTTGGCACATGGCTAGGATGCACATGGCTTCACTGTTTACAAACACCATCCTACAAGTCCCATGTGGGCTCTTATGTAACAGCTGGGAGAGTGCAACTTTTAAGAGTCTGACAACACTGCAGCCCTGGTTCTATTAACCTAGTTTATGGTTGCTCGTTTCAATATGTCAAAACCAGGAGCTAGTCTGATTTAATATCTTTTGTACTATGGATACAGAAAATTCTGGATCAATCATGCAGGAAATCAGCAATAGGAGTATTACACTTGAACCACCTCCTCTCCATCTCCCACCCACCACCCCCCCCCCCGCAAAAAGAATGATAATTAACATAGCCATAGTTAGGTTTACTGGTTTTCCTAGTGCTACTACCACTGTGACCACCATCTTTTTTGTAGAACTTTGGTAATTCATTAGCTTTCTAAAAATCATGTGTAATCAGGAGCTTTGAAATGTGATGACGTGAACAATTAGAGTAGTCATTTAATTAGAGAATATTTCTTAATCAGATTAAGGACACAAAATTTTTCCCCTCTTCTAGCCACACACACAATACCCAGCCTTCCAAAAAGCATTTATGATAATACAATATTGGAGGATAGGGAGCTTTAGAGATCATTGAATCCAGCTGTTTTTTGCAGATGTCATAGGAATGAAGGCCCAGAGGAGTTAAGTGGTAGCCATTCACTGAGAGATTGCTGTCATTTGAAGAAGACTGCTACACAGGTCTCTCATTGATCAATCAGCAAAATATTGGAAACATGAGCTTGGCTCCCTTTGACAGGACTAAATTCCTACTGAGTCAGAGAAGAACAAATTAAAAATTAACTAAAAAACACTTATTTTTCACTTAGTGCTGCTGCCATTCTGACCCAATTCAAAGTATTTAAAATTTATTATTCATTAAGATATACTCTAAGTATTATAGAACTTTGAGAGTGGAAGAAACTATACACCTAATTTCATAACATTACTCAGCAAAAGAGAAGAGTATACATCCAAGGCTTTAGAGATTAGCTTTTTCTTTGCTTTGGCCCAGGTATAATACATTTATCTTTCTTCATTCCACCCACTCTAATTTAAATTGGCCCAAATAGTGCAAACTCATCTAGATTGCTAAGAGGCAAACTGTCCGAGTCATAGTTCTGAAAGAAAAACTCAAGAAAGCAGAGAATGAGTTGTGTATTGGAATTCCCTTAATTTTTCCATTAAGAAGGTTGGATGCTTTGCTCCCGCTTATTGTAGCTTCTGGTGAAAACAAACAATACATGTTTATGGGTCCAAAACACTCAGTATTTGTATAGTTTACATTTGGTATTGATTTTAGAAGAAATATCCTGTCTTCCCTCTGTGCTGGTCATTTATAAGGCTCCAGTGTAACATATAGAGTTAAAAAATATCAGACAGTGCCCAATAGCTGCTAATTCATTGATAGGCATGCTGCTGACCAACAGAATACACTTCAGTGAAAGCAATTTCCTCATGACTATAGAAAGTATTTTAATTGGTGCAGAGGGCACAGTATCATTGAGCATGTCTTGTGTCTTTTTCATGTGAAAACTTTAGCAGCTTCTTTCCACAAATATATGTATGATTTGTATTCCTGAAGTATGCCCTAAATTCTATTTTGTTTTTTTAAAGGGGAGGAAGGGATTAGTAAAATAAACAGTGGTGCAGGCCTATTTTCACAAGTGTGAAATGCCAACCTTTTGAGCCAGTGTTTGTCTAAATAGAACATATGCTGAAAAAAAACCTTTGTCTTCTTCCTCTTCCTCTTTCCCTCCCTCCCTCCCACTCTTTCTCTCTCTCTTGCTCTCTCACTCTCTTGCTGTCACTCTCTTCCTCTTCCATTTTTCTCTCTGCTCTCCTGCCATTCCCTTCCTCCCTTTCTTTCACCCATAGGATTCCTATATGAGTGCCACTGAGAAATGGAACACATGAAAGCACGTAGATATACACATGAGTAGTTGGCTTGATGTGGTTAATATTGGCGTCATGGGGTTCCCTCTCCAGGCCATCCTAATACCTGTACATATGGCTGCAGTGTCCACAAACGAGGGGGCACAATTCTGAATGATAACAGTAGGAGCAGTATCTTACAACCTGCTTTCTGGAACTGGATTATGAATATTGGTTGGAAAGAAAGAGGTTGTGTTATAGAAAAAGCATGGGGTGGGGGCAACTGAAAGAGAATGTGGCAGATGCTACAAGCAGGTAGATTTTGGAGTTTATTTTAAACGACCATAACTGAAAGAGAGTTTTCCATTTCAAACTTAAAATAGTGAATATTCATTATGACAAGTAAAGTTTCATAGCCAAGCAGTAGAGTAATGAGAAAATTCTTAACACCATTACTCTTTCCTAACCAAGCTAACTCAGAAACTTTGGGAAAATACTAATAGACATTCTAGTAACAGAAGTATCACTACAGCATTATTAAATCAGTTATAAAAGAAATGAAGGATTTAGAGTTGGAAGGAACATCAGATACAATTCTTTTGCAAATAAGACCAACAAAGACTAATCTAAATCATTGATGTCAAAGTCAAATCAAAATAGAGACCACTAAACTGGATCCCTATGGGCCATATATTGACTGAGAAACTTTGTTAATATTATCTATATTTTAATATAAAATAAATTGTGTATTTTGTTAAATACATCCCCATTACATTTTAATTTGGATTGTACTCAGTATTGGCAGGCTGTGTATTTGACACCTCTGCCATAGAAGATATAGGATTTGAAATATATCTTGAAGAATGGGTAGGATTTGGATAAACAGGTAGGGCCAACAACATGAAAAATATAGGGATACAGAAATGACTATGGTGAATTCAGGAAAGCTTGTCTTCACTAAACATCTTCAAAGCCCTCAAAGGTTCAGTGTGTTTGTGTGTGTGTGTATGTGTGTGTGTGTGTGTTTAAGCTAGCAAAGCTTAAAATTTGCCCTGAGACTTTAAGACCACCCTGCACCTTGTATGCTTAGTTCTTTCAAATGATTGACTTGTTTTCTCTTAATAAAACTCTGACTTTGAAATAGGTATTGTGTATGTGTATGTGTGTGTGTGTGTGTGTGTGTGTAAATTTGTCCACCATATCTGATAAATTGTTATGCATGCAGCAAGAATTTACTAAGTGGTTTATTGATAGGATAAATTGTAGAGAAATTCCCAAGCTTGATAATATTTAGCTGATTCTACTTTTCTTGATATTGACTGACAACTGCCCTAATTTAATTCAGTAATCTTATTGTGTCAACTATTTTGAAGACACTGTCCAAGGTGCTGTTAGTGTAAAGACAAATACAAAACAGTCTCTGTCCTTAAAAAGTTTACATTCTACTAGAATTTTAAATAGGGGGAAATCTTCTGGACAATTGCTGGACACTGTTATTTTCGGCAAAGCAGCTGTTGTACACAGCAGCCAGCTAAACATGGATCTGCTTACTTCACAAATACATGTTCAACATTTACCAAAAAAAAAAAAATTAAAGTACACAGCTGGTGGTGTCAATATTAGCTTGTCTAATTGTAATGTAAGCTGAAGCTTAGTCTTTCACTACAACTTGTGCCAAAATATTAAAGGCAAATGTGTGACAGGTGTGTGTGTGTGTGTGTGTGTGTGTGTGTGTGTGTGTGTGTGTAAATTTGGTCTGGACGTAAAATTTCATTGGTGAGGAAGCTCCTATCAAAGCATATCAGCAACTGTTCTGAAATTTATGAATCTTAGAGAGGGGGGAGTGGGGGACTGGAACTGAGATATTTTGTCTTGCCTGGGGTGGCAGGCGGTATTTGTCAGAGGCAGCATTTGAGTCCAGAGGGCTTCCTGATACTGAATTTCAGGCAGTTCTCTCTCTACTGCATTTTTGTTTAAATTTTAATGTTCCTTTACATTGTAAAATACTTTTAAAAATTCAAAAAATATATAAATCACCAAATCAGAGTCCAAGTTCGACAGGACAATTAGAGACCATCATTCTAGACTTACTCAACCCTGAACAAAAAGGCCACTTCCAACATACCCAACAAAGTCATTTAGATTTAGCAAAGCAGTGTCCAAAAGAAAGGGATCCCATTCCCTTCCAAAGCAATCCATTCCACTTCTGGATGGTTCTAATCACTAGAAAAACCTTTCCTTCAAATCTCAATCTGCCTTCTGTAACTTCATTTACAGCTGTACCCTCTGGGCTTGAGCATAACACATTGAAACTCTCTCTAGGCAACAATAACAACATGATAGCAACTTTCTGATACATCATCCTGGATCTTTTTCCAATTATGGCTCTATACAGTTTAAGAGAATGATGAATCCTTTGAAAATGATCACAGAAAGATCTTTAGTCTACCACCTTTCAATTTATATCTCCTAAATATCTTGTTTACTGTATCACAACTGAGAATTATTTCCATGGGCCTAAAAACTAGTAACATTAAAAATGTTTGTCTTCTAAGTTAAGGATTGTCTGTATGGATGGTGGTTTGTTTTTTGTTTTAAATTTTGATTAGTCTAAAAAATTTCTACATTGCCCCTTAAGGCGTGTCTAGAAGAATTAGACAAAAACTAATGATCATGAAAATTGGAACAACCTGTAGGACAATTCTGTGGAGCTGTAATACTGACCTTTGGTGAATGACCAAGGCTGGGGGTGAGAGGAACCCAATTATAGTCAAATACTACTTTTTGTGCCTGATTGACTGTATTATATTTTTTTATTTTCTGAATTTTGTCTTTCCAGTGATGAAATAAATAAGATTAATTCCTTTGCAAATGCACTCACTAATTCTTGCTAAATGCTTCAAAATGCGTTTAGCATGATTTAGAATAGGACTCTCACCTACACAAAAAGTAGGAAAATGCTGTTAGACAACTTTTAACCAAAGGCATACCTTCAGTATTTTGTAAAGTCTGAAGAAAGAGTTGTTTGAATAACATGATCCTTGTGCCCAGTTACCTTTGTATTACAGAAACTGAAAGGTAAGATGGGACTAGTAATTGTCTTGTTTTCTAAAAGTCATGAGTTCATCACAGTTCAACAAATTCTGTGGCATTCTGTTCTTCAGAGGTAATTTTTATTTCATTTTCAAGAAAAAAGGGAAAAACAAGAAATGGAAAACTGAAGAAGGAAAACTCATGTAATTAAAGTTAATTAATATATTTAAACTACAAAAATACACACATATTTTAAACACACACAAAGCGATAAGACTTGGGAGTATTTGTTCTTGTGGGGTTTTTTTGTTTGTTTAATGGAAAGATATTATGGCAAAAGACATATTCTTCCAATCATATTATATTAGAGAAGAAAGCATATTACATATCATCTAGTTTAAACCTGATTTTACAGAGGAAGAAATTGGGGCTGAGAGGGTTTGAGCAAATGCCCTTATAAGATCAGGTAATAAGTTACTAAGAAAATTAGGATTTAGACACCTTTGTTTCAAATGATAACTGAAAATTATAACATTTTAGAACTACTGAAACCTTTTGAGAATGTCTAGTTTAATTCCCTTACCATAGAGATGAAGAAATGTCATCTCAGAGAAGTAAATATACTTGATATTCGCGACTTGAAGGGGAAAATTCATACAAATTATTATAAGAGAATTTAGTCTTGGAGAAAGTCAAATTTGAGATTAGAAATTTGAGATAATGAACAAAAATATTTTTATTATTATTACATGGGCTATTGACATACATTTATTTCTAAATGAGAAGTTTTTTTCCTAAATAAACAGCTTTACCTCTGAAAAGTTCAGACATTTTAAGGACTATATTCATAGCGTAGTGAGATTTCTCTCCCTTGTATTCTATTGTTTTGTGTTTTAATATTTAATGAACATGTGATATTGTTTTAAAGCTGGCACTGATGGTCTCATGAAGTTAATATTTAAAGCAGATGGTTTGGGTGCTTTAATAAGACAGTTGCCATAGAAACAGTACTGTGAAAGCAATTGTTTCTGCAATATGTAGTCTTTTCAATAAACAATTTAAATATTCTTTAGCTTCATAGAATAAGCACATGGGAGAATAATGTGAAAAGGTAATGACCCTGTGTAAAATATGTCTTTGAACTATAGATTATTTTAAGTGATCTTTATAGTTAACATGTTTGTAGTTCTTTTGATTGGTATCAGCTAATATATACATAGATGTAATCCTCTTCTCTGTTATATCCCAAACCAATAAATATAGGTCTCCAAATTAATATATTCAAACATATGGAAATCATAGCTAAGTATAAGGAGAAAAGAAAATTTGGATATATTTTCTTTATAAATTCTCATTTTTATTTTATTTATACAGTTAAATTTCCTTTAGTCAAAGTAAGTTAGATTTATCTTCAAGCATATTTTAGAGAATCCATGCAGTTGACTTAAGTTAAAATTTTTGTCCATTTTTATCTTATTAAGTTTTCTTCTAATTGTGATTTTGATATTGATATTTGCTCAAATTGATGCTCAAATTGAATGCAACCACAGATGGTTGATTTCTGAAATAATTATAATATTGACCATTTTCATGTCAGGATATATTTAATTTTTCTGTTAGATATTGTTTTCAAGATCTAAAGTCTTCCTATTCTTTAGTTCAAGTTATTAAGGGTCCATTATGTTCTTGTTATTATGCTACCATGGAGATTGAAAGGTAGAAACAAAATTGTCTCTGCCTTCAAAGAGCTTACATTTTACTGGAGGAAACCACAAGAAACTAGATAAATAAATACAAAACATATCAAAGGAATTTCTGGAGAAGGGTTAAGAACATTAATGCGTGGGTGTATTAGTAAAGGTTGAATTGTAAGATGTGGCATGTGAGCTGTAGATAGCAAAGACTGAGGAAGAAGAATATACCAAGGATGAAGAGACAGTCTATGCAAAGGGAGATAGAATGACTTATAAAGGAAATGACAATTAGACCACTTTGGCACTGTGAACGCATGTGCATGCACCTACCTGCATGTGTGCAGGAGTAATGTGAAATCAGTCTGGAAAGATAAACTGGAGATAGAATGTGAAGGATCTTGAAAGCAAAAGAGATGAATTTGTATTTTACCTAGAGGTAACAGAGAGTCCCTAAAAGTCCCCAAACCAGGGAGGTGACAGGATGTGCTCTGTGCTTTAATAATATCAAATTTTCAGTTGAATAAAGCATTGGTTAAAGAAAATATTTATGATATAAAACTATGAGCCTCTGAAAAAATCTACAAACCACTGTCTTCTATCATTTCTCACACCTAGATCATATTTGCTCAGTTTATTCCACTATCTTCCTTGTGTCAACTAAAATTTTGCACTGAAATTGCAAAGGATTAAGGTATGCATTAGTTTGGAGCTTTATTTGATTTCTTCCACCTCGTCTTCCACGAGATTGGTTGATGTAACCACTGCAAGTAACTTCATGATGGTATGTTTGTTTATATCCATTGCAAGCACCCGAAGATGAAATGATCACATGCCCCCATGGAATTATGTTTCTCCTTACTTTTGAGCTTAGGATGATGAGGCAAATCTGTCAGTTCCTTGATTTACGTCCTCAATGAGAAGTGGTAAGCTGTCCACTTAGCTTCAGGTCCTTCTATTTAAATTCCTTCTATTTTCATTTAAAACAAGGTTAATATGGATATAGCTAAAGTTCTCCAGTCATCTATCTTTATTGGGAACTGATATCACATTAAGAGAACTAACAGCAAAATGAGCACTTACAAACGATCTAGCAACTATGAGTTCAATAAGAACAGGCCAATTCAAATTAGATCACTAGAACTGATCAAATACCTTGTCTTCACTCTCTTATTCTTTTTAAAGAAAGGACTGGAAGAAAAAATAGAATATGTGTAAGAGAATATATGATAGAAAAAAATACAGAGTTAACAGAAATAATAATGCATATAAATGGTATGAATTCACCCATAATAGAGAGGAGGGTAGCAGAATGAATTAAAAAGCAGAATATAGCAATATATTGTTTACAATAATCACATTCAAAACAAAGTTTTTCATACAATTAAATAAATGTTTGGAAAAGAATTTATGATGTTTCAGTTAAATTCATAAAAGCAACAGGGCCAATAATGACCTTAGTTATGGCAACAATGAAAATTAACATGGTTAAAAGAAAAACAGGGGAACTGCATTATGCCTAAATTCACCATAAATAGTGAAAAAATTTCAAAACTTGGCCTGTTATCTAATTTTTTAATGAAAAACTAATTAAATTATAAGGGAAAATAAATAAGCAAAGCTATAATAGTTAGGGACCTTAACATAGCTCCTTCAGATACATCTAACAAAAATAACAAATAATTAAAAATTTAAGGATATAAATAAAGAAAAAGATGGAGGAAAACCAAACTATTAGTACCAAAAATCTAAAAAATGTAATTCACAAAGATGAGATAATAATGGAAATTATGGAACATTATTTCATCCAATTATATGACAAAAATAATTTGTTTAATTGACAAATATTTGTCCAAAATATAAATCATTTATATAAGAAGCAAATTTGTATCAGTCTTAGCAAAATAAATTGTGAGACTATTCTTAAAAATACACAAAATGGGGAGAAGGGGGAACCTATGGTCAGATTTAGTGGTGAATTTTATATTAACTATAATTTTTCATAAATTAGAAAATTAGGAAATATGACAACCTAAAGAACTTTTTTATGAGAAAATTATGGTCCTGATGCCTAAAGATTAAGTCAGAGAAAGCAAGAGAGAGGTACCTCAAATATTAATGCAAAAATATTGAATAATATATTAGCTTCAATAACATATCAAAAGGATTACACACAAAGACCAGGTTGAATTTATATCAGCAATACAGGATTACTTCCCATTTTAGGAAAATTGAAAGCATAATAGTTTATGCTAATAAAAATACTCAAAAATCATGACCATATCATTGCACCTAGAAAAGGCTCTTATCGGATTGCAACAACTTTATACGTTTAGGAAAAAAATCAGAAAACATAAAAATAAATGAACCTATCCTTAAAATGGTAAAAAAAAAAAAAATCCATCTAAATGAATGAGTTAGCATTATCTATAATGTGTAAACAGCAAAGACCTTCCCAGAAAGATCGGGGTTAAAGCAAAACTGTCTTTTGTCACAATTATTTGATACAGTGTTAGAAAATAAAGGAGAGAAGGATGAAAAAAATGCATGAATAGGCAAGACATTGAAGGAACAAAATTATCACTTTCTGCAAATGATGTAATGCTTTACTTGGAGAACCTTAAAGACTAAAATTAAAAGTAACAATGAATTTTAGCATTACTATAGAATATATTAAATGTCTAGGAATCCACTTGCCAGTGATCGGTGATTAAGAAGTTCAAGAGACATAGTTTCTGGGTAATCTATTTTTTTAATAATGCCAGCATTTTAATTAATAAAAGGATGGTCATTTGGCTGTCTCTCTTTGAGACCAAAGACAATCATGATGATGGGCTCATGGCTTATATGCCCATTGGAAGAGGGGTGTTCTCAAGTGTGGCAATCAACTCTGATTGGTCAACAGTTAATGAGAGAATGAATATTACAATGAGGAGCTGGAACTTTGATTATGTCATTTACTTCTAAGTTACTCCCAGCCTTGGACCATCTATTCAACGAATTTATCCCCACTCAAATTTGAGTGAAACACAATATCTTCCTCATCTGTGTTTGGATGAAGGAGAAAGTTAGCTCAACCTTCAAGGACTGAGGTCTTGAAATCAGGATAAAAGAAAAGGGGAGAGGGGAACTTCGAGCTCCCCAATTCATTGGTTATTGATAATCATTCTCCCACAGCACACAGGAATTATAGGACTGCAACTGTGACACTTTATAGATATATGTAGTCCTTATATGTACTCTTAAAAATACAGATCTTTACAGAAATAAAATAAATCTAAAATAATTGGAAAGAGATTATTTGCTCATGTTCAAGCTGTTTCAATTCAGTAAAAATTAATTAATTCATAGACTCACTACCATATAAATAAATAATCACTCTATAGAAATAGACAAAAATGATAAAATTCATCTGAAGGAGAAAAGGGTCAGGAATCCCCAAAGGAAAGAGAACCCAGTTTTAGAATTGGCTCAAACAAGACTATAAACTAGTTCCCATGCAAATGATTTGGTACTGTTTAAAAAATGGAAAATTTGGTCAGTGGAACAGATTAGGTTCACAAGATGCAAAAAGCAATTGAATATGGTACCTTAGTATTCAATAAATCCAAGAACACAAAGCACTGACATAAGGACTTATTATTCCACAAAAATAATGGGAAAATTGGAAAGCAACCTGGGAGAAATTAAGCCTAGATCAGCATCTCTTATTGCACACCACAATATGCTCTAAATGGATTGTTATTGTGGTTGAGTCAATTAATTGTGTCCAACTTTGTGAACCCACTTTGGGTTTTCTTGGCAAACACTCCGGAGTGATTTGCTATTTCTTCTTCAGCTCATTTTACAGATGGGAAAACTGAGATAAATAATGGTTTAAGTAATTTGCCCAGGGTCACACAGCTAGTAAGTGTCTGAGGCAGGATTTGAACACAGTAAGATGAGTCTTACTGACTTCACACTTAGCACGCTATGCTCTGTCACCCAGCTGCCCAAATGGATATACCTGCCATATACTTAGCTGTATAAATGTCTAGCTGCTCTAAATGAATACTTGAACTAAATATAAATGGTCACATCAGGAGATGACTTTCATAAATGCAGATAGAGGCAATTTTGTTACTCAGGCAAGGACCAGAGTATATCTCATAGGAAATTAAATGAGAAATTTTGATTATATAAAATATAACAGGTTTTGCATGAACAAAAGAAATGTAAAAGGGAAAATAGTTAATTGAGGGGGCAGGGGGAGAGATCTTTGCTTCATATTTCTCTGATTCAGGTCAGATATCTAAGATATAAGAACAAGAACAATTACCCAGGAGATAAAATGGTCAAATGTTTTGAACAGTTTCCAAAGGGAAAAAATGAACCAGCTTATGGAATAAATGCTCCAAATCATTAATAAGAGAATCACAAGTTACAACCATCATGAAGGTCTTCCTCACACCATTCAGTTGGACAAAGTTGGCCCAAAATAAGGAAGGGGGAGGGGATAAAAGTTGTTGGAGACACTATAGGAGAATGGGCACACTGATGTTTTAAATTGATCCAACCACTCTAAAAAGTATCTTGGAATTAAAATGTACCTTTTGACCCAGCAATACCTCTACTGGGACATATACTCAAAAGGGAATAAATTAATAGAGAGAAAGAATCCACATAAAAGCATGTGTATGTATATCAATAATTTTTGTTACAACCAAAACCCTGGGGGTAAAAAAGGAGATGCCCATTAACTGGGAGACAGCTGAACAATTTATCAGATATTAAACCAAAGGGGAATAAAATTTTGACAGGGGCTTAACAAACAACAGAAAAAAAATTATATATACAAGTATAAAGGAATGTTAATGTATCAGAAGAAATAATAAATAGGACCAGTTCAGAGAAGACCTGCATGGGATAATGCCTAGAGAAGTGAGCAGACCAGGAAAGAAATTTTACAATTACCATAATATTATAAGGAGAAACAACTTTGAAAAACTTAAGAGCTCTGATTAATGCAATGACCAGTGTGAAGATTGGCAATGATGCAAAATTCTCTTGGTGGAGAGGTGGACTTCTAAGTGCACAATTAGATCTATATTTTTTTCACATATGAGCTACATAACACTAATATGATTTGCTTGATTATGCTTATTTGTTTCAAGGAAGGTATTTTCTTGGGGGAAGGAGTGGGAAGTAGGAGGGTAATTGATAGTGTTGCAATTAGGGAAATAAAGCAGAGCAACACTGAAATACATGCATATACATACATACACACACACACACACATATATATATATACATATATTAAATTTATATTAAATATATACATATATAATTACAAACAATACACAGAAGAGATAAAATGGAAATAACACAGATAAGCATTTCAATGTTAGTACTTCTGTGTTAAATTGATGTGTATATGTTAGTATAAAGCTGTATAAACAGATTTTCAGTTTCAGAATTCTCTTTTAATGGTTTTACTTGTATATAAAAATGTTCATATTTGTTGATAATTTTTTAGTTTGTAATGAATAAAATAAAAATTATGATTCTAGTGTACTATGACTTCCTTATATATATAGTTCCAGGAAGGGGAAAGGATCTATATAAACATAAAGGACATTTTGTAAGCTTTGCCAAGAAGTCCCAATATCTTTGGTCCCCTTGGCCAGGGTATTTATCACCTTGTCATCATATTTCTGGTGATGAACTCCTCTGTACAGAGGTAGGGTGGTCCTAGATTCAGAGCCTTCAGATGTTGACAGGGCCCAATAAAGGCTTTGCTAGGCAAGGATGGGGTCTTTGAGCCCAGGGTGGACACCATGTCATGCTAAGACTCCATCACTTTTGTCTTTCTGTTCCTCATATCTCTTCAAGTACAGGGCACAGAAAATTCATTTAACAAATCCTTGTTGATTGATTGAAAGCGAGAACCTTAATATGATTATATTTGATGTTCAACTTACTTTTATAAAATAACAAGTATTCTTATTCAAGTAAGAGTTGAGCTAGATGACCTCCCACATCTCTTTCAGTTCTATGATTCTATAAATTCTGTAGGAAAACATATTCCACATTTCATGACTTTTTCAAAGGTAACATGTTTCTAAGATAGGGAACCATCTATACAGACTTTCTTGTAACTCTGAGCTATTTTTTGGGATTATTATGGCACACAACAGAGAGTTGCTATTGTTTGCTTTTGTTTTGAAAACAAAACCTTTCAAAAAGGTGCCAGTTATGGGAGCATCATTCATCTTGTTGAAGTTTGCCATTTGTTGGCTGGCTTTTTGATGGAATTTGATTCTACCAGAATCCCAGAATCTGAGTTGGACCAAATCTCAGAGTCTATCTGGTCCATTCCTTACCTGAATAAGAAAGACCTTTACAACATCTCTGGTAATTTTCAATGCTTGAAGCCCTTCAGGGATGGGGAACTCTTTCCTGAGGCAGCCCATCCCCATTTTGGACAACTTAAATTCTAAGAGAGAGAGGTCATGTATCCATTTAGAGCAACTAGATATTTATACAGTTAAGTGAAGTGTTTTCTTTAAGATTGAAACAAAATCTATGTCTTAGAATGCAATTTAGGATGACAGAAAGTAGGCAGAACTATCCGATTATTTTTTTCTGCTGCATTCTCTATCAGGCAGAAAAACCTTCAGAATGGCAAGAATAGGGCCCTATCATATCTACCTCCCCAAACTGGCAATAACCAGAAAGTCTATAAGTGGTCTCTACCTTAGCAACAGGTTGTGTTTGTATAAGCTAGTATATGTAGAATGCATTTCCCCCTATATATTAGGTAGTAGTCGTGCTGGTGGGATGTCAGAAGTCATCACTTGGGGCTTGGTAAAGTTGTTCCACTTACACTTCCTTCAGTGCTTCTTAAACTATGAGTTGTGGTCATTTAAGAAGTACTGTGCTTCTGATTCTGATTCTGTAAAAATGAAAGATAAAATATTTTGATATCAAGATTTCCACCTTAAATCAATCAGTAAGGATGTGTTCAATGCAACATTCTGAAAAGCAGAATTTCACATCTGGAGAGATGAGGAAGGTTTGGGTAATAGTAGCAGAACTGGACCCAACAGAAGAAACAAAGTTACTTTAGTTACAGGGACACCAGTAGAAACTTTGAAGCCACTAGTAGGCTATTTGAGTTAGGAAACAGATAAGTTAGCTTCTAAATGTACAACTTTTAATGAAACTATGTGGCTCACGTTGTAGTAGGCTCATAATTGTAGTTAGTTATTGTTACCTCATTTAAACACAACTCAACTGGGGATTTAGATACATAGTTATACTTACTTCGTGACTACTTGATACAGACTAGCAGTAATTAAAAAACATTTGCAGGAGCAGCTAAGTGGTACACTGGATAGAAAACACTAGTTGTGTAACCCTGGGCAAGTCACTTATCCCAGTTTGCCTCAATTTCCTCATCTGTAAAATGAGCTGGACAAGGAAGTGGCAAACTACTCCAGTATCTTTGCCAAGAAAAACCTCAAGGAGGCTTCAAACTGGACTGAAAAAAAGGACTCAACAACAAAAAAGAATTTGCAATGAAAATTGTTGGATTGTTTCTGCCTGGGGCTAGGTCTCTTTTACCCAGACACTTAAGGTGTCCTCTTCCCTTTACTAAAAATTAAACTATACTCTCAAATTCCAGAAGCTATGACTTTTTCACACTGTTGTCCGTCTTCAAAGATGACCAAAATGTTATCACCATTGTAAAGTGAAATTTCAGTGTGTCCGACTGTGGCTGATCGAACCAATATGAGCTTGGAATGCTCTGCCACAGTTTGGGCACAGTAGTGCATGTGAATATTTGGGGTGAATATCCCAAATTTGCACATCCTGCATTTACATTGTGCTGTCTCAATTCTGCTTTGCTCAAAGAGCACAGCACCTTTTCTGATGTGGACATGCCATGCTGAGCAGTCCTGTGCCTGTGTCTCCCATGTTGCGCAATCAAATCCAAAGTTCTTGAGAGAGACCTTGAGAGTGTCCTTGTATTTTTCCTTCTGGCCACCATGTGATTACCTGTCCCATGTGAGTTCTCCATAAAATAGTCTTTTTGGCAAGCGTACATTTTGCATTAAAACAACATGGCCAGCCCATCAGTGTTGTGCTCTCTGAAATATAGTATGAATACTTGACTGTTCAGCAAGAGCAAGGACTTCAGTGTCTGGTACCTTATCCTGCTAGGTGATCCTCAGAATTTTCCTAAGACAGTTCAAGTGGAAGTGATTCAGTTTCCTGGCATGGCCCTGGTAGACTGTCCATGTTTCACAAGCATATAACAATGAGGTCAGCACAATGGTTCTGTAGACCTTCAGTTTGGTAATCAGTCTAATACCTCTTCTCTCCCAAACCTTTCTTTAGAGCCTTCCGAATACTGAGCTAGCTCTGGCAATGCGTGCATCAACCTCATTGTCAATGTGTACTTCCTTGGAAAGTACATTACCAAGGTAAATGAACTTATCCACAGCACTCAAAACTTCTCCATTTGCTGTAACTAATGGTTCCACATATGGATGGTGTGGTGGTGGCTGATGGAGCACCTGTGTTTTTTTTGTTGTTAATTATTAGGCCAAAATTAGCACAGGCAGCAGAGAATTGATCCATACTTTGTTGAATCTCAGCTTCAGAGGCTGCATTGAGGGCGCAATCATCTGCAAACAGAAAATCATGCACCAACACTCCCTCCACTTTGGTCTTGGCTTGTAACCTTTTCAAATTGAAGAACTTACCATCAGTATGGTAGTTGACTTTGATGCTGTATTCATCGTCATTGAAAGCATTTGTCAACATGGTTGAAAACATCATGCTAAAAAGCTTAGGAGCAAGCACATAGCCCTGCTTCACTCCACTGGTGACTGGGAAAACATGAGAGCTTTGTGCATTATCCAGAACCCAGGCAAACATGCCAATATGAAATTGATGTACAATATCGATGAACTTCTCTGGGCAACCAAATTTTGACATAATTTTCCATAAGCCCTCACAACTAACAATGTCAAAGACCTTGGTCAGTTCCACAAACATTGTATACAGACCTCTGTTCTGCTCCTGCTATTTCTCCTGGAGTTGTCAGGCAGCAAACACCATATCAATTGTTCCTTAGCCCTTTCTGAAGCCACACTGGCTCTCAGGTATATGCCCATCTTCCAGGTGAAGGATCAGCTTATTAAGGAGAACTCTAGCAAGAATTTTGCCAGCAATGACTAAGAGAGAGATCCCTTTGTGATTACCACAGGACAATCTATTCCCTTTACCCTTATAGATATGGACAATGGAGGCATCCTTGAACTCCTGGGGGTTAACCTCCTCTCACCATACAAACCAGAAAATTTCAACCAGGTTTTATATGAGCAATGGACCCCCTACCTTGTAAATCTCAGTTGGAATAGAATCAGCACCAGGTGCTTTGTCACATGAAAGGAGCCTCATGGCCTCAAAACCTCTTCTTTAGTTGGAAGTTCAGCTAAGGAGGGATTCACTTCAACCTGAGGTCAATGGTCAATGGCCTCAGCATTGATTGATGATGGTCTGTTGAGAATACTATGGAAGTGTTCTCTAGGATCATGTCCTTATCACTAATCAATGTAACTCCAACAGCACTGAGTAGTTGTGATGCACCATAAGTTTTTGGTCCATAAATAGCTTTCAGGGAATCATAAAAGCCCTTTGGATTGTTACTATCAGTATAAAACTGAGTTTCATCTGCCTTCTTACTGAGCCAGGAATCTTGCATCTCTCTAAGCTTTGCTTATATTTTGCTTTTGATGGAATTAAATGCTGCCTTCTTAGAGGTGGATGAACTATCCCACTGGTAAATCCTGTGGAGTTCACATTTTTCATTTAGCAGCTTCTGAATTTCCCCATCATTTTCATCAAACAGTCTTGGTGTTTACAAGTGTTCTGACCCAGATGAGCAAATGCAGTGCTGTACACCAAATCTCTGAGAGTTGCCCACTCCTTTTCTGCTCCACTGTTGCCAACTGTATGTTGATTCAACTTTCCCTACAAGTCAACAGCAAACTATTGACGCTCAGAGAAGAGCTCTAATTTGTTGACAATTCTTCTGGTAGTCATTTTGCCTTGGGGATGGTGCTTTTGATGAATGCAAATATTTAGCTTGGAAAGGATAGGTCTATAATCAGTCCAGCACTCTGCACCACACATTGCCTTTGTCACTCTCACATCTTGTCTTTGCAATCACATAGTTTGCTGTGAGGGTGCATCCATGAAATTTTATTGCATTTAGGTAAATGGAAGACAGTGTTGGTGAGGTCATGCAATGCACAAGTGTTCAGCATTAAACTCCACTCCTCCCTAGGACTCTCTGCCAAGTCTGGTAGTCTGAGCCTACTCTAGCATTAAAATCACCCAGAATTATAAGCTTGTCCTCTTTTGGCACATTGATGATAAGGGTCTCTAGGTCTTCGTAAAATTTCTTTGACTTCATCAGGGTTTTTCATGGTGGGAGCTTAGGCACTGATGATGGTGGCATGGCATTTTCCTGTAAGTGGCAATTGCATTGTCATGAGTCTGTCATTCACTCCTTTTGGCAGACATACCAGCTTGCTGATTAGATTAGTTTTTATTTCAAAACCCACACCAACTTCATGGCATTCCCCTTCACTGCGCCCACCTCAGGAAAAAGTGTATTCAGCTCCAACTTCAGTAAACTGGCCTTCATTTGCCAACCTTGTTTCATTCAGGGCTGCTATTTGGATGCAATACCTGTTGAGTTCTTTTGCAACAAGAGCAGTTCTTCTTTCAGGTCTACTGGATTTTGTGTTGTCTGTAAGTGAGTGCATGTTCCATGTACCAATGGTGAGTGGAATCATCTTTGCAGATTCGACTGCATAGTGGAATTCCCCGCCTGCCACAGTAATCAGGCCAGGGTTGGGTAAGCAGGCAATGTTCAGGGCACCTTTTCTAGTCCCCTTCTTCACACCAGGAGGTGAGAAGTGAGAACCTTAAAAGGCTGCTCAGACACACAGGGAGCTGCCAAGTCCCACTGCTGCTTCCAGTTAGAAATGACTCCATGACCTGGGCTATCTTTGTACAGGGTCATGACTACAGCTCCCAGTGTATCTGCACCTGCTGCTTTATCATTTGCCTGTCACCACAGGACTTTGAGACATAATAGTGAAATGGTATGGGTGATGTCTTTTGATTCATGCATGAATTGGATTTAAGTGAGGCAGAGTTGCACAGAGTTGTCAGCCTCACTGTCTCCTCCAGAGTCATCATAGTCCATTGGCAGGATAGAGTCAAGAAGGCTGGTGATGGCTCAGGATGCAGTGGATGATGTTGGCTTATTTGGTATCTAACCAAGCTCTAAGTGCTCCACATCACCTGCTTCATTTGCCTTCATGGCCACTGGAACAAATTGTTCTCATCCAAACATTCCACCAGATGAAGTTTTTACATGTTTGGGGTAGACACCCCCCTAACCCACCACCTTGGTTACCCTCAACCTGGTTTGGCCCATCTGCCAAAACTTTTTACTGGGGTGTGTCCACTGCACATGCTACAGCTTCTTGGAGGCACAGGTGAGAGGAGGAAGAGGTGGACACCAAAGGTGGAAAGAGCCCTGAAAAGGGCTCAACAGCCATCATACCAAAGGTACTGGTCATCCCTGAACACACCCTACATCCTATCTATCTATCGATCTACCTATCAATCTATCTATCTATCTATCCATACACATATATACACACATATATACCTACATATACATATACACACATATAGACATACATATATGTATACACATACACACGTGTATATTTACATATATGTCTATACACATATGTATATAAACGCACATGTGTGTGTAAACGTACAGGTTGTATAAATGCATATATGTATGTGTATACATATATGTTATAGTATATTTTATGTCTCCTATACTTTTCTCAGACCAAAACAGGGCTATTCTTTTAACAGAACGGGTATCATAATGTTCTTTTGGGATCTTTTAAGGAATTTTTGGCTTTAACCTTCGAGTTCAGCTGAGTGGTTGTTTTGAGATTTCTCCTTGTTGGGAGAAAAAAAGAGAAAAGTTCTGGGAAGCTAAAAGCCCTATTATGTGTGAGAAATTGCTTTTTCAATGTTTTGCTGATAAAGAACAATATTTGTTGTTTGTCATTACTAAGAAGCAATTACTAAGAAGAAGAGGGCCAGTGACATCATGAGGGTAGTGTACTGATTTGCATATGAATTGGACTTTGTAATTTTTTTTTATTAAGGGGGAAATACTTCCTTTCTCTTCCTCTGATCAAGCCAAGATCTGTCCTCCCCTTTCTCTTCCCCCTTTCCCCCTTTTCTCCTTTTCCTTTCCCTTTCCCCTCCTTCCTTTTCCCTTTATCTTTTCCTCTACCCCTTCACTCCCCCACCCTGCTCTTACCCTATCCTTTTTTCCTTCTTTGCCAGTATCCACTCAAGCCCTTCCTTATCCTGATGAGCACAAATCTTTACCTTTCTCCAAATTTTTCAGCCAGGGCTAGTTTGCCTCTTCTTAGGCAGCCTAATGACCATTCACTCCAGTGGGGGCAGGGAGATAGTGTGTCATTATATTGCTGCTGAGTTTAATGTGGGCACCTAATTGTCTTAGCCTTACTCTAGCTCTTAATTCCTGAATTCAGTTGAACCCTCAGCCTTAGCCTCCTCTAGTAGCAGGTTTTGGAGACATGTGACACCATGCGTGGTAACTTTTTTTTTGTAATAGCATGCAATTAATATTTTTATCTTTCTTTATTCTTCCTACAATATGAGGTACATCATAGAGCCATATTCTTTTAAAGACTTAATAAAAGTGGAAGTCTAGGTGTTTGGGGCTGACTTCTATAAGCCAGACTACAAGCACCTAAATCTCTAGATACCCCTCAAGGTTATAGGAATAAGAAATCTGCCACACAGATCAGAAAATGAAGTCTAACTTTGTTCTGGTGGAAAATTTGCCTCTTTCATGTCAATTTCCCAGTACAAAGGATAAAACAATCACCACCATTTTAACCTTTATAGGAAACTAAAAGATAGGATTGCTATTTGCAGCCTATTTAATGAATATTTTCTTGGACAAATCTTTTTTTTTTTTTTAGCGAATGTAGATACAGTAAGGGACAGAACAGTTATTTCAGTAAGGAAATCTACTTCCTTACAATAATATATATGTCACTAATAGTAACACATGTGCTTAAGAAAGAAAGAATTTGGAGGCATCTGTAGTAGTTTTGTTTTGGTCCTGAAAATCCAACAGATTCATGTTAAGAGACTGTGTACTTATATGCTAATTACATTAAATGTGAACATGTCTATGTAATGGGATTAGGGTCTCTACAGGAATAGCTATTAACAAATTGATCAACTGGGGTCTTATTATGAAGAGTTAAATTAGCTAAGGTGAATCCCTATAAATTCTTCAAAAAGTATCAAACAGGGATTACATCACTGCTGGGAAATATAAAATGTTCTGCAAACACGTAAAATTTAAGCATGTTATTTCCATTGTATATGGTAGCAACTGTAATAAACTAAAGAAACCTTTGTTAAATTAAAAGAAACATGACTTAAATTAAAATTTTAAATGCATATAGAATACTGATTAAATGGGTGTGTTAATAGTTGACTCTTTTTCTTGCCAAGAGTACCCCAAATTTAATCTTTATCTCTAAGTAAATTTAGATAATTGAAGAGTAAATGTATAGGGGATAGAGTATTGAATTGATACCAAAGCAGAGAAAGAACTACTATTAACCACATTACTACAAGTCCTAAGGCAGAAAATAATTTAATATTTCTTCTTCATAATTTTAAACAATCCATAAATATTTCTTATATTAATTTAAATAAATGTATAAAGAGAAATAGAAACTGGTCCTCAGTGATGCTGTTTAGATGTCTGAACCCTGCTCCTACTTTCCCCTAATTCCATGCCTTTGAGCCAGTCTTTTAGCATCTCTCTGCCTCAGAAGACTGCAGATTTAGAGTTGAAAGTAACTTTTAGAGCCATCTGTTCAACCTTCCCCACTTTCACATTTTACAGGTGAGGAATTGAGACCAAGCAAGATTTAAGTGACTTGCACAAGTTCACACAGGGAAAAAAATTAGAGATCTGGGATTAAAACCTAAGTTTGCTGACTGCGTCTAATACACTTTTTACAATATTATGCTGCCTCTCAGTTTCCAAATCTGCAAAATGGGAATGATGCTACCTGCCTTTACAGGGTGGTTGTGAAGATGTTGTTGGTGTTGATCACTTATCCTTAGTTCTGACATCGAACAAATGACATCAAGAGAGTGATGTCTTGACTTGTAAGTCAATTGGATTTAAGTGAGGCAGGGCTATGCAAAGACATCAGCCTCACTCTTTCCTCCAGTGTCATTGAGGTAAATTGCTATTTCTACTCACTCAGTGCCATCAAAACCCAAACAATGACCAAATAAATGGAAACAGTTATTTGTTGTTATAAATTCTAAATAGTTGTACTGAAAAGACAAACAAACAAAAATTCTCAACAAAAGTTTTGGGACATTGATACTCCTACTATATTATAAGATAAACATTAAAGTATCCTGCAATAGAATCCATTTCTAAGTTAAATTAATTTTGACATTATAAATACTTACTTTATTAAACAAGTCACCATGACATCAGATGCCAGGTTACTATAAGGAAAATGGACAGGTCTTGCATATCAGTAAAGAATTTGGGGTGGGGGGTGGATGGTATTATATTCTCGTACCTGATTTTCAAAAGAAAAAAAAAAAGCCCCTCCTGTGTAACTTGATTGGAATGATAAAAATGGAAATAAAAAGTTCCTTCATTTTGTTTCTCACTTATAGCAAATGCTGCTCTGTTTATATTAATCATTTGGACTCCTAACCTCTGTCATTTCTTAAACCAGCCTGGTTGAGAATGAAATTGTTGGGTTTTACTTGTTCTTAGCCCAAAGCCTCGCTTGAGATAAATAATTAATATGGAACTTATACTCAAAGTTTTCATCAGAAGCTGGAAAATACAGGAAGGCATTTAACAGAATAATTAAATCAGTTTCTCTTTAGCACCAATGTTGCCTAGAAGGCTATATACATTCCCAAACGAGTTTGAATCTGCTTTTCCATGGGTATTTAGTATGGAAAGTAGTTCTCCCTCCCTTTCTCTCACCCCCAATGTCCTCCCCCAAACAAAGGGAGTTTCCTCTTTTGGAGGAAGAAAGTGACTGTATTTGTAATAGTTATTTTTATCCACCCTCCCCAGTGAGGTGATTTATATTGCCTCTCCGATGTTTGCTGATAAGACGTTCCCTCATTCATAAGCTCCCAAGTCTGACCAGCAAGCCTTGTCCTCACTTTAACCCAGAATGCCATGCCCTGAGGCTGTCTCTGCGGCACCTTGGAAACATCACTCTTCCAAGAGAAGATTGACAGCCCCTGCATACTAGTAACATTTCTAATAAGAGCTTACTAGAAAGCATACCACCTCCCGCCAGCCCGCCACACACTTCTGCCATTTTGGCTTGCCTCTAATGTTGCCTCACCACCTTTAGAATATTAGGTTCTTGAAATCAAGGACTTTCTCATTTGCTTGTATTTGTGTCCCTAGCCTTTAGCACAGTGCCTAGCACATGATGCTTTATCATCCATTTGTTCATTTAATTTGTCATGCAGAAGTCTTCCTCAATACTATAAAATTTTCCAGAAAGTTATTTCCAACACCAAGAGCATGGGTCACTTTAGACCTTAGCCAATATGCTATTTTCCCCTATTTCCTCTGCCTGTTGTTTCTTGGGTCTATGTCCATCTTGGAGAGCAGACAATAGGGTTCCCTTCAGAAATGGTACCATTGGCATTGCATGCATTAATTAACTACATGTGAAAAGAAAATCTACATATCTGCAAACCATGTAATAAAAAACTTAAGAGCACAGTAGAGAGATGGAGTCAGGAGACAAAATAAGGACTTGAGACTACAAAGTTTTGGTTAAATAGTTTAGAATAGCAGTAGCAGCTGGGAGTGTTAGCATTTACCTCAGCTTTTGCTTACATATTTTTTAATTCAAAGAGTGAACATGATCACCTCTGTAATATATTCAGTAACCACAGAACTCTAGCTGGTAACCCTCAGTCAATTCTTCCTGTAGGGTTTGTCCAGATGATGCAGTGACCTTATACTATGGCACAGAGTCAAGAATAATTCCCTATTCAGGAATTCTTGTTCAGTAATCAGAATTAATGGCTCTCTTCTCTTTTCTTGACTTCTTCTCCTAACAGAACATATTTGTAAATTCTTTTTCAACTTCAAATAATTTGCTCATTTGTGGATACTCTGTGTCATACTGTTCACACACTTCGGTTCTAAGTTTGATGGTCTGTCTGCCTCCAGAGAACTAAGTAAAGATTATTGACTTTAGAATTTTCTTCTTAGAATTTATCACTCTTTAAGGGGGGGAAAGTATTTTATTGATACTTTCATTTTCATATATCAGTGATTCCACACTATTCTCCCTAATCCTTTCCCCCTATATGCAAATATTTGAACTATCTTTTATAAAAAAATAAAAAATATGAGGAAACTGACAGGTGCTATAATCTACAACCTACAGTATGTCATGTCCTACATTCTTAGTTCCTCACCTTTTTTTTTTTTAAATCAAGAGGAAGGAAATATGTCTAATGATCTCTTCTCCTGGGTCAAGACTGATCATTGTGGTTAAGCAGAATGTGTGTGCTTTTCATTGCTTTTTGTAAGATGTCCCTCGTTCCCTTTTCTTCTTTTTGCAAATGTTGCTTTTTAACAGCTACTTTTTTTCTTCTCTCACCAACTACATAATATTTAAATTTTGATCTCATTTTCAACATTGTTTGAGACTTTGTCTTTATTTCTCCCACTTGGAGGTTTCTTGGTTTACTCCTCTCCTCTTCCCGAAGATGGGTCTGTGAAAGGAATATTTCTTATATATGATATTTCAAAACCTTTAATTTTACATTCATACTTCCTTTATCTTTCTGAGTTTGATGGTCTGTCTCTGCTTCCTCCAGAGAACTAAGTAGGATTATTGACTTCAGAATTTTTATTTTATTTTTTTTCCAATAAAATGTATTTTATTGATACTTTTATTTTTATATACTAGTAATTTCACAATATTCCTATTCCTTCTAACCCCTTCCCAATATATGATTCTCCATGTTCTTGTCTTTTGTTTTATCATTTGACATTTCTTTTTAAATCTTTGTTATATTTTTATGTGATGCAATATGAGAGTCAAAGCACCTATATGTTAGGATATTCTACTGTCCCTTTGTCCCCACCATTTCGTATAGTATAATATAGTAAAGTACAGTATAGTACAGTGACATACAGGAGAATAGTTCCATTCTTTTGGTTTCTATAAAGCAAGTTGCTAAGCATCTTTTCCCCCCTTTAACAGGAAAACAATAAACAACAAAAATTCTCCTTGAAATAAAATACTCTATTATGTCTCCCATAATAGAGCTGCAAATGGAAAGTGCATTGTTTAAAAGTTTCCACTCAACTAGGCATTCTTGCGGACTTAGGTAGCACTCCTAATACACATGGGCACTAGTAAGTTGAGTCCCCAGAGGGGTGACTAATAGTCAGAGTTCCAAAGATAATTCTGCAGGTGACTGCTGCCAACAGTAGTTCACAAGCCTCCCCTGCTATCCTTGTACTTCCCATCAACAATTAGCCAATAACTCTTTAAGAAACAAAAAGAATTTACTCAAATGGGGTAGCAATAACAGGAGCTATTATTGTTCAGATATGTACAACTCTTCATGACCCTGTGGACCACCATGGTACTTTCTTGGCAAAGATACTGGAGTGGTTTGCCATTTCCTTCTCCAGTGGATTAAGACAGTCTGACGTTAAGGGATATGCCCAGAGTCAGACAGTTACTATCTGTAGTCACATTTGAACTCCGGTCCTCTTGACTCCAGAACCAGTGCTCTATCCACTGAGCAACCCAGCTTCCTCAATAATAGCAATTATCCCTTCCATTCCCCACTCCAAAAGAACTAGAGAGTATTCTCTTACAAATATTCAGAGTCTAAAGGGCAAAGTACAAACAGAAATGTAAAATGGAGAGGTACATTTGTAGGAAGCATATATATCCAAGGCAACTCATAGCTCCAGAATTGTAGGACCATGATGTCCTTTCTCCACTAGTCCTCATTGCAGGGCTGGATATTTATGTTCGTGATAGATGAGTCTTTCCACTCCTAGGTTGGGCTGGCTCTTCATACTGTATAATGTTTCAGCTAAATGAGTGGTGTTGATCTTTTGCTGGTCTGGGCCAAACAGGTGGCTTGGCTGCTGGGCTGTGTCCTCACCAGACTCAGCAAGTCGGACAAAATATTTGGTCACTGAGCTGGCTCTTCACATAGTGCCTGTCCTGGATAGATCCATCTACTAGATCCTCAATTCTCTGGACTTACTCTTCAATGGGCATATACAATTTCTACCTAGTTTCTTTACCATACAATTTCTTTAGCCTCATGCTAAACTGAACTGCTACCATGCTCTTTCAGAAAGTAGAGACTTTCAGTCTGGGATTAGTGGAAACCTTTCCAGTTCAATCCCCTGAGGACCATAGTTTGAAAGCCAGTGCTCTCACGTTGGGCAAGTGGGCAAGTACAGCTTTTTCCTTTTTAACAATTCTTCCTGGTTCAGAGCTGGGTGCCCTCAACAAGGAACCCCACCCTTACTTATCATCCTGGGACATTTCCCAGATTCCTGTTGGCTCTTAATGGAAATTAGTGGCTAGGGACAAAAGCAGCTGGGTAACTAGTCCCCAAGGACACTAGCCTTTTCATATGCAATTGAACTATTCAAAGCCTCTGAGTCCCATAGAATATGGAATGTTTTGTTTATACCTAAAAGGGCCTCACCCTTACATTTCAATATTTCTATTTTTGCCTCCTTTTGGCCTTCAGTTTACTCAAGTCAAAAGAGAGTATGCCCTCATTCCCATATCCCTTAAACTTAACCTATTCAAGGGATGGTTCCACAAAGTTGTTTATATCTATGTGTTTTCACACCATTTTATGTTTGTATCTATGTGCAGGTGGTTAAATTTCCATCTTCAAGATAGGTACAGCCCTATATACCTAACATATGAAGATCCCAATTCATTAAAAATATAGAAGTCATGATCATTCATTTCATAATAGCTTATAAAAGAAAATATTCATCACAGGGCTCTTTCTCTAATATATTTAAAATACTATTGAATTTGCGGACAATGTTACAGAAATAGATCCATTTTATACATTAAGATAAACCTGTATGGGTCTGCTTTACTCTTAATTAAGGGAAAAAACATCTTGATTTATAGAACACACCAATTAAAATCTAATGTTTATGATCTGAGGGTTTTATTTCAGTTTTGTTTGTTTTTGATGTGTTACATCAGAGTTTGGAGTCAGGTAGGGGTTGTGGCATTCCATAATTCACAGCCATACACATATATATATATATATATATATATTATAGGATAACTAGAAGAGTGTTGATGCTAAAAATCTGTGCTTTTAGCAGGAAGGTGCTTCTTGGATCATTCAATATGCTGTGGTTTTCTTGTTCTCCTTCTCCTATTCAATTCTAACTTGAGACTCACTAACCCTCTGCAACGTCTATCCAAGAGATATACACTGATGGACTTAGTGGGATCCCCATACAACTGCATGTCATGTTATAAACCATGTGCATCTTTTATTCATTTGATTTCTTTTTCCTGTGTAGATTGCTCAGTCAATCTCTTTTCAGTGTGTGTGAACCTCACTTGGGAAGCTCTGCTATCCTGAGGTGCAACGCAGTAAATAAATCATCCATCAACAAGAACATCAGATCATAGATTTTGGTTTGAAAGGAACCTTAGAGTCCATCTGCTCCAACTCCTTTTTTCTTCATGTGAGGAAACTAAGGCCCAGAAGAGTTAAATGATTTGCCAAAGGTGACATGGTTAATAAGTGATTAATAAGTCAGAATATGAACTAAAGTTTTCTGATTCCAATTCCAGGGACCTAGCCATAGGAAATTATCTAGCCAAAAAACCTCTAACTCTATAACAGGAGTTTTTAGCTTTTTTCATATCATGTACCTCATGCCTGATGAAGCTTATGGGACCCTTCTAAGAATAATGTTTTTGTAAATGTATAAAACAAATAGGATTGCTATTTAAATTGAAATATATATACATATATGTATATATGTGAATATATATTATATTATATTATATATAATATAATATAAATGTATATACATATTATACATGTGCATTTATATGTTCAGTCATGTCTCACTCTTCATGAACCCTTTTGATTTTTTCTTGGCAAAAATACTAGTTTATCATTTCCTTCCCCAGCTCATTTTACAGATGAGGAAACTGAGGCAAACAGGGTTAAATGACTGGCCCAGGGTCACACAGCTAGTAAGTGTCCTCTTCCATTTGAATTTCATAAGATGTTCTTCATGAGAACTGCCCCTTTGGTAACCAAATGTCTCACTTCTTTATGTTTCCTTTATATTGCTAATGTGGACATTGTTGGACAAAGTCATCTATGTTCCCATCTATTGAGGAATCCTTTGTGATCTTAACCTATTTGTTGGTGGTGAGCCTTTAAGGTTGTTTTTTTCTCTACAGAATGAAATGCTTTTCTTTGATTAAAAAAAAAGATACACAGTAATGTCTTGAATTACTACAACCCTCAATCAATCATGTAACTAATGAAGAATAGCCATGTGTAATACCTACAATTTTATTTTCTTTATTTCCTCCAAGACTATGTTGAATATGTGCACCATTCTCCTGAAGACTTTACAGAGATAAGAAAGGTATAATAGGCCAGTAATTTTTAATGTTTCTGAGATTATTTTTTGTACTGATGGTTATGATCTTTTGAGTTTTTCTCATTTTGAAATATCATGAAAAATTCAAACTTCAAATGCTCTGAGAAATTCATGTAACTTCCAACACATATTTCTTCTATATATGCTTGGTCAAGGGCAACTACTCTTTTGTTTTCGTTTTCATGGTATTTTTATTTATTTTTTATTATGAACATAACATACATGTACAATTTGATATAAAAAAGAATGGACACGTTGTCTGCATATTGAATTGAACTTCTCTTACAGCTTTTAAGTATATATTAAATTGAACAGATAAACAATACTGCCCTGCTTCTCTCTGTTCTGTTCAGGTCTTCCATCTATAATCTTGTGTGTATTTTAAAAACATTTCATCAACACTTTAATTTTTATTACATCACCATCACTCCCCACTAACAATCAACTCCACCTCCATAGAAGGTCCTTCTAGTAATTAATAAGCATAATCAAGGAAAATAATCAACATGGGGCTATGCCTGAAAATGTAGGTGTCTTTCTGCATTTCTAGTTCAATAACTTTCTTTCAAAAAGTAGGAAGCATATTTCTTCATCAGTCTTCTAAAGTCATGATCAGGGCCTAATTTATAAGAAACCTGTAGTCTTTAAAAGTTGTTTTCCTTTGCATTACTGTGTTCATGGTTTAAATTCTTCCTTTGATAATGTTCATTTCACTCTATGTCAGTTCATAGAAGTCTTCCCAGGTATCTCTGAATCTGTTATAGTCCTCATTTCTCAGTATCTGGGTGGCATAGTCCATAGAGGAAGACCTGAGTTCAAAAAATGGTGAACTACTCCAATATTTTTGTACCCAAATGAGATCATGAAAAGCCAAACACAACTGAAATAACTGAACAACAATATTTTATATGCATACCACAATTTATTCAGCTATTTTGTGAGCACTAACTTTGTTTCCAGTCCTTTACTACCCAAAAAAGATACTGCTCTAAATATTATTTCACGTATAGGTCATTGCTTCTATCATGGACCTCTCTGGGGGACATATGTCTCATACTGCTGCCCCAGTCTCCCATAGTGCGTTTTGAAGGTCCATCTCCTTCTATAGACCATTGGGTAATGAGATGTTAAGGTACAAATGAAATGTCATTAATGATGGGATAAATCATAATAGAAATGTGGGTATATCTATTCCATTCACGTCTATTTTTCTCTTTCCAGTCTGATCTTTAATGCCCTGGGGACAGACTAGCTAAGTTATATCTCATAGCAAGGATTCACATTATTGATTTGTTTTCTCCTTCACCACTTTTCTCTGCTTTGAGAGATGGTAGCTATGCATAATTTTATGCCCTCTATCCATGTAACATTTTGCAAATAAGTTTGTGTTGCCTTTGGGGTCCTTCATCTCTTTTAGGCTGAAAGATCAACATGTGTGCTAGGTGAAATTATTTTCGACCTTTTAATTGCATAAGTTAATAAGTTTAATTAAACTTTAATTTAATTAATAAGTTTAATTAAACTTATGCAAGAGATGTCAATTTTCAGTCAATATCTTTACTTTGAACCATTTCCCATTTTGCAGATTCAGCAGTTTAATTAAAAAGGTATGGTGAGAATTCAGTGTCTTTACCATTAACCAATCAATTGTTGGATTTTATGTACCCAGCTAATTCTCAAGTGAGTCTCAGATTGGTAGCCTATCAGTGAAGACAGTCAAATTTATTTAATGAGTGTGATGAGATTTGGCACTTGCCATATCTATCATCTTTTGGCTACTTTCTTGAACATTTGGGCATATTCATGACATATAAAATAAATCTTCTTAGTAGTCTATAAACCTTTGGTTAACTTCTTTCTTAATCCTGACCCATATTTCCTATGCTCATTTTCACAGTGAAGTCACCAAATATCAAGGAAAAGTTGACTTGGTTAAAGGATCCTATTAAGTTCTTCCTAGAATTTATTTATTTTCATGGAATTAGAAAATTACAGCAAGTTAGATGAAAATTTCTCTTTTTGTAATTTAAAGTTTCTTTGACTTTTCTTTTTTGGAAATAAAATTTGGCAAACTGCCTTTGTTAATACACTTAGAATGGGAAATGTAAGTAAGTATTTGGGGTGGAGTAATAGAAACTTGTTATCTATTTAGTCAACCTTTTTAGTAAACATAAGAATTTTGCATTGACAAACCAATGACCTCTAAAACAAACTTTTTATGTGTACCTTTCTATTTACTGAAATATATTCAAATTTCCCTTGTGAATTTTTAAATTTTTACAGTGATTATTCATCTCCAAAAGCTATAATTTGGTATGTGATAGAGGGACCCTTGCAAATAACCACTGATTTAGGAACAAAAATTTTCATTTATTTATTTGCATACTTATTTGTCTCATGGAATAGGGTTGGAAAATGAAAATGGAAAAATCATCTAATTTTTTTCTTCAAAAGCAATATCTGTGAGTTTTGATCAAGTTGGTTCATGTATCACTGACATAGTTGTAAAAGAATTGCTAAATGATCAATTTTGAATCTAAGCATTTTAATTCAATAAACACTTATTAAGTACCTACTGTATGCAAGGCAATGCCCTAGTCACTGGGTACTTATGGGAAAAATGACTCTTACCTTCAACGATTTTACAGTAGAACTCAATAATAAAAATATGCATACATAAATAATCTCCAGTCATGGGATCAAAAATTTAAGCAGAATAAGGGATCTCAGAAGTCATCCTTGCTTTTATAGATAAGGAAACTGAAGTCCATGGGGTCTATGCTTTCAACATAGTCAATGTGGGCAGGAATTCCATTCTGCTGTATCACCTGATTAATACATCACTTATATATGAAAAAAGAACTTATGGTCCAATAGGGCAACTAGGTGACACAGTAGAAAGAATGTTGGGCCTAGGATCAGGAAGACCTGTATTCCCATCTGGACTCACTTATTAGCTATATGACTCTGACCAAGACACTTAACCTTGTTTTCCTCAGTTTCTTCATCTGTAAAATGAGCTGGAAAAGGAAATGGCAAACTACTTCTGTTTCTTTATCAAGAAAACTCCAAATGGGGTCACAAAGAATTGGATATGACTGAACAACAAAAATTATAGTCCAATATATCATAGTCCAAATCATAGAACTGTTGAGAGCCAGGGGTCCCAGATAACAATATATCCCATTGGATCAAGTGTTGAAACTCTGTCATCTAGTCACTAAAGCACTCATATACCAAAGAAACAATTAAGCTCTGAACATAATGGCTACTTATGCTTATAGGCCAATATGATATCAAATACAAGAGGGCAATTATAACCAACTTCAGCATGCCGCACCAGCTAATGAGGGTACAACCAAATCATCATCCTTAGATAATGTTAAAAAGACCCTAGGGAATTTGCTTAGTATGAACCTGAACTGCCTAAAGTAATTTTCATTCTGCAACCATCTATTTCCATCTATTCAAGTAAATGCAAAAGCCTGCTTACATCATCTATACCCTGGAGATAACAAAGTGAAACTTGAGGTATGTAGATTAGAAGAAATGAAATATCTGGTTGACCTTTTGAATCATAGAGTTTAAAAGGTTAAAAGAATGCTTGTGGTAAATTACACAGTGTTGTTTTTGATGAAAATAAAATAACAATGAAAAATATTGGTGGGGTAACTTCCCTGTTTTGATTTTAAAAATCTGTTTATATAAAAATAAAGAACCTATAACCAATAAAAGCACCTAGGCTACCCAGTGGATAGAGTAGTCGACCTGAGGTGAGAAAGACCTGAGTTTATATCTGGCCTCAGTCAAAACTACAGACTGTGTGACCCTGGACAAGTTTGCCTGAGTTTCCTCTTCCTAAAGTTACCTCCCAAGGTTGTTGAGAGCATAACTTGAGATAATATTTGTAAAGCACTTTGCAATAAAGTACTATAGAAATGCTACTGTTGTTTTTGTGGTTATTATCAATTATTTACAAAGTAAAAGTCCAGACACAGCAATCTAAGAAAATCCAAGGAGATAGAAATCTCTCGGAACTGTGGGAAGCAGGAAGGAATTCCTGGAAATAGGGATACTGATCTGATCCTTGAATGAAAAGAAGGAGCTCAACAAGTGGAGATATGAGAGGAATGTGTCAATGTCATGGGATGTAAATGCCTCACTAAAGAGGAGAGGGTGATAAAGAGGGAACAGCTAGTAGTCTAAGTGAGATTAATGTTAAATAAAGCTAGATAAGTAGTTTGACTACAGATTCTGGAATAAGGAGTTTCAATTTTATTCCATAGGTAATGAGGAGCCACCAAAGACATTCGAATGACATGTTCTGCGTAAATATAGTCTTCCTATATAGTGTCAAAAGGTCTATTGGAGATTGGAAAAACTGAAGGTGGAAAGATATGAAGAAGCCAGTCCAAGTAGGAGACAATTAGAATCTTATCTAATCAGCTAGAAGGAGAAAGGTGTAGATAGATATGAGATACTTTGGAGGTGGAGGACATGTAATATCTGTTATATATATAACACATCTTATTAGAATAAGGGGAGGGGAATGAGGAAATGTTTTTATAAAGTATTTCTTGGAAATTATCTCATTTGTTCCTCATAACAACTCTGTGAAGTACAAAGGGCCCATGTCATCATTCTTCCTTATAGATGAGAAAAGTGAGTCTCCTGATAAATGATTAATCTTGAATTGTATAAGTAGTAAGTGAAGAGCCAGGATTTCAGTCCATTTCTTCTGATGCTCCTTCTACACCCCCAGCTGTTTTCTAACTGACAGGACTTGGCATCTGCTCACTGCAAGCATTTTTCTACCTACAGTCTTCATTAATATCTGCGGATAACTATAATGAAATAAGTCCAAGAGAGGGCAATGCCATCAATAAAAATACAGAAGTCTAGGGGAGGAACCCTTTGGAAAGGGAGCTGATGAGTTCATCTCTGATTGTGCTGAATTTCATGAAATCAGTAGTGATTAAATTGAGTAGTAAAATTACAGTTATCTCTTCCACATTGAGGGGAGGGGCACAGTGCCCCCTCAATCTGGAAAATCTGCATAAAATTAGGCTGATATTTTTTCTTTTTCTTTTAAGATCCCCCTTAAAACAGTACCTTATTGTAAAATTTGGATTAAATATTTGGTCATAGGCTCTGTGTCATCTGCTGGTCTTCACAAGTCATCTGTGGTTTCCATAAAACTCCTCCTATAATTCACATTTAATATTTTGAAAATATAGTGAAGGCCCTTCTTTTCCTTTAAGAATCAGATCAGCATCCTTATTTCCATGAATTCCTTCCTGCTTCCCACAGCTTAGAGAGATTTCTATTTCCATGGATTTTCTTAGATTGCTTTGTCTGGACTTTTATAAATAATTAATAATTACAACAGAAAGAACAGTAGCATTTCTACATAACTTTAAGATTTGCAAAGTTGTTTACAAATATCATCTCAAGTTATCCTCTCAACAGTCTTGGAAAGTAACTATATAGAGGAGGAAACTCAGTCAGACTTGTCCAGGGTCACACAATGGTGATATATTGAAATTGCAAAGGGGAAAGTCACAAGGTGGAAAGGATTACTACAGTTATGAGAACATCATAGAGCCAATATTATTAAGGGTCACTTTAAAGCTTGAGAATAGATATATATTTTCAAATGGTTTACAGAAAATTGCATATTACAATTAAAAAGATAGCATCTGAGGATAAGGTGTTGAAACCGATAAATATATCTAAATTGGGGAAAGTAACCAATAAAAATATGTTCTTACTTCCTTTAGACCTTTGGCATTACATCCACCATTACTTTTTGAACATTCCATACATCAAAGAATATGTGTATCCACCTTGCTAAATGAGACAGTGATTAAATTCATATAGTCACTAAATTTTAGAACTAAAAGAGATCTTCTACTCTAATAATTTCATTTTATAGTTTAGGAAGCTGGGACCCAGAGTGGATAAGAAACTTTCCCAAGGTCATAAAGTGTTTTACTGAGTCAGGATAGAATCTAGGCAAAACTCCCAGTCCCATGGGTTTTTTTCTACCACATGATACAACTTGCTTAGTTTTTTTTCATTTTTATGGTAATTTAATTTTTTTCCCTTTTAAAAAATAAGTTTAGCTAAGGCTTTATCAGCTTAGTTGCTCTCTGCAGGGAACTAAATTTTAGTTTTTTTTTTAAAAAGTCAATTCAAAAGTCTTTTTTTTTCAATTTTTCTATTTCTCCTCTAATTTTCACATCCTCCTCCCTCTTTTATGGGGTGTGGTGGTACACACCTGCAATCCCTGTTACTGGAGGTGTTGAAATTGGTGGATCTCATGGACTTAGGAGTTCTGACCTACAGTAGGGCAAAAGCCAGTCCATGATCACACTCACCTTGGCACAGTATAATGAGCTCCAAGGAACAGGGGGAATAGATGGGAGAGGGATAACAAGCTGAGGAGTAATGAACCAAAGCAGAAAAAGAGCAAGTCAAATCTTTCATGCCTACCAGCAGTGGGATTGGGAGTTGTCATTGTACTTGCAGCCTGGCCAAGGGAAATTAGGTCAGAAAATTTCTCTTTTGTATTTATTAATTTTTTAGTCTTATTTGAATATTAAGTTTGTTAGATCATTTTTTCTATTTTATGTTTAAAATATTTTAATGTATTGTTATTTTTAACATTTTTTCTTTTTAAGTTTTGAGTGGCAAATTTTCTCCCTCCTACTTACCCCCTCCTTCAGTCCCTGAGGTGAGCAATATGGTATCAGTTATACAAGTAAAGTCATGCAAAATATGTTTCCATATTAAATGCATTTCAAAAAAACAAGAAAAATGAAAAAGTGAGAAACTTATACTTCAGTTTGCACTCAGAATTCATCAGTTTTCTCTCTGGAAGTAGATTTTTTTTTGGTCATGAGTCCTTTGGATCATTGTGTTGATCAGAGTAGCTAGATCATCATTACAACATTGCTACTGCCATACAAAATAATCTACTAGTTCTTCTCACTTCTCTTTGCATGTTTTTCTGAAACCACCCCCCCTTGTCATTTGTCATAGCAAAATAGTAATCCATCACAATTATATGCCACAACTTTTTAAGCAATTCCCCAATTAAAGAGTATTCCCCCTGATTTCCATTTCTTCATCACCAGTAAAAGAGTTGCCATAAATATTTTTGTACATATAAGTCCTTTTTCCTTTTTCTTTGATCTCTTTAAGATATAGACCTCCTAGTGGTATTGCTGGATGACAGGGAAATACATGGTTTAACAGTACTTTGACCATTAGTCCAGACTGGTTAAATAGTTGGACCAGTTCACTACTCCACAAAGTTCATTTGTGTGCCAATTTTTCCCTTATCCTTTCCAGCATTTGTCATTTCTTATAGGTATGAGTTGGTATCTCAGAGTTGTTTTAAATTTGCCTTTCTCTAATCCATAGTGATATAGGGTTTTTTTTCTCATATGACTATGAATCACTTTTATTTCTTCTTCTGAAAACTACCCGTTTATATCCTTTGACCCTTTATCAATTGGGAAATAGCTCTTATTTTTATTAATTTGACTCCTTTTATACTCAGTATATATTTGAGAAATAAGGACTTTATCAGAGAAATTTGCTGTTAAAAATGTTGATATTAATTCATTGTCCATGGAAACTTGTAGTAAAATATAGTTTCTTTGATTAATTCTTTTAATTAAGTCTGTTTTTACTTTTTCTTTGTCTGAGATCAGGATTGTTACACCTGCCTTTTTTACTTCAGCTGAAGTAAAATAGATTCTGTTCCAGCCTTTTAACTCTATGTGTCATTCTATTTCTTAACATAACTCTTATAAACAACATATTGTTGGTTTCTGGTTTCTAAACAATTCTGCTATTTGCTTCCATTTTATGGGTGAGCTCATTACATTCACATTCACAGGTATGATTATGAATCACTGCCTCTTATTAATGCGCCCTCCCTTTTGTCATCCCTCTCCCTTTTCTCTTATGCCATTCCACTCCTATTTCTTTATTGGGTAAGTTACATTTTATACACATCTAAGTGTGTATATATGTATATTCTTCCCTCTTTGAGCCAATTTTGATAAGAGTGAGGTGCAAGCATTGTTCACCACCTCTCCATTATCCTGCTCACTAAAAGGACTCTTCCTTGCATGCCTCTTTTATGAGAAAAATTCCCCATTCTACTTTTCCCTTTCCCCTTCTTTTAGGATATCCCTTTGTCTTACCCCTTCATCTTTTTGAGATCATCTCAACATAATTGACTTACATCCACGCTCTCTATACAAACTCCTTTTAACTAGCATAAAAATGATATAGTTCTTAGGTTTTACATATATGATCTTCCCACTTAGAAATGTAAACAATTTAACTTTTTTGAGACTCTGAGGATTACACTTTCATATTTACTTTCTTATGCTTCTCTTGAGTACTATTTGTCAAATTTTCTATTCAGCTCTGGTCGATTGAGAGTCTTCTATTTCATTAAATATTCATCCTCCCTCAAAGGATTACATTCAGTTTTCCTGGGTAGATTATTCTTAATTGTAATTCTAACTCCATTGTCTTCTGAAATATAATATTCCAAGCCTTCTGCTCCTTTAATGTAGAAGCTGCTATATCTTGTGTGATCCTGACTGTGGCTCTAGCAGTATTTGAATTGTTTCTTTCTGGATACTTTGTTTTTGATCTAGGAGCTCTTGAATTTGGCTATAATATTCTTGGGAGTTTTCATTTTTAGACATCTTTCAGGAGGTGATTTCCATTTCTATTTTTCCCTCTGGATCTAAGATAGTAAGGCAATTTCCTTTTATAATTTATTGAAATGAGGTCTAGGCTCTTCTTTTTGTAAATCATGGATTTTAGGTAGTCCAATAATTAAATTATCTCTCATAGTACTATTTTCCTGATCATTTGTTTTTTTCAATTCAATATTTCACATTATCTTCTATTTTTTCATTCCTTTGATTTTGTTTTACTGTTTCTCTATGTCTCATGGAGTCCCTAACTTCCACATGCCCAATTCTGATTGTTAAGGAATTATTTTCTTCAGTGAGATTTTATACCCCTTGTTTCTATCTGGCCTATATTTTTTTTAAAAGTTCTTTTCTTCAGTGAATTTTTGTGCCACTTTCACCAAGTGGTCAATTCTCTTCTCATAATTTTCTTGAATCACTCTCATTTCTTCTCCCCATTTCTCTTCTATCACTGTCATCTCTTTCTTTTACCTTTCCAGGAATTCTTGTTGGATTTGGGCCCAATTAGCATTTTTCTTTGAGAATTTGTAGCTATATTCATATTGTGGTCTTCTTCTTCTGAGTTTAGATCTTCATCTTCCCTGCCACTGTAATAGTGTTTTATCGTCAAATTTGTGGTTGTTTGTTCATTTATCTAGCCTATTTCTTGACTTTGAACTTTATGTTAAAATTGGGTTCTGCTCACCTTGGGGTGATGATGGACTGTCCCATGCTTCAGGTTTTTTCATGCTGCTATTTTCAAAGCTATTTCTGGGAGTCTACATATTTTCTATACTTCAAAGTGGTGAGATGAAGGGACAGATGTGGTTTCTACTCTCATTTACCCAGGGAAGGCCCCTGGTCCTCTGTAGCCGCAAGCTCTGTATTCTCCATAGTTTTATATTTTCCTTTGTATGCTATATTCTGTTAGGTTTTTCTGCCTTACAGAGATGAATGTTGAAATGTTTTACAATTTTTTTCTTTTTATGTTATTAGCAATTAGTTAATGCTTCATTTTCTATAGTTTCTTTGCACATAATATAGTTTCCTCATTTTTCTCTCTTGAGAAACATTCCCTATGAATGTTTATTTTACTTTACTGCATGATAGCAACTCTTGCTTTTTTATTCATTTGATGCATATGAAATTTTCTCCAAACTTCTTGTTTTAATTTTGTG
>CM053774.1:92438248-92588627 GCA_028658325.1 Potorous gilbertii | reverse complement strand
TATTTTTTCATTTACTTAATCCAGTTGCATTTAAACATTTGATTGTGTGTATTTTCCTGCATTTTTTTGTTTTCCCCCTTCCTCTTTTAAGTCAGTATTTTGTCCCTGAAATAAGTTTACTTCCATTATTTTCCTTCACACAGCAGGGCAGAGTCAGCATCTGCTGCTAATTGTAAGGTAGTAGAGAGGTAGGGTGTTTGGGCAAGATCATGAGGGTCATCTCCCTAGGGCTATTGGACCTGTCCAGGGCTGGCACTTGGCTTATGCTCCCTTCCAAGTACATGACTGGAGGTGGGGAGGGAAAGAAGAGTAATTAAATGAATATTACAAGTATTCTCAGGTATGAATGCATAAGATTCCTAATTAACCAGAGCTGGGGTTTTTTGTTTGTTTAAAAGATTTATTTAAAAAGATTTAATTAATTTCTCTACATCTGACATAAACCTTTGGTTTGCAAAGAGTAACTAATTCATGGTCTTGCTGATCATATGTCTGTGTAGTTTGTCAATCACTCATTGGGAGAAGTCTCTTTTTTGTACCTCCTCTAAAGCCAAACATAACTCTTAAGCTCTCAGGTAAACTAGGGTTCTATAGTAGACAGCTTACATACAATTGCCATCTCCTAAACTTTCTCATGTGGAGAGAAAGAAAGTATCACAAAGGCTCATTGCAAATGTTCCTGTAAACAATTACTGAGAATTTGTATGACCTCATTCTCCCAACCTAGTAAGTAAAAATAGCATCACCCTAGAAAGCCACATTGTTCCTTTCTAAGAAGATGTCAACTTTGTCCCACACTCCAACTGTTAAAAGTCTACAGGGATTGCCCTTCGTAGCACTATGCCATAGCAGTTTCTGGTCTGCCAGAACAAATGCTTTATAAGTATCAGAAACTGTGTGTTCATCCTTTGTTTTGCCAAAGAAGGCCATGCCATCAGAGAAATGATGACATGACTTGCACTTGACTTTGTTTTGAGGGAGGGAGGGCTGTACAGGTCACCAGCCTCACTCCTCCTCCAGAATCATCTGAATCCAGTGACCAGATATTCATCAGGATGACTGGAGATAACCCAGGATGAGGCAACTGGGGTTAAGTGACTTGCCCAAGGTCACATAGCTAGTGAGTGAATAATCATGCATATAACATGCATATGTGAAGAATGTCTTTTCCCCTTTGTAAAATATTTTTGCTCAGGTCCTATTATTTTAACCATGTAGGAAGCCAAAGGGAATCTACCAAAGAGACTCAGCACCTTTGCTACAACTTATAGTCTTATAGAGTTACCTGGAACATTGAGAAATTAAAATACTTATCTGAGAACAGCAAGTAGACTAGTTTGGGCAAAAGGCATAATGTTTAAGGAAGAGTGATGTGAAATCAGTATGGAAAGACAGGATAGAGTCAAATAATAAATGCCAGATGGAGGAGTTTTTATTTTATACTTGAAGCAATAGGGATCCACAGAAGCTTTTTGACAAAGGGAGTAACATGGTCACATTTATGCTTTGGGGATATCAAGTAAAAGAAAAGGCACATTTCTCTCCACTTTCTCCTTCCCCCATACTATATAGGTGGATGAGAGAAAGAGTGAGGTGACAGTGAGGGAATTTGAGATTTTCATTTGCATTCTGGTCTTCCTGCTTGTCCCTGGGCAAGTCATCCTCTATGTCATAGAGGTCAGAGGTGTCAAACTCACCACTATCCCAAACCCAATTAAAACATAATCAGGAAATGTTTGATAAGATAAAAATACAATATGACACAGATGATATTAATTTATGGGTTTGTAAGTCAGTACGTAGTTCTTTGGTTTTTTTCATTTATCACCACTGCTCTGTTTGCTTATATGTAAAATAAGAGGTTTGAACCTCTAGAGTCCCTTCCAACTCTAAATCAATGATCCTAAGTACTATTGTTCATTACATTTGTTCTCTTTGACAGATTCATTTCTAAAAAGTTTATTGATTATAAATAGTAAATGTGTGTTTGTGGGGAGGGAGGGAGCTTGTTAGGGGCCTTATTCACTTTGAACCAGGTAGAATTTCTGTAATCTCACCATGACAGACCTTTTTGTTCACCCCAGGAGTTGGGAGTGGTATCCTTTGTCCAAAATGGGGAAGTAAATATTATAATTAAGGTCTTTTAATATATACCATGACTAAGTACCTTAAACTCTCAACTTACGTGGACCAGGTCCAAGTAGGGGAAGGGATGGTTGGCTCCCAAACTCATATTTCTTTTTGATTCATTTTGTTCTTACTCAGCATTGACTCTACCATGTCACAAGGGCCAATGAAAGGAGGTGGGACAATGTGTACAAATTCCAGTGGTCTGGAAGTCCACAAGAGTGCCTGGAAACCAGTTAGGTCGCCTAAGCTTTTCTCTTTTCTTGGTCGCATCGTTATTTGTTAATGGTTTTGATATCCATTGTAAAGTCAATGAAATTCAAAAAAAAATGATACACACAATTCCTGTCAGTTGGGAGACAATTAAAGGGCACACATCAATCACACATTAAAAACAAAATGTAATTATATGTAAAAGTAATTCAGGTGTGTGTATGTGTATGTACATCATATCCAATGAACACTCAATTCCAAATAGTAGCTTGTAAATTTGAGTTAATAACTGGGCATTTCCAAGTATTTCTAACTCCATTCAAATATTTGCTACTACACTTTAATCATATAATACAACTATCTCATCTTACTATACATAATCATAACCGTCCTGAATCGTTTTTGAAGAGGTCAATTTTTATGAAAAAAATTTAAATTTGGGATTTTAGAGTGCAATTTTGTTATTACATGCACACATACGTATAATTATTTAATTACAAAAGGTTAAATGGTCTACCTATATTGCAAAAATTTAACTGAAATACATCTAAATATTTTCTATTTTCAAATAAGCATGATCTCATGTCAAAATTAGAAAAAAAATTTTAAATGTAACATTCTAAAGTAAAAAAGCTTGTCACGTTATGCAAGAAGTTAATTTTAAAGTATGTTCCTTTATAATTCTATTGCAATTAGTGAAAGGTTGAAATTTGCAAGGTTGTGTTTTGTAAATATTTACTGCCATGTGAATTATAATAATGGCACATATATGATGTTGGAAATGTTTCTTTATTTTCTTTAAGAATACTTTCTCCTACTCTGTATTTTCTTTGTATATGGGGTATGACATATCTAAGTGCATGCCTGTGTGTGTTGCCCAGAAAAACTCCAAGTATCCTCATTCTTTGATTATCTCTAATTTATTCTGGATATAATTAGTTTGTGTGTAGTTGTTTGTATGTTGCCCCCTCCATTAGAATGAATTTCCTGAGACTTTTGCTTTTCTATGTATCCCCAACACTTAGCCCAGTGCCTGCAGTATTGTGGTTGTTCAGTCATTTAGTCATGTCTGACTCTTTGCGACCCTGTGTACCATAGTACACCAATGCTGGGATTTTCTTGGCAAAGATATTGGAACAGTTTGCAATTTCCTTCTTCAATGGATTAAGGCAAACAGAGGTTAAGTGACTTGATCAGGGTCACCCAGTTAATAAGTGTCTAAGGTTGGATTTTAACTCCAGTCTTCCTGACTCCAGACATAGCACTCTATCCACTGAGTCACTTACCTGCCTCCAGTATGTGCTTAATTAATGTTTACTGACTATTAACACAAATCTTCTACAAATAGTTTTGGCCAGTCCCCTCACCACCCATCCCAACCCTCTTCTCTGGTCTTCTTCCCTTCATCTTTCTCCTCTCCCCTCTTTTCTACCCTTGCTATCCCCCCCCACACCATTTCTTTTAGCTTGGGCCTAAATCTAATTCTGGTGGCTTTGGATATCCCAAATTATATTTTGTGCCTAGGTCTCCACAGGTGTAGGTTTTAAAAAGGACCCTAGAGCCTATTTTTATTCAATCATTTAATAATTCTTCATGATCTCATGTAGAGTTTTTCTAGCAATGATACTGGAGTGGTTTGCCATTTCCTTCTTCAGCTCATTTTATGGATGAGGGAACTGAGGCAAAAACAGTTAAGTGACTTGCCCAGGATCACACAGCTAGTAAGTGTCTGAGGCCAGATATGAACTCAGGAAGATGTTTTCCTGACCCTAGGTCTGGTACTTTATCCACTGCACCACCAAGCTGCCCTTCCAGAGCCTGTAGAAGCAGTAAATGTAACCACACCTATCAGATACAGGACAACAAATATATTAAAATAGATACAACATTCAAATATTCAAGTGGAATTACTTCACAAATGGAGGTATTGCCTCCAATAATGCAGTCCCTAGTCCTTTCATGTTTATCCTATGCAATTCTTGTCATGTCCTCCCTTGAGATGACCATTTGAGGCCTTCCTTTGACTCATCTGTGATCCTCAAGGGTTATTAACATAGCATATAGAGTGTTCATCACTTACAGTTTTTGTCAGAGGACCAGCTCATCTTTCTTTTCAGTGGTACATTTCTTTAACCTCTATCTTTCTTAAATCTTTCTTTGTAATATGTTACAACCTGCTCACACTCATCATGTACCTGTCTTGCTTCTTTAGTTCTCAAATGATAGTATTCTATGACTCAGCCACATCTCATGACTGAAAGAATAGTAAAAACATTGACCTTTGTTTTATGGAATAGTTGGGTGGTAAAGAAAACAATAATCCCAAACACAAAGCAGTTCAATTTCCTCTTGCTGCTCAAGTAGGAGCCCAAAGCATCGCCTATTTGAAGAATCCTTTGGAGGTAGAAATACTGAGGCACTCTGTATTATTATAGTTTCCAAAGAAGCACTGTTCATTCACTTGATCTTTCCTAGATGGAGAGTTAGACCAAAATCTTTTGAATGATTGCGAAGCTCATTCGAGAGCTTCTCTAATGTTTCATCACTTGTTGCAATAATCACAAGATCACTCATAAAAAAGAATATCTAGGTAATCTCTGTACCTATAGAGAATGCCTCTTCAGCTTGGCATCTATGCTGGCAGAAGTGAACATCGTTGTCAAACTTGTATCTCCCCTGTTTATGCTTTCCTTGGTATTAATGATCAGAAATGTCACCCAGCAACGTTATCTCCATTGGAACCTGGTACATCATTGAGGAAAACATGTGAGAGTTCAAGTCAAGAAAGCCCAGTTTCAAATGCTGCCTCATATTCTTAATTAGTTATGTGGTCATGAGAAAAGTACCTAATTTCTTAGAGCCTTGATTTCCTCATTTGTAGAATGGAGACTCACAGACTTGTGAAGGTTATAGGAAATATTGTATTTCAAGTACTTTACTCATGTTGAAGTGTTCGGTAAATGTGAGCTATTGTTATGTCTTTTGAGTACTCAGATAATTTTGTCATATTCTTAGGAAACCTCTTGAGCAAGGATAGTCTTTAAGGTGATGCTTAGCTCTACTAAATCAGATATTTAGAAAAAAAATCAATAAACTATCATCACAGTGGTATCTTGTATTCTCTACATTTCAGTCAATTGTACATCAGTCTTCTGTGGAACATCATTTGTGAAAACATACCTTCTCCCTTCAAGTAACTTCATCAAGTACGACCTTGATGCACATGTGTGTCATTCTCAAAATATTTAATATATAAATGAAAAATGGGAATAAAAGTTAATGGTTATTGATGTCCTCTATCACTTTTGATGGAGGCAGTAGTAGATCTGACCCCCACACATATACAATTTTAGTATCTTTAGTACTTTTGCTGCTTTCAATATTGCCACCTTCAAAATTATGTCACTTACAGAGTGGACCTCCTATAGACCTACTTGATCTAATTCCAGTACTTTTCCCCTCTTCATCTTCTTACATGCCATTCCCTTTTCCTCCACAAGCAGAGGATTGTGACATTAGCATGGAAATATGATGGTTTCACTATATTTTATTGGTGAAAAGACTTACTATTTATTAAAAATCATAGGTGGATTTTTTCAACTTTTTTGTCTGCCTGTTTCACTCTCAAATCCATTCAACATGACTTTTCCTAGTTTCAGAGTTTTTTTTCCTTTTTTGTCATGCCTTCTTTTAACTGGTATTCCCCTTACTCATGTCTATACATTTTATGAATCAATAATGGTCAAAATCTTCTGTCATCTTCTCTGTAATTTGCAGGTAATTTACATTCTAAACCATGTTGCCTTTGGATTCCTTTGGGGACACATCAAGTGTTTACTATGTCTATTTTTGCCTATTTTCTATGGTTGTAATAGATTTTTTAATGGTTAAAACTTGAGTATGAAATTTTTATAATCAATATCAATATTCCATCCTCCATTTGTTTCCTATTATGACATCAATAAGCTATTTAAATAGGTCACATTGGAATTTAGTTACAAACTACATCTTTTCTTAATTTTTATTCCATCTTCTAGTCTTATTTTGTTTTATATTTGCTATTAAAAATTAGTGATCTGGCTATATATAATTGATCCAAGAAAACTTTTCAAATCAATAATGAATTATTTTCTGTTAATTAAATATAATCAATTTAATTTTTTGTAGTTACTCTTTATTTTAACATTCTTTTTTTAAAATTTGGAATACCAAGCACTCTCCTTCCCTCTAATCCCTTCCCCACCCAATGAGAAGGCAAGCAGTATGTTAGCAATCATATATAGCTATATACACATATTATATATATATATATATATTGAATTTCAATTTAATATTCAATAATGTTATTTGGTGGTTGCCATGTCTAACACTTCCCAATTATTTTCACACACAAAAGTATCCAAGGATGTGTGAGCATAAGACTTATATGTAGTCTAAAAATCTTTGCCTTCTGTAAGTCCTTACAATATTTTCCAACTTATTTTTCATGATCCTTATATATTAGCACTTTTACATTGAAGCCACAGATGACTTCATGTTGACTTAATTTGGACAGACTGATTGACTTTTTGTAGAATTTCTTTCCCTCATCTTTTGGAACAGATGTTGGTATTTAAGTCACAGTTACTTTCATGGTGGTCTTTTTGCAAATATTTATCATGAGTATTGCGATCAGAGATAAACAAATGCCCCCATCAAATGAGGTTTCTTGTTGACTTTGAATATACAATAAAACCAACTCCTTCAGTTAACCGGCCCTGGAATTCCCCATAAACCATCCTACTTCACTGAAGCTTCTTTTAGTTGTTTTGTTTCTTCTCTAGAGAGATGTCAAGGTTGAAGTAATTCACTTCCTCCAGTAACATTTCCACTCATTGGTCATTAGACTAGGAGCTCACATTTAGAATGCCAATATCTATGCTGCAGTTTATAGGAAGTTGAAAAACTATGTAATTCTTAGCCCTCTTCCTCTCTTCTTCTGCCATTCTGATGCCATCACTGCAGAAGCTTAAGTGATCTGCATAAGACTAAGGGCCATCTGCTATTTTTCCATTGGGTTGCCATGGCCAACACACTGGTGATGAACTGCTCCATATCAAATTAGACTGTCCCTGGAAAGTAGAATCTCTCTATTGCCAGGGCTATATTCAAAGTCATTCCATTATGGTAGAGCTCATGAGGGTTTGTGTTCTTCTGGCAGATAGAGTCTTTAATAACCCATGGTCACCTCCACATTATAATAAAGCATCCCATTAGGGCATGTAATGTATGTAACTGTAGAATCACTCCACAGAAAATGTAGTAAACCTATAAAGGTACCCTAACTCAGAAACAGATGCAATTCTGCTCCTTCAGTGAATCTCAAGTTTTCCCCAGGTCCTGTGCAGTCTTCTAGACCCATAGCACCACCCTGTGGCTTGTATTCCAGTGGAAGGATGGTAAAATTGGAGTAGCCGAAGGCAAACATCTAATACACCAACAAGGCCCTCTTTCACCAGAGCGACTCATATTGACGTTTAGCCTTATGTTGTCACTCTGAGGGTTTAGACTTGCCTGGATGGAAAAAAAGGTAGCCCCTCCCCTTTGAATGTATTTTTTTCAAAAGCTTACCATCATAGCAGGGAAACAAAGTACTGGCTTTAGGTCTTCTACATGACAACTTTAGCCCTTTGTGGGATTACTAGCTATGCATAAGTGGTTGAGGAGGGAGAGCAGGTGAGATGTATGCTGTCCTCCTCTTCCCAAGGAGCTGGTGCTGCTTAGGAACTTCCCCTCCAATCTACAGAAGTCTAGGGGTCAGAGACTCTTAACATTCTTTCAGGAAATTGGGGTTCAAGAATCCCCACCACTAAGACTGTTAGGTTTATCTCCCATCATTTAGGTTGAACATTTACACTATTGCTTCACCAAGACCCAGGAAAGTGTGGTCCAAGAACTTTTGGGAGAGACATAAGTAATTTCCATGTGGCTATATAAGGATCCATGGAGGGAGGACTCTGACCCAAGGCATAAGTGCACTCTTGAATCTGCTGCTTTTTAAATATCTTTTGAGAGAAAAGGAAGAGAGGTGGAAGGGACAAAAATGGAAAAAGTCAGAGATAAAGGTTCTCCTTTTTTGTTTTTTGTTATTGCTTTGTCATTTTCAACTCTCTGGGGTCCCATTTGGGGTTCTTGACAAAGATCCAAGAGTGGTGTGCCATTTCCTTCTCCAGGTCATTTTACAGATGAGGAAACAGAGGTAAACAAGATTAAGTGACTTACCCAGGGTCACAGAGTTAATAAGTATCTGAGATCAGATTTGAACTCAGGAAGAAGAGTTTTCCTAACTCCAGGACCAGCACTTTATCCACTGGACCACCTACCTGACCCTTTTGTAAGACCGGTAAAAGGGGTGGCTTTTCCCAGAAGTCCCATTAGTCACTGAAACTAATCTTTTATGGTAGGACAAGGGTCATATCTATCTTCTCATTAGTGAGATATCTCTTTAATGAGTTCTCAACAAAAGCCTCCCCCTTTTGAATTCATCACATTAATCAGGAATCTCTCCCACCCCACCCCTAACCTCCCCCTTCATTGAGTTCTCTTGGATGGCTAAGTTATTTTTTTAAAAAAAACTTTAAGGGTAGTAATTATTGCCAAGCTGTTGATACTTGGTAATAGTATTGTCCTGTGGGTAGGATATAGTTAGCATTATTTATCTGCTTGCTGAAAGGGTGTGTGTGTGTGTGTGTGTGTGTGTTCTAAGAAATGTAGAGAAAAAAGAAAGGTGTACCCAGCTAAGGCCAGTAATTTACTATTAAATCATCCCTGGTGAAGTCCTATTTAGACTTGGGGAATGATTGCATCAAACAGAGTAGCAGCAGCCTTAAGACAGGAAGGAAACTCTTGCTGTGTATCTTTGAAGCAGCATGAAATAAGGATAAGCTTGTGGCATGAAGGAAAGAGGAAAGACTTATGCTGATATGGTAAATGCATTCTAGCATGATAGATGAAATGGTGGACAGTTTGGGGGGTTGGCTGATGTATCTGTTCCAAGGATGTGTTCCTAGAAGTCTCAGGGGGTGGAGAGATATGTATTCATGCTACTTTTATATTTAGACATATACTCTGTGAGAGAAAAGGCAAAAGAGAGAGAAAAAGGGGTAGGTCATGGGAAGGGAGAAAGAAAGGAAGAGGGATGGACAGGAAGGAAATGGGAGATTTTTTTAAAGTCTCCTATAAGATTATAGGAGATGTTTCTGGGCTCTCACTGACACGTCTACCTCAATGAATTTCCTTAAAGAGCTGTTGTTATTTTCTCATTTTGCTTATTGCAGTCCTTTTTCAGGAGATAGATACGGTTCTTTTCCTTTTACAGAATACAGAATTTTAATCAATAAAAAAGCTTACCAGGATGCTGAGAAAGACCTTCCTTTCTCCAACTTGAAGCATGTCTGCTTCCAGTAAATTTTGAATACTCTCTAGCTAAATCAGTTTGGATTAAGAATAATAAACAGGGAATATGTAGGATTTCATTGGAATCTAGAACTCCCTCTGCCAATGCAGGTCAGCACTTTCTTTGTTGCTTAGAGGAGAGGTATCAAACTCAGTGCATGACCCTCAAGCAGCTGCAATACTCCCAAGTATATCCTGAATGGGATTAAGATGTAATTGGGAAACATTTCATAAAATAAATTATAAAAAATAGGCTGCATCATAAATACTAATTTGTGTTTCTCTAAGTCAAAACGCTGTTGGCAGGATCTATTTGAATTTGATACTACTGGTCTAGAACCCTGAAAGGTTAATAGTTTGGCTCAGGGTCACATAGTAAGTATGTGTCAGAGGTGGCCAGTTTTTTCTCTATTATGACATAGTTTCTCTCAGAAGGAGCATTTAAAATACAGTTTTCTGATTTCCAAGAAAAACAATGGGCTAATATAAAGAAAAATGGATGAGCATGTATGAGTGCTTATGTGCCACACACTGTGGAAGCGTTAGGGATTTAGAGCAAGGTAAAAATAGGGACCCTGTCTTCAAGGAGTTTCCATTCTCATGGGGGTGATATATATAAGTAATAAGATTCATATGAGATATAAAAAAAAAAAAACCTAAATGGATGGTAACCTTAGAGGGAAAGGCACAAGTAGCTGGGGAGAAGAAACTGAATGGGAAAAGCCTCCTACAGAGGGTGGGATTTGATTTGGAGTCTTAAAGAAAATTGGAGAAATGATGGGGGTTAGCAGGGTGTACAATCACAGAAAATGGTACATGCAAAGATGGGAAATGCAAGGTCACAGATGAGATCCAGCAAGTAGGACAGAGTAACTGAACCATAAAGTACATGGAGGGGAGATTATAGCTAAAAAGACTGGAGAAGTCTGAAGGGTCTAAGTTGTGAAAAATCTTTAAACGCTAAACAGAAGAGTTCATCTGTAAAATGGGGATAGCACCTCCTTCCCATGACTGTTATGAGAATCAGCTGAGATATTTGCAAAGTGCTTAGCACAATGCCTAGCCCTATAAAAATGTTAGATGTTCCTGCTCTTAGCTATTGTATTTTATTCTGAAGATAATATGAAACCACTGGAGATTATCCAGGGCAGAGATTTGACATGGTTAGACCTGACCTTTAAGAAAACTACTTTGGTAGTTGACATGGATTGCGATGAGGGATGACTTACTACAGAGGAAGGAGCTACTTACTCTTGCCAGTAAGGAGGTCATTATAGGAATTCAAGTGAGAGGGGATAAGGGCCTGAACTAGAGGGTAGTTACGCAAATGAGAAGGACATAGATGAGATAAGTTGTGAAGATGTAAATTACAAGACAGCAATGGATTGAATGAAAGTGAGTAATCAAGGACGATATAAATTGCAATTTTGTATGACTAAAAAGATAGTCATGGCCTTGGCTGTAATAGGAAAATTCAGAAGAGAGAAGAACTGGGGAAGGGGGTGGGGAATGGAGATAACGAGTTCTCTTTTGGAAATGTTGATTTTGAGATGCCTATGAGACATTCACTTTGAGATGTCCAAAATGAAGTTAATGACATGGGACTGGAGTTCAAGAGAAATGCTAGGACTAGATATATAGATCCGAGGATCATTTGTGTAGATATATTAATAATTGAACCCATAAGGAGTGATGAGATCAGTGAGTAAGAATATAGAGGGAAAAGAGAAAATCACTCAAGGGATACGTATGGTTAGTGACATGGATGAAAACGTGGTAAAGGAATCTGAGGAGTGATCCGATAAATTGGAGGGGAACCAGGAGAGAGCAGTATCGGTAAAACATAGAGAGTATCCAAGAGGAGTAGATTATCAGCAGTGTTAAATGCTGTAGAAAGGTCAATGAATGATAAGGATTAAGAAAAGGTCATTATGTTCAAATACTGCCCTTGACACTTATTAGTTCCATAGTAATAGATATCACTTCTTTGCCTGTTTCTGCACATGTAAAATTGAGATAATATCTGTAGTATTTATCTCACAAGGTTGTTATTAGGATCAAGTAAATGAACATATGCAAAGCACTTTGCCGTACTGAAAAACATTAGATAAACGTCACTTTTATTAAGTACTTCCATAGGTTGATGCTTTCTCTTATTCCATTTCCTATCTCATTGACTACTCATTTCTCCACCTTCATTGATATCACCTACCTGTACTCTGTACTCCATGGTCTGTTGTCATAAAAAAATACATGTATTAGGTCAATGTGAGAGCTTAAATCACAAGTTAATAGTCTTCTGCCTGCTTTGAACTTTTTATACTAGCATCCCTAAAAGTATTACCAAATTTTTCTTTTCCAGGACCCCATAAAATAAGTTGTTACTGTATTTATTCCTGGCTGCTTAGATACTGGAGATTCCCCAACGTCATCATAAATAAAAAGTAACTCTTGGCCACTAAAGTGTTCTCATCTCAGTCTTTAAAATATGGTTGTGAGCTGTTCTTAATAACTCTTAAGGGTATATGTATTTACCTGATGTTCGAAAATCTGACAATTCTGGGAATAGAAAATAGGAGAACAGATTTTCTACTGGATGGGTTTTGTTTTTTTTAATTCTCTCCTGATTCCTTGCCAGCTTGGTCCATAGCCAGTTAGCTTCTTGCCATTGCTTACAGTGCACAAGACTGCCTGAACTGACCTGAGATCGCTATAAACAGCCTGACATGTTCTAAGCCTGAAGAACAAATAGAAGTAGAATAGTTCCACAGATCTTAATAGTTGCTAAATTTTTGGTTCAAATTCAAGCAAGATAAAAGAACTGAAGTGAAATTCAGGGGATATATAAAGGAGTGACTCTTTTTTAAAAGTCCTAGTTCATTCCCCAGTCACTGAAACTCATCCTCCATGGGAAGTCAGGTGTCATATCTATACTCTCTTTAGAAGGACATAATCAAAATCCCAAGCAAAGATCTGCTAACCTGTTCATTTACAAATCTGATGAAGGATCTCCCCTGATTAACCCCCTCTCCCCCACAAATGTATTCTTGAGTTTAACTATTGTGTGGTTCATAGTGGTTTTTCTTAAACGTTAAGAGGTGCAGTTCAACACTTTATGTAAATGAATGTGGAATTTTTAACTACTTGAGGGCTCTGCAGATAGACTAAGGAAACAAGAACTCATTCTACTCAGTCTTCCAAAAGACTGGTTGAACAATTTGACCTGAACAAGTTTTAGAAGCCTAGTGATGAAGCAGAGAGGAATCTTTCCATTTTCAATGGCATTTCTCCAATTCTGTTCTTTCAGGAAGGCAGACTCCCAAGGTGCTATTTTGTGAAATCCCGTCCGGACCTCCCTCTGGTGCTTCAGTCCCACATCTCCTGCTGCCTGCTGGAAATTTCTGTTTACATGTTTTACCATCACTTCAAATTCAACAGTGTTTAAAGGTGAATTTTCTTTTCCTCTCAGGATTCTCTAGAAATTGCTCACCCTCTAGTCACATTTATTTCTGCCTATAGTACTATCATGCTTTCTCTCACTCACTCAGATTTGTGACTTTGAAGTTATAATTGATTCCTTCTTATTCCCTCATATTTAATCCTTCAGGATGAGTCTCTATCTGTCCCCTCCATTCCATTTTAGCTAGTGCAATTATCCCTGCCACAATGCTGGAATTAGGGGTAAGATACTCCCATGATTTGAAAAGTCCAAGTAAATTTTTTTTGTTTCTCCCTTTGCACCAGAGAATAAATCTGATTTTTTCTCATTCTTTTATGGGATATTTACAGTACCTTATTGTAAAATTTAGGTTAAGTATTTGGTCATGTTTTAACTTTAAGAAAGAAATTGTGTCTGTGGTATTAAAATTAAGATATATGGATAGTATAATATACTACACATATTTTTTTTTGCATTTTTCTAAACTTTTTCTGTGTCATCTATGCACCTTTGTGTCTTATCTGCAGCTTCTGCAAAACTCTCCCAAAATTCCCATTTAATTTCTTAGGTCTACGTACAATTTATTGGAACCACAATTAGCAAAGTCATGGTGTGGAAAGGATAACTGTACTGCGTTTGTGCACACCTTATTTTCTTGTGCCTGGACTAGTGGTGGCCTGCTTCTTTCCTAGCTGGGCAATGCATGGCACCCAGAGTCATTTTCCAGCCTTCAGGATAGGGTTTAAATTCCTTAGCCTGGTATGAAAGGTCTTCCAAATTCTAAACCCAGTCTATTTGTCCAGCATTATCTCCCACTAGTCTCCTAAGAAAACCTTTCAGCCAGACCAATCTATTCTTTGTTGCCCCAATATGGTATGCATGTTCTTGCCTCTGTGTCTTTGCTCACTTGATTTCTCCATTGCTGAATTACCTCCCCTACTCCCCCCACTCTTTTTTTTCTTATATGAATCCTGACCTCCCTTGAAAGAGCAGTTCAAACATCATTGCTTCTTGACCACCTTTTTTTTTTGAGCATAAATGAGATGTCACTCTGGATTGTGTATGCAGGCATACACCAGGTTTCTGACACTGAATTTTAAGCCCTAGACTCTCTCATTATGCCTGGTGTCATCTAACTTACAAAGAGTATCAATGAAAAATGCCTTGATTGATAAGTAGGGATAGAGATAGGAACTAAACATTTTATTTCATTTATATTGGAAACTCCCAGGTAAAGAAACTTCCTCTGCCATTGCAGATTGACACTTTTCTCTGCCACTTAGAGGGTTGCCTTAATCACTGAGAAGTGAAGTGACTAACCCACGGTCACATAGCCAGTATGTTTCAGAAGTGAGACTTGGACCCAGGTCTTCCTAGATCATGACTAATCTAAGTACAAAAAAAAATTCATTTACTCCACATAGATGTGATAATGTTTTGACATGGACCCTACACATTAGAATTTCTAAAATATGACAGAGATGGCCATACCTAATCCCTTCTACCATGTTTAAAAAAAAAAACTCCAACTCATTCTCTAATAAAACCCAAGAAATAGTGAATTTATCATAGAGTTTCCTTTTTCTCCTCTCCCCTATCTTTTCAAACTCTGTATTTCTTCCAGGCTACCAAGAATCAAACAACAAATTATCTTCATATCACCAGTTTGCAGCAGATCCTCATGGTGGCCTCTTGAGCGACCAGGCTCAGGAGCAGGAGATGGGTTCAGCAGTAATCAGCAAGCCATGATCCAGAGAGCACTGTGAGGGACAGAGCTGCTGGTAAGCTAAGAGTGGTGAGTGGACTATTGGGAGAGATATTGCTTTAAAAGGAGGCTCTATTGCGATGATAGTCTGTTTAACCCCTTTCTCTGTGCACATCATTGACTTTAAAGGTATTCACTTCAAAGCCCTTTCTTTTCTATTTACAAGGATGATAAATCTTTATGTGTGTTACGTGATAAATCTTTATGATCATTTTTCCTCTCCCATAATTCCCATCCTCATGCATAGCTATTTGATCTTATTTAGGAACACAGAACAGGGAATCATTGGGCTGAGAACCTCACGGTTTGAGAAACTGGTCCCTATGGATTATAAGGATGCTTTGGGGGATCTGATACACTTTTTCTTCAATCCTTAAGCTATGGTTATCATAGGGAGTCAGCTCTGAATCCAGCTTGACCTCAGAATGATGCATTGCCAAAAGACTAATGTGAATTTCCACAAAGCTTTCTGAAGAGTGGTGTAAGACAAAGAAATAAGGTAGAGGAAACAAAGGGAGAAGTCAAAGGTGTTTTTTTTTTAATTATTATATCACCAGAGGTGACTTTTGATAAAAGTTTAAAGTTATTTGTAATATTTTTCTTGATGTCGGCTTTCTTACCAGTCCCCTTCTTTTCCAAATTCTAAACCCAGTCTATTTCTCCAGCATTATCTTTTCTTGTGCCTTGCTATAAAAGTAACATTATCTTGCAGATAAAATTGGTTTGGAAGCTAGACAATGGGTTCCTTATCAAACCACTACAGTTCATAAGGGATCATAGAAGAAGAGAGCTACAGTATTTTGCACAGGGCATTTTATATTGGTGCTACAGTAAATTCTACAAACTTTATTGTAGATTTACCATAAATCAATAAAATTATAGAGAAGAAATAAGATTATATCAGGAAAGAAAGGTAAAGAGAACAAAGTAGATGTTTCCCATTTTCTAGGATTCTTTTAATCAATTACTTTATTTCAATTTCATTGATTTGTTTCATCAATTACATCACTTCAATTTCGTTGAGTCCTATTTAAGTATTTAGAAGAATGTAACTTACTGATGAAGCTTTGGGTAGCAGAATTATCCCCTTGCTGAGAAGCTTGAGCCTTTAAGTAGCTAGTCTGTTACTTGATATTTCTAAGTGACTATCCTGGCAGTGAGACATCATGCTGAGTTTATCCTTAGTTAAACTCCCATAATTCCTGGGGTTGGGAACCTTATCATTTTCAAGTGCCACTGTAGTTCCATTTGCATACATCACCTCTCTTTTATCAGAGAATTTCAGATCATTGTGGGTAACAAGAACAGCACTGAGTTTCAGAATGAAACCTTTTTTTCCCCTTTTATTTTAATTTTGTCAGAGTAATTATTGTCACTGAAAATAGACTTCCTCTTTCCCTTTTCATACTGGAAAATCTTAGGCACTTATATATAAATATTTTTTCTTTTTCCTCTTCCCATGAAGAATTTCATTCTCTGAGCTAGTGCTTGTCCAACAGTTAGGACTGGGAAAAACTTGCCTTGGGATGTAGAGTTTTGGAGAGGTTTGAAGCCCTAAGTTCAGCCCAAAGATCTTTTATAGCCTTTAGGAGAAAATTCCAAAATCTAAAAAATAAGAGAAATGTTGCTGCTTACCAAGTAAAAGATTTTTTTTATGACTAGGTTCGCAGGAATTTTTATTTTCCCATTCCAAAGGAATCTTCTTTTAGAATTAATTTTCCACAGCTGGATAAGGTCATCCTTGTGACTTCATATAGGAATGTGATACCCCTGAATATCTATTAGTGCAATGCAACTGGATTTTAAAAAATCATTTATTAAGCAAATGTACCAAGCACTAAGCTAGTTCTGTCCTAAAGGAATTTATATCTATGGTAGAGAAAACAACATGTATGAGAAAATGGAATATGAAATATCTATAAAGTAATTTCCAAGTAGGAAGGACACAAACAATGAGAGGCATCAGGAGAGATTTTCTACAGGAAGACAGGCAACTAGCGCTTATTAAGTACCTACTATGTGCCAGGTATCGTGAATACAAAGACAGGTAAAAGATAGTACATGTTCATAAAGAGCTCAAAGTCTGTTGGAGGAGACAAATACAAACAATTCTGTATAGGAATATGGATGAGGGGATAGGAAGTAAGGAGGGAGGGGGAGAAAGAGAGAAAGAGGAAAAGAAGGAGGGAGAGGGGGAGAGAAAGAAAGGGAGAGAGAGAAAGAGAGAGAGAGAGAGAGAGAGAGAGAGAGAGAGAGAGAGAGAGAGAGGATAACTTGTAGATAATCTCAGAGCAAAGGCACTAAGATAAATGATGACTGGAAAAGACTTGTTGTAGAAGGTGGAACTTGGGCTGAGACTAGAAGGAATCCAGGAGACAGAAATGAGGTGGGACAGTGTCCTTGGTGTGGAGGGCAGCACATGCAAAGGCACAAAGACATGAGATTAAATATTTGTTTGAGAAACAGCAAGTAAACCAATTTGATTGGAACATACAGCATACAAAGGACAGTAATGTGCAATCAAGCTGGAAAGGTAGGCTGGAACCAGATGGCAAATGGCTTTAAAAGTCAAACAGAGTCGTTGTAAATTATTTTAGAGGCAAGAGAGACCCATTGGAATTTCTCAAGCAGGAGAGTGACACCATAAGACCTGTACTTTAGTAATTTTAGCTAGATAGATTGGAGAGGGGAGAGATTAGAGCAGGGTTTATTAACCTAGGGCCTATGAACTATTTAAAAAATATTATTTTGCAAATTTTTGTTATAAAAAAAATTTGTTATAATTGTGTTCCTTTGTAATTGTGTATCTTACTTTACACATTTAAAAACATCATTTTGAGAAGGGGATCTTAGGCTTTTCCAGACTGCCAAAGAGAGTCCACGACACAGAAATGGTTAAAAGCCCTTGGATTAGAGGCAGGCAAATCAATTATAGGGCTGCTGAAATAATGCATGTCAGAGATTATTTGGGATCCAACTAGGGGAGTGATCCTGTAAGGAGAGAAAAGAGAATATATGTGAAATTCATATTGTGGAGTATATTTAAGATTAGGAAATGGATTAGATGTAAAGATTGAAAGAGAAGAGAGAAGAAAATAAGCATTTGTTAAGCGTGCCTACTATATGCCAGGCACTATGCTAAGGACTTTACAAATTTTATCTCATTTGATAATACAGATATTATCTCATTTCATCATGTCTTTCCTTATTCTAAAATAGGGATGAGACAAGAAAAATGACATGGAGATTGAAACCTGAATATTTGGAAGGGAAATAAATATTTATTATGTGCCTGTCTAAATATCATCTCATTTGGTCCTTACAGCAACCCTGTGAGGTGGGTGCTCCAACTTACAGCTGAGAAAACTGAAGCAAACAGAGGTTATGCAGTTAGTAAGTGCCTGAAGTCACATTTGAACTCATGCCCTCCATGAGTTCCAAACTCACCTGGCTGCTTTTGTGTGGAAAGATGATATTGTGATGTGTACTTTGAGAAGATGGATTTTACTGCTCATAGAACATAAAGTCTCAGAATAGTTAAGTAATAATCCAATGCCAAAGGATGGCCCTAGACAATTAGTGCTATTAGACGTCTTTAAAGGAGGTAGTTAAATGGTGCCTGAAGTAGTCACGGGAAGGTCTCTTGCCAGAGGTAGGACTGGAGTTAAACTTTGAAAGGTAGATAAGTTGTGTTTTGTTTGGAGTTTTCTGGCTGTTATTTTTTATTATTATACCATCTACTCATGGTTATTATATTAACATATTTGTTTTTACATGGTATGTACTCCTAGAGAAGCTATTTGAAATTTTTTTTCCTCTTTCTCTTCTCATTTCAATCCCTTGCAATATGGTTGTGGATAGGTTTTTGCTAACTAACAAAGAAGTGGATTGGGTATTTCAAAACCAGTGGGTTATGAGTATGAGCCAAGATTTAGAATTTAAAAGAAATATGGCGCATGCAGGAGAGACTAGTGAGGGCTTGTCTTGATGAAAAGGCTCATGAAGGGAAAAATTGGAAACGAGGCTGTGCTTAACTAAGGCGGAGTCACAGTATAGTTTTGAAAGGCAGGTAGCTAAGGATTAGATAGTACTCTATGGCTAATGGATACCCATTTGAGATTTTTGAGCAGAGGACTAATATAATGAAACTGACAATTTCGGAACATTATTCTAGTGAAACTGTATAAAATATTTTGAAGTAGATAGAGACTGAAGACAGGAAGACATAGGCAGCAGCTTCAACAGTCCAGCCATGAGGTGATGAGTGTTTGTATTGACTAAGGTAGTGGCAATAATAGGGAGAAGAAGAGGTGGAAATAAGAGTCACTTCCAGTGCAGAATTAATAGCATTTGCTTGGATGTGGTGGATGAAGGAAAGGGAAAAGTCAGTGATGACTCCAGAGCATTTGAGCCGTAAAGAATGAGGAGAATGGGGTGTCATTGATGCAAGAAGGTAAACTGGGCAAAACAGGTTTAGGTTTGGACAGGTTGAGTTTGATGTAACTGGGGTGTGTTCAAAAGTAACTATACTGTAAACAATGGGGTATATATAACCGGGACACTTTACATAGAAGGTACGAGTGTTGAGCTGTGAAATAATTTTCTCCCAGAAGTTTTTTCCCCTACCCATGAAACTATTATTGAAGTATGAGGTCACATATTATATGTACTGTTTATGCATTTGTGTGATCTTGTATAAATCAAGATTGGTTTCAAGGTCACAGAAACCCCCAAATGCAAGTTACAGAGATCTTTTAGTATATGCTCAGTGGAAGGAACAGCTTCATCAATGAAATGATAGGTCTTTGAAATCTGCACATGCACATGTGTTTTCCCAATGAATGAGTTAAAGATATGGATGTATTTCTGTTCATCAGAATGCTTGTACTTTAAAGCTGGAAGGGGTTTCAGATATCATCTCCAATCCCTTATTTTATAAATAAAGGCAACAGAGGCATTTGGTCAAAGGTCACACATTGAATTTGTGGAAGAGTTGAGATTAGAACTCAGAATTACTTCTGGTCCGTTTTTTGTTTTTTTTTTTTCTATTCACCATGACACTACTGTATCATTCCTAACCCCCACAACATAAATTTTGCCAAATGATTGGCAGGGGATTGGGGTTTGTACCTATCAGAGTAAAACTAACTCACCCAGACAGAAATCTGACCTCATTAGCACCCTGCATTTATTCCTTTCTTTCACTGTGGAAAGTTCTTGCTTTTTTCATTCCACAGCTGTCAGAGACCTCATTTCCTTACAAGTCCTCAAGTGGATTTCACAAATGATACAGGGTTAAAGACAAAGCTTAACTTGACTAAAGACTTTCTTCTCTGTCATCAGTTATCAGAGTGATCCTGTTTGAAAGAGATTATGAATTTTCCGATCCACTCAGGACTTTGAAAACAATAAGTCCTGCTATACTAAAATTTTCCCCTTCTCAACTGATCTCTGGAAAAAATATATTTTTCCTCAGAAATAAGTCACTACCTTGACTCTAAAATTCTCATATATTTCTTTGAGGTTGCACATTTTCCTTATTTGCCTAACTCGATTCTCACTGCTCTTGAACAGTCTCCACTCTAATCAAACATTTTGTTCATACACAGAAAGGTACATGTTTTGCCTTTTGTATTTGCTAGGCTTGCTTGTCCAATGTCCTCATCCCGTAGGTGAGGAAAGTGAGATGCAAAGTTATGAAGTCACTTAACCAAGATCACATAACTGGTTGATGCCAAATCTGCAACTAGGACTCCAGTGTTTTGATTCAGGGTCATGAAAAAAGCACTGGGATCATTCTACTTTGGGGCCCTCTTCCACATACTCAAAGGTTGCCTCCTTCAAGGCTCCATGCAAAACTCATAACTAGCTTTGCCTAGTGCCCTTCTCTTTAATTATCCCAACAACCAGCATTCCTCTTATGTGATTTTTTATTTTAATGTTGTTCGTGGAGGGTCATACTAAAGAAGGTACAAATTATAAAGGTTGGGCATACATGAACAGAAAAATGTGCAACAAATTTTATCTGACCCTTAGTGATAGGTATAATCATTTATAATACTGCTTGCTAATCAGGTTTAATTGGTGGGTAATTTATGTAATTGGCTGTAATCAATATTACTTTTACACAGATGAATCAGGCATTTCTGGGAACTATTATGAGTAACCGAGTCAAAGACCTGATTCGGACAGGAAACTACTCTAATTTCCCTCTAATGACCTCTGGATCTCTAATCCAGGTGGATCTAAGTCTTTTCCCTCCATCAAAGCTTCAGTTTCATTGAGGTAGATTAATCAGATTGCTTTTCTAAATTTAGAACTGAGCTGAGAATAAATGGTTGAAATCCAATGCTTCCCAAACCTTAACTCTGTCTCGGGTTTTTATTTTTTAGTTTCTCAGAACCTCTAATTGATAGAATTTCAGCCTTCAACTTTAGAATTAAAGGACTCTCAATCTTGGGGGAGAAAGGAAGGGGAAAAGAAAATGGGCTCCGTAAAAAGTTGTTACAATAGAGTTAATCTACTTCTCAATGATTCCCTCCCACATCTCTCTTCCCCTTCTGGCAGTTCAAAGCCCACAGCTCTGTGTGCCTATCCAGTGCCCTAAACTTCTAAACTATCACTAGTTCCTTTCCATTTACTACTTTCAATTAAAGCTATAGTCCCATAGGCTATAGTAGATAGTCAATAAGCATTTAGGTGTTTACTTACTTCAGGATTCTCTGCTAAATTGGCCTCTGCCCTCAAGGAGCTGCTATTCTAATACTGGAAGCAACATGCAAATAGCTAGGAATATACAAAATAGAGGCAGGGTAGAGAGGAGGTCATCTCAGAGGAGAGACACAAGCTGGGATCCCAGAAAGTCCTCCTGCAGTAAGTGGGATTTGAAATGTGTCTTTATGTTTGGCAAGGAAGGCAAGAGTTAAAGGGAGAAAGGGAAAGCAGTCTATTCTTGGGGATGGCCCATAACAAGGCACAGACTGAGGTACCTAGGTGGTCCAGTGAGTAGAAAACTAGCCCTGGAGTCAGGAGGACCTGAATTCAAATCCCGCCTCAGGCACTTGACACACTTAATAGCTGTGACCTTGGGCAAATCACCTCACCCCAATTGCCTTGCCTTCCCTCTTCCAAAAACAAAAAAGGCACAGAGTGGGAGATAGAGTACTGCATGGGGGGAACAGTAAGTATATGAGAACAGCTGGATCATAAAATAAGTGTAGGGGAATTGAGTGTTGGGTGGCTGGTTGATTGGGGGCTGTCTCTCATTATCAAGTAGGACCAAAATGACATCACTCTGTTGGGGTCAAGATACAGTGTGTCCAACTGTGGCTTATCAGAATTTTCTACTATATGTCAAGCACAGATAGTCTACGTGACCATTTGGGGTGGAGATGGCTCTAAATTTGTGTAACTTAGGTTTCTTTTGAGCTACTGCAATTCTGCTTTGCTTCATAGAGCACAGAATGCCTTCTTTGATATGGGCATTCAATGCTGGGCAGTTTTTTGCCAGTGTCTCCCATGTCCCACAACTGATTCCAAAGTTCTTCAGAGACACCTTGAGAATGCCCTTATATCACTTCTTGTGTGAGTTCTCCATAAAATAGTCTTTCAGGTAAATGTACATCTAACATTCGAACAAGGTCATCCACCCATCAGAGCTGACCTCTCTGCAATACAGTTTAACTCCAGGTTTCACAGGGATAGAACAATGAGCTCATCATAGTGGCTCTGTAGATCTTCAGTTTGGTAGGCAGTCTAATACCTCTTCTCTCCTATACTTTCCTTTGGAGCCTCCTCAAATACTGAGCTTGCTCTTGGCAATGTGTGCATCAACCTCATCATCTATGTATACATCCCTGGAAAGTATATTGCCAAGATAAGTGAACTTAGTTACAGTATTCACAATTTCTCTATTTCCTGTGACCATTGGTTCCATGTTTGGACGTTTTGACTCATGGAGAATCTGTGTTTTCTTGGTGGTGATTGTTAGGCCAAAATTAGCACAAACAGCAGAGAATTGATCCATATTTTGTTGCATCTCAGCTTCAGAAGCTGCATGGAGTGCACAGTCATCTGTGAATAAAAAAAAAATCGTGCACCAACTCTCCCTCCACTTTAGTCTTGGTTTGTAGTTTTTCCAAGGCAATTAATTTGCTGTGCGTGTGGTTGCTGACTGGGATGCCATTTTCATCTTCATTGAAGGCATCTGATAACATTGCTGAGCATATCATATTAATAAGAATGAAAGCAATCACACAGCCTTGCTTTACTTCACGGGTGACTGAGAAAGCACGACAGTATCTTCCATTATCGAGACTCTGGGCAAGCAAGTTGTCATGAAACCAATACACAATACTGATAAACTTGTCAAGGCAACCACATTTTGCCATTATTTTCCACAACTGAGTATTATTTTCCTAACTGATAGTTTCAAAGCCCTAGGTCAGATCGACATCTGTTGTGTGCAGTCCTCTGTTCTGCTTCTGGCATTTCTTCTGGAGTTGTTGGGCAACAATCACCATAGTGACCATTCTTCAGTCCTTTCTGAAGTCACACTGACTCTTGGGTAGATGGCCATCTTCCATTTGAAGAATTAGCCTATTAAGTTGGACTCTGGTAAGAATCTTGTGAGTGATGACTAAGAGACAGAGACCCTCCTCCAACCCCCCAGGATTGTCACAGGACAATCTATTTCTTTTACCTTTATAGAGATGGACAATGGAGGAGCTTCCTTGAATTCCAGGGGAATAACTTCCTCTTGCCATATAACTCAGAAAATTTCAGTCAACTTTTGTATGAGCAATGGACTTCCTGCCATGCAAATCTCAGATGGAATAGAACTAGCCCCAGGCTCCTTGCTACACAAGAGGAGCTGAATGACTTTCAAAACCTTTCTTCATTTGGAAGATTGACTTCCACCTGAGCTAAACAGTCAATGACTTCGGCATTGATTGATTATGGTATTGATTACAAAAGTGGTTAACACATCTTTCCAGGATCATATCTTTATCACTAATTAATGTGACTCCATCAACATCAAACAGCTGGTCTTTGGTCTATAAATAGTTTTTAGGACATCATGAAAGTATTTTGGACTGTTACTATCATCAGAAAACTGAATTTCATCTACCTTCTTACTGAGCCAAGGATCCTACATCTCCCTAAGCTTCACCTGCACTTTATTTTTGATGGATGAACTATACTGCTGGTAAACCCTGCGGAGTTTTTGCTTTTCATTTAGCAGCTTCTGAATTTCTCCATCATTTTCATCAAACCAGTCTTGGTGTTTGTGAGTTTTCTGGCCCAGATGAGTAAATGCAGTGTTGTATACCAAATCTCTGAAAGCTGCTCACTTCTTTTTTGTTCCAATATTGCCAAACCATATGTTGGCTCAGTTTTTCTTCCGGTTTAGCAATGAATTGTTCCCACTTGGAGAAGAGTTCTATTAATATGTTGACATTAAATCCACTAGTAGTCATCTTGCCCTGGGGCCACCTGCTTTTGTTGAATGCAAATGTTTAGCTTGGAGAGGATAAATCTATGATCATTCCAGCACCCTGCACCACACATTGCCTTGCATCACTCTCACTGCCTGTCTTTCTCTTCTTACAGCGACATAGTCTTTTAAATGTCAGTGTTTGCTGCAAGGGTGCATTCATGAAGTTTTATTGTATTTAGATAAATAGGAGGCAGTGTTGGTGATAAGGTCATGAAACGCAAAAATCCTCTGTAGTTAATGATTATTGCAACTGATGTTTCCAATTCAAGGAACTGTCAAAGACTCCCTGCCATGTCTGCTAATCTGTGCCTACTCTTGGATTAAAGTCACCCAGAATTATAAACTTGTCCTCTTTCATCACATTGATGATAAGAGTCTCCAGGTCTTCATTAAATATTTCTTTGACCTCATCACACAGACTCATGCAAAATTCAGTGACTTCCTATTATCTCTAGAATAAATTATAAAGTACAGTTTTGCATTTAAAGTTTTTTTTATAACCTGGCCCCTTCCTACCTTTGCAAGTTTCTTATATTTGCCTTCCTTGGAGTATGTATGTATTCAGGAAGAGAGGGTAACGTCAGATCCGCATTTCAGGAATCATTTTTGTAAGTATGCTAAGTGTCAAGATATCATCTAGTTAAAGTAATTCACACTAACATAGTTAAATCCTCCCAAGGTGCCTGCTTTATAAAAGAGGAGCTTGTTCATGCAGATGAATCTCCAAATGTCTGTAAATGAGCAGGAATGAGAGATCCAAGAGTAACTTGTATGTAATGAGCTTTCAAGCCCATAACCCTATCTATCTCTATACCACCTTCCTCCCCTTTAAAAGAAAAAGGAAAGGATGGAGGGAGAAATGATTCAGCTTAGTTAAAATAAAGAATTAACTGGTCAGTAAATCTTAGTCAACTGGTTCTTACAGAATTGGAGGGGGGGAGGAGCAACCAGGTGTGAAAAGCCAACAGAAAGTATGCTCTCTCATGTGTTTGCGTTTCTTTGTTCATGTGTTTGTTTTGCAAAAAGCTGGCATTATTAAGAAGAAAGATAGCTGCAACCTCTCATTCCCACATTCTGCAGGAACATTCATTCATTCAATGACATTTAGTATGCCCAGAAACATAGAATGACGTATGTTGGGAATTTTTGAGAGGATAAAAGATAAATAGTTGTTTCCTCCCCTCAAAGAACTTATAGCTGTCATGTTTATAGATAGTATACCTCCCTTCCTTGCTTCTTTGGTTATAAGTTCTGTTCCTTTATAACATCCCATAACGTCTGCTCATGTGCCTATATTTGGTGGGCAACCAGTAATTGTCAGTGATCAGTTCACTTTAGTGCCCTAGAAGAAATACCTCTGAGCCTAACTACCCATACAACTCTTTTTTTTAATGACTCACTGATTCTGATTTTTCTCTAAAAAGAGAGGAGCATGCAGTGAAATTTGGGGGGCAGTATATGCTTATATAGAACAGAATGAGGAGAAGTAGGAATAACCTTTAGGAGTAATTTTTATTTAAAGTGTGTGTACGTGCGTGTGCATATGTGTGTTGGTTTATAATAGATAACAGTTTTGTCTGCTTAGGAAAGGAAATGCCATCAAGTGGTTACTTAGCACCTATTATATGTCAGGAACTGTGTTAAGTTAGAGAAATAAAAATAAAATAAGACGATTACCCTCCAGAAGCTTATACTCTAATGGATCTTTATACATAAATAGGACTTGTCCTTGAAATTAAGCACATGGAGAGACATTCTCTCAATGACCTTGGAGAACTCATTTCCTTCCCTTGGTTCAGTTTGCTTATCCATAAAATAAGGCAGCTGAACTAGGTGATCTCTAAGTTTTCTTTCAAATCTGAAATTTTATGATTTTGTAATTCCTGACTCAAAGTGATGCTTAAGTTAACATAGAGCACAGACAATAGGAGGCAGAGAAAGAAGCAAGTATCTATCCATTTGGTGATTTTTTTTCAATTGTAAAGTGTTTGTATTTTTCCTTCTGTTTGGACACAATTCTTATCAGGGAAAGTCATGGATTTTTCCTATATAATGGCAACCTGCTTTTTAACTTTGCTTTAAAGAGTGTCTGAGTTCTGTATTGTTATCAAAAAGTCAATTAAGTATTCATTGAATTTAAGTATTTAAAAATGATGGACTATAACTGTTGGATCATAATGTAGTAACACTACAAGTTAGTATGGGAAGAATTCTTTTCCTTAAAAGCAACAAAAGATCAAATTAGACATCGCTTATCAGTTTCAATCATCAGACATGATTGTTTTGAGATTTTGAGATTCATTTTTATGCTAGCTCGATTTCTGACTAATCACAAAAGAAAACCATAGGGATAAATATCCCTCTTAAGACCCTGGGTGTCAATATGCAGGAAGCATTTTGACTTTCCTTTAACACATTGTGCATCCTGAGATTTGTTCAACTCTCTGGTACTCATGGTTGGAATCTCAGTAATGGATCTGAAGCAATGTCAGTTATCATGCTACATTCCTACTTATTGTTTAAAACCTCCTGGTTGTTAATAACATTCCAGGATATTGCAAAGGAACTAGGAGGGCATTTAGAAGAGAAAGTTCCTCACATTTTTTCCATGGTTGGTACCATACTTAGATTAGATTCTAAATTCTTTCTTTCCATGCTACCTATTGCCGTTATAAATGCTCTGGGGTATTCGTGGGAGTAACAGTATCATTTGGGAAGGACCCATTAAATAAGAGAAATGATTGAATATGCATTTTTTTTCTATCTGGAGACTTAAAAAGGTTCTAATAACTGTAGATTTAGAATCACAGAATGTCAGAGCTGGAGGAAACCTTGATCATTTAGCCCAACCCCTTAAAAACTGGGGCATTGGAGACCTCACCTAAATTAGTGACTTTACAAAATACTTTCCCCCTAGACCATCCTGTAAGAAAATTTATGCAAAAAAAGCCTCCTGTCTTTATCCTGTGCTTCACTGTGTCTCACTGCTATATCCAGAAAGATACAAGCATAATAATTGATGTGTGTATGCATGTGTTTATGTGTATGTAGCTTTAAGGTTCACAAAGCTCTTTTACATAAGTAATCTCATTTAATTCCCAGAAGAATCCTGGGAGATAAATACTATAGGTATTATGCCTTTATTGATTAGTTGTTTTTTTTTTTATTTATCTGACTGTTTGAATATCTATTTCTCCACCCATTCATCCATCTGTCTGGACTTAACGATTTCATCTCTGTAGAAAATTCCTGATGAGGATGCTTCCTTTCAGTGCAGATCAGCCCTGGCTTTCTTAGATGCTTGGGGCACTAAGAGGTTAAATGTCTTGCACAGGGTTATATATATCCAATACACACCGAGGCAGACTTGAACCCATATCTCTCTACATAGTCTCTCAGCCCTAGTTTGCAAATGAGGAAATTGAGACTCAAGGAGTTTAAATGACTTTCCCATAGTCACACAGTGTCAGAGGCAAAATTGGGACCTCGGCATCATAAGTATAGCATTTTAGCATGCTCCCTCCTCAATAACATTCTATCTCTCCTTTGATTTTCTTGGCAGTATGATTCAGCATTTTAATAATAGAAATTAATTTTTAATAAATTACCTACTCTAACTTTCTACTGTCTCAGGAGAGCTCTATGGACTTGTTTTTACTCATCTTTTCTCTGTGTCTTTCTGTGTCTCTGTCTCTGTCTCTCCAGCTCTCCTCTGTGTGTCTCCCTTATTAAGTACAAGTTAATGTGGCTGAATTAAATTTTAAGGATATGAGAGTAAAATCATGCAAAAACAGAGCTAATGAGTAGCAAAAGGGAATAACTAAGGGACCATGTCACCAATACTGGGAGTTAGGTAATCTGGATTCTGATGTTAGTTCTGTTCTGACAAAACTTGACCTTAAAAGTAAATTTTATCTGTTTACCTCTGTTTTCTTCGTTCACATAAAATGAAAAAGGACTTTTGACCCTAGTATCATGTGGACATTTTTGGAACAAATGAGATCATGTGAAACTACCTTGCAGAACTGGGGGGAGGGAACAGGAGTTTCTGTGTGAGTGTACATATACAAGTGCAAGTTGTGTTTTATTTACAGGAGTTTTGATAGTATTTTAATTATATTGAGATAAACGTGTTGGTCTTCTGAAACCTTCTCTTTATATGTATGTAGAAAGAATATGAGGTGTCTTAAAACCTTAGTCCTTTAAATGTGGTGTCAATCAAGATTTCCAAGGGAATTGTGGTAATGAGGATAGAGCAAGATGCTCAGATTTTGGATTTCTGAGTTCTGTTTCCAATTTTATTGTTCAGTCAATGATCTTTTTTTTTTGTCTTTAGGAAATCATTGTCTTTTTCAACTGACCCCTTCTCAAAACTCATAAAATAACTAACTACTCCATGGGGAGGTTATGGAACTCAACCAAGACTTTGGAACATGAGATCCCAAGTGAAAAGTAATGTTATTTCAGATCCAAGACTGTTGGGGATGTTTAATTTTTACCAGTGTTTGAAACATAGCCTCATTTTAAGTACCACTTGATACTTCCTTTCCTATTTTGGATGCCCTATCCAAAATAAATTGGTTATAAATTGAGGTTATACTTTTACTAGGTATTTTGGAAAGTTTTTCCTGTAATCTAATTGTCCAGTACTCTAATTACAATAGGATTATTGACTAGTGGTGTTTTCTTATAATGAGATCAAGATGACGTATCTGGAGAATGTATATTTTTAGCACAATTAGTCATGCCTCTGACTGCTGAAAAATGTCCAGAACCATACATTGTAGGTAAAAAAAAAAAAGAGGAGCTTCAGAAATATAGAAATATTCTGGTGTTAACTGGGTCAGTTTTGGTTGATTTTCTTTCTTGGTACTTTATTCTCAGGGATGTGAATGGAGAAATAAATCAATTTTCAGAGAATAATTATGTGTCTGACATTCTTATAGCTCTTCCTGTACTTTGCACACTTCATCTTTTAAAAAATTTGCCTAGAGTAACAGGAGTAAGCAACTTTCCATATAGAGGAAAAAAATCATAAATTAAGAGCAGGACAGGCATGTTGGGGAGCTGAGAGGGTATCTCTGAAAATGGCTATTTTATCAGTCATCGGTACATGCACACAGATATACACATGCACACACAATCTTTACAAAGATACCACAAATAAAACATGTTGGTTTCATTTTGAGGAGAAAAATAAAATATGTTCTACTTGTCCATCAACTCTTTAAATACTGAAGATGAAACACTGTTCAATAAATATAGCATTTAATAAAATATACACTTCAGTTCTACATGAAGGACAATTAAGTCAGTGAGATGGGCATTGGGTCCGAGAAAAAGATAGTTTAGTAGAGAGTACGGCAAGACACATAACTGTTTCTGTCAGGGCTGTATTTAAGTATCAAAGAGCTAACTCACTTATTAATATTCTTCTTTAAAAATAAAGCACAACTATTTGTATTTTGAATGGCTAAATATAATACAAATTCATTGCAAAATGTATTTTGTTGCTTACACAAAGTTTGTGAAAACTGAAATTTTTGAAATGCTCTTTACTTTATTTTCAACATAGAAAAACCCTGATTGATTTCTTGATCTGGAATATTATGTCACATCTAGGTTTTACAACATAAATCTTTTTTCATGAGGCTAAATCATCGCCTAATGGCCCTTTTAGATGCTGTTCCTTGAAGACTTGAAACTGCTATTTTCGTTTTTTAATTAATGTTTTTATTAAATTTTTCTGCATTATATTTAAAGAAAAAATTTCAGCATTTGCTTTTAATATCTTTTAGTTTCAAATATCAACCCTTCTTCTTTCCCCTCCCCTATCCTTGAGAAGGTAAGCACTTTGATATAGAATACATTGTTGTTCAGTCACATCTGACTCTTCATGAGACCATTTGGGATTTTCTTATCAGAGATGCTGGAGTGATTTGCCATTTCCTTCTCCAGCTCGTTTTACAAATGAGGGAACTGAGGCAGAGAGGGCGAAGCAACTTGCCCAGGTTCATACAGCTAGTAAGGGTCTGAGGTCAGTTTTGAACTCAAATTTTCCTGACTCCAGGTCTGGTACTCTATCCTAGCTGCCTGATATAGATTATAAGATAGATAGATAGAGATTTTTCAAAAGAGAACTCTGTGCTATTTTCAACTGTAAATATAAAAAAGGTCAGTCTTTGGTATTTGCCCCCATAGACCAGTAGATTCCCCATTCCTAGTCTAGATAGTTGAAGAAGATTAAAATATAGAAAGAGAAACAAAACCATGAAGTGACTAGTGACCTAATTTTGTATTTAGAAATTATCATGAATCATAGTCAAATGTTACATGAACTTGGACCTTTGGCATTATTTCTCCTATTTCTGATTTCCGGGGTATCGTTTGTATCTTTCTGAGAGAGAAAATAGTGCCCTTTTGGTGTTACAGTGTGCAACATACTTTTACCTTAGAATATATATAGATGTAGGGTGTGTAATTTGTGTATCAAAAAAAATTTTGTTGACTTGAATGCCTCTGTGGAAAGAGAATTATTGGTATAGGTTAAATCAGGCCAGGAAATGCTTAGAAGTGTGCAGAATCGGATGCAAGGCACTGTAACGTTAGATGATCTCTAAGGTTACTTATGGCTGTGAACCTACTGTATGAACTATGAATAGTACAGAAGCCTGAGACAGTATTATTTTCCAGTATGGCATCAGGCAGAGAAAAAAAATGTAAATTTCTTTATTATTTCCCATGGGCTCAATGCAAGCTGTTTCTTTTTGGGGAAAGCCCCTATAGAACCACAAGACTATTTGTTTTTCCAACCTGAGGAAGTAGCTTTCTATCACAAATTTCTATTCCCCCTCCTCTCATTGACATCTTTGCCCACCCACTTAATGGTCACTCAGTGGCTGCACTCTTTTACTTCTTCCTATCTTGTAACCTTATAATCATGTTTTTTCCCTTCTTCTCTTTGGACCTCCATTGTTTGTCAGTAAGCCAGGTGGGACATAGTGCTTCTAATACAACTATGTTCCCACCTACTGAAAAAAAAGAATCCAAAAAACTCCAGTGGCTCTCTATTGCCCATAAAACAGGAGTTATTGATCCTGGAGTACATGAATTTCTCTCTCTCTCTTTCTCTCTCTCTCTCTCTCTCTCTCTCTCTCTCTCTCTCTCACATACACACACACACACACACACACACACACACACACACACATACAAGTAGATAAAATTGACTTTTTTGGTAAACCTAGGTATTTTATTTTATGTATTTAAAAACATTTAAAAACACAGAGAAGAGGTCTGTGGGGGAAAAAATGAAGATTAAGAAACTTTCTTTAGAATAAAATGCAAAATCCTGATCCTGGCATTTTTTTTAGCCCTTGCAATGGGACTTTCATCTTGATTTCTAGTCTTTTTTCACATTATTTCTCTTCATATATCTGCAATTCCAGTCACATTGGCCTGTTCATTCTTCCCTCCATATGATGTTTCATCTTCTACTTTTATATCTTTGCACAAGTGGAGCCCTGTACATGGAATGCTTCCACCTCCTCAGCTTTACCTCACAGAATTCCTAGTTTTCCTTCATGAAGTCTTTCCTCTCCCTTTTTCTCATTTTTTTTGTACTTATCCTTCTGAGCCCACATTGTGTTACCTTAGTAGAACTTAATAAATGAAATTTCCTTGAGTTTCAGAAGGGTTTTGCCCCTTTACATCTCTAGAATCCAGCAAAGTACTACATTGCATTAATAAGTATTTGTTGAATTTTTTTATTTGAATTCCAGACTTCAACTCCTGGGTCAGGTTATCATCCTTAGTCTAAGAAAGATTTCCATGAAAGGAATGAGGTCCAGCATCAGTGAATTTTCTCTTTGACAAAGTCATTGACTTCCATTATGATGACTTTCATTATATTTCATTGAGCTATGATTGCACACGAAAGTATCTCTATCTCTACACACTTTGATTCCTTCTTGTGACATGAATGATCTATACAGATGTACCTTGCTTTGTAGTAGACATTCCTGAGAACTGTGTAGAAATCAAATCATTTCAAACGTGCCATGTTAGCTGACTTTTAAAGGAAAACTGGGGTAAATCTACTGGGAAACTGGAAAATCTCATTAGTAAATCAATCATAAAACATGGACCCTTAGAGATAAGCAAGTCCAACCCCCTAATTTTATGGATGATAAAATTGAGACTCAGAAGTCCTTGGCCCATTCTGATTTGTATATGGCCCTATGGCTAGTTTAGCAACAGAGCTGCGACCAGAATACTCTTCTTTAATTCTATGATCTAGTGTGCTTTTCATTCTACCATACTCTCTAGTTATTTTCTAATGAGCTAATGTTGTACAGTCTCTCTCTCTCTCTCTCTCTCTCTCATACACACACACACACACACACACACACACACACACACACACACACACACAAATGATTTCCTTCAAGCAAGGTACTAAGAAACAACTAGCAGTGTTTATTCTCTGTACTGATATTTTCTACAATGGGTATGGGGGGGGCAGGGGCTATAGCAAGACAGCACCATTGCCATTTGCATTAGAAGGTGGAAAGTGGAATTTTGGGCAACATGATCACTTTAGACTGTTACCATGTTAAACTCATTTTGTCATCTTAATACCTTACTCTTCCTTAGCCAAGTTTGGCTGTGTTTTTTTTTTAAATTTTTAAACAAAGAAAGATAAAGCTATTTACTTCTTTGGCTTCTTAACAGAACTTGTGTCAATTAAATAGTACTGATGAGGGCAAAACTTTTATGGCTCAGGATAATAGTTAAGCAAATGAGGAAGAAATGTAGGTATAATGAGAAACATGATTAAATATTAGAAACTGTTTTGAAAAATTGTATTTGAAAATTTCTGACTGTCAGCTGTTTGGAATGTAGAGTAAGAACTAAGACTGGAGGAAAGCTAGATAATAGAAATCTTTTGAATTAGACACATGATTAGGAAGGTGATACTCACTCAACTTTCTGTTCCCTCCCACTGTATTTTGTCATTTTCACTCAAGATCTGGAAGAATCAGTTGAACATGAGTGAAACTTGGAGAGGGCACTAAACTTAGTGAACTATTGCCAACACTACTTAGAAGAGGAATTCATATAGGAAGCCATAAAGAGATCATGGGCATACATAAAAATACATACCTGTGGGTATGGATGATCCTTTAGCTTTTAAAATGGATTGTTTTTACGTCATCTATAAATATAGGTATTGCTTACAATGTTACCCCCCCATCCTCAAGCCACTGGATTTAACCAATAATATCTTTTAATATTGGGAGGGGGGAAATAGTTCAGTAAAAAGCATGAATATAAAAAAGGAGTCAGACATTGTCAGCTGTACTCCTACCTCTGAGAGAAAAAAAGAGGTGGTCTTTTATATCTAAACTTAGCCATGATAATTTTACAAAATTCAGTTTCAACTTCTTTCATTCTTTCCATTTTATTGTTTTCCTAGTTCTGCTTCACTCTGCATCAGTTCATATAAGTCTTCCCATACTTCTCTGTATCCCTCATATTCATTATTTCTTGTAACATAGAGGTATCCATTAAATTCATGTACTTACTTAGTTTAGCTAGTCTTCAGTCAGTGGGCATCTATTAGCTTTCCATGAATACAGATGTTTTATATTGCTTAAAGATTTCAGTACTGGGAGATGATTTCTAGAAAGCAGCATAGAAAATAATCTGTGAAGAGAGGACACAAACTAAATTATGGACACAAGCAATATGAACCAGGAATGGCAATAACATGGAATTGACATTATTTAGCATTTTTTTAAGTTTTAAAGAGGCAGCTTGTGGCAGAATAGATAGAGTACTGGGTCTGTAGTCAGTAAGACTTGAGTTCAAATTCAGTCTCAGACGCTTCTTAGATGTGTGACCCTGTATAAGATGCTTAACCTTTTTGCCTCAGTTTCCTCAACTCTAAAATGCAGGTGATAATAGTATCTCCCTCATGAGGTAGTTGTGAGGGTCAAGTGGGTATTTGTGGGGAAAAAAATTTAGCACAGTCTGTGGCATATAGTAGACATTATACACATTCTTATTCTTTTCCCCTACCCTTATTATAAATTATTAAAGCATCATAACCATTATATGAGAAAGGTCCATTTATCCAAGAAGAAACAGAAACTGAGAGAAGTTAAGTGATTTCCCCATAGTCTCAAAGCTAGCAAATGTCAGAGGCAAGATTTGAACTCTTGTCTTCTGACTCCAAATCTAGCTCTGCTATATATTCACTGCCCAAGCCAATGGAATTGTGCCCAGCAACATCCTCCACTGCCTACTTCTTGACCAGACAATGTGCAAGTATTCAAAAGACACAAACGTTTTAGGCAAACAGCCAGAATGAAATTTTTACCATTTCTAATTCATGTTGACCTCTAGAGAGAAAACTATCTAGTAAATATTTTTCGACTCTATTATTCTCCAGTCTCCAATTTTTGTATTCACCTCAGTCCACACAGCACATTTCTTTAGTGTATGTTTAATAACTGGAAACAAAGTTGGTTGTTTAGTGACAGTTAGAAGAAGCTAGTTTTGAGTTATGTGGTTGGCTCTCCACATAGAGGAACATGGTAATACTGAAGACTGTTGAACCCTGGAATTGCTCTAAGGTGCTGAGGTTTTGAAACACACCCAATATAACCAGCAAACCAGTTTGAAACAGGATCCAGTATTGCCTCGTTGCCCTGGTATGCTGAAGGAGGAAGAGACAGAGAGATTTAAAAGACAAGTGGAAAGTAAGATTTTGTTTATTTTGGCTCTGGTTAAAATTTCAGCAACTTTATTTAGGGCATGGGAGGAGGGATGAGGAGAGGGAGGAGAGGAGAAAACACAGGAGAGATAGCCACTGTGTGTTTTTGACCCTGAAGTGTACTGTCCAAAGAGTTCATGAATTGTCTTAAGTGAGCCTGTGCTGCTATTGGGGTCAGTGTAAGTACCTTTATTTTGATCTTAAGTGTTACCTGAATAAATAACACTCCTTGGTCTAAGTCAGGAATGTTTAATCTGCTTTGCTAACTATTGTGAAACTTTCAAACATTTTTTTTTTGTTTATTCTTTCATTCATTCATTGAATGAAGGTGGAGTCTAGGGAAGAGGGTGATAAGGAATCCAAAGAAGCATTTGTTGAATCAGAAAGAAAACTCATTTTTCTTTTTTTCTACCATTATAATATAATTCCTCCCTTTTAAAAATGTATATTGCTCAATTAATTTGTTTTTGCCTTCAATCCAGGAAATCCTTGTTAGTGGTTTTTTATATATGCAACATATAAAAAAATATAAAAAAAATAAGTTAAATTGGGGTATTTTATTGCTTGACTTTTTATATTGGGTTTTTTTTTTCCTTTGGAGTTTGTTTTCCAAGTCTAAGTTTATTCAACATGTTTTAGAAAGAAGAAAAAGGAAAGAGGAGGAGGGGGAAGGCAGAAGTGAGGAGATCTGGGGGGGTGGGTGGAGTGTTTTCTGTTAATTCAAGAAGTTTGGAAGCATTTTATTTTTTATTCTAAAAATTAAGTAAGTTTTGCTTTCCACATGGTGTTCTGTCATAGGAAATAGAGCTAGATTTAGTTTACAAACTCACACCATCCTCTTTCCACTAGAGATCAGAGTTGTTACCCAAAACATACATTAATTGTATTTGCAGAGAGAAAGGGGAAATATTTTTTAAAAAAGGAAGTATGAATAAAAACCTAAGTTTACAGCATCTACTAGGGGATAATCAAAGGAAAAAGACAGTATGATCAAGTTTTGTATTTAATAAGTTACAACTTGTATTGAAGAAACATATATACACAAAGTGTCCATCCAGAAGCTCAATGAATTCAGGCAAAATTGTCAGTCTGTCTACCCTTGCTGGATCTTATCCTATCCTAGGTGTGAATTATTTAGACCAGGGTCACAGGGTCCAAACTATTCCAACACAAGTGCAGGTTAAATTTGATCTGAGAGATACTAACACTAGACTGGTGGTATTAAACTCAAATTGAAACAGGGGCCACTAAACCATAAGTCAGGATCCCTATGGATGCATATTGACTTCGAAAACCACAGATTAACATTATCTATGTTCTGTTGTATTTTGGGTTGTTTAATTGAATATTTCCCAATTTTATTTTAATCTGGTTTGGGCTGTACTCAGGAGTATTATGCACAGCATATGACTACAGGTATAGATTTTGTATGTCTGCACTAGGTGGAAGATCTTTGGAGATGAGTCAGATGTAATCTTGGGTCCTGATGGATCCCTAATTTGTCTTGAAAGTTGATGAATATGCCCTCAGGATTGACTCATAACTTCCCACAGCTTTGCTGAAATGCTCTGGCTTTGCACTGACCCAAGACCTTCCTCATTACACAACTGGGCACCAAAGACTTGACTAGTACTGGACTGCATTGAAGGGTGAAGGGAAAGACAAAATTATCTTCATGCTAGACCTGGAATCCATGACTGCAGTTTTTTAAAATATTGATAATTTTATTTAAATATAATTGACTTTTTTTGATAATTCTATGCTTTTAAAAACATGATTCTAAGAAGGGGTCGCTAGGCTTTACCACAGCGCTGAAGGGGTCCTTGACACAAAACAGTTTAAGAATGTTTCACTAAACATAGCACATGCAATTTATGACTTCAATAGTTTTAACCAAAATATTAATTTTACCAAGGGAAGCCAAGGGAGGTTAAATTTTCCCTCAAAATGAGCTATTTTCATAGAACTAATTAGCTTTTGGAAACAGAATAAAAACTTTTATAGTATATTAATATATTATATTAGGTGTTATACATATATAATACGACAACATATTAATGTATAAATAAGATGATCATAAGAATAATTCAGAATTCTAAAACACCTAAAAAATCTAGTCAATAAAATATGGGCAGTGTTTAAAATGTGACACTATAGCTTGCTTACGGTATTCATTGTATCAATGCCATGATCTTTTTGCTCTTGTGGCTCACATCCATTTCTAGCCAAATATATTTTACCATAGTATATATTTCTGAATCCCTCTCAGCCTTAGCAATTTCAACATTTTCAAATGAGAATTTATGTATAATCACCCCAATTTTATAGAAAGAACTGATTCAAAGAGGCAAATGATAGTCAAAGACGACCCAAAGAAGCTGTGAGAGAATTTGAAATCCAACTGAGGCTTCTTAGTCCTCTTAAAAGGAATTTTCACGTAATGCAATCAAGAATACACATGGAATGTAAACAAATGAAATGTTATAATAAAGGCTATTTTTTCCCTTTTTAAGTGATAGAGAGCAGGACTAGGGATTAAGATGAGCAGGAAGACACACTGAATCTCCCTTTTCTACCCATTCAGATGTCAGAAGGGGCTATACTTTTCTGGAAGCATCTTTTGCGTGAGAAGAAATACTGTGGCTTGTGAACTATTTATAGCATCTTTTCCCTTCAAAAGGGTGGTGTTTGCCCTGTTTCTTATACAGTTATCAAAGTGGGTACATTTTTTTCAACAAATAATTTCTTATTCTTGCTATGCAAGGTCAGAGTGGTACACAGACTTGGCCCTGCCGTTGAAGTAGTGTCCAGCCTTATGGAGAGAATATGGCATCATCATAGAATGTTAGACCAGGAAGAAAATTTAAAGGTTAAGTGGATTGGACTCACTTCATTTTACAGATTAAGAAATGGGTGGTCAGAGTGGCCCCTTCTCCCACTGGTAAGCTCTGCTTGGAGTGATCATTTTGAGGAAGGGCCCAGCCATCTGTGACTCTTCTCTTAGAATTTGCCACTCTGGCACCATGGGCTCCCAACTTTCAACCCTCATCCCCTTTTTAAGTATTGAATTTCCCCATTAGAATATAAGTTCACTGAGGGTTGGGCTTTCTTTCTGCCTATGTTTGTATTCCCAGTCTTGGATATTTGTACTTGTATGTTTGTATTCCTAGCACAGTGACTGTGCACATTTTTTATCTTGAATGCACACTCCCTGAGGCCACAAACTATTTTAGCCTTTCTTTGTATCCCCAGAACTTAGCATAGGACTTGTTAACTATTGCCTGACTTGTCCAAGATCATATAGGTACTTCAGGTAGAACCTGGAGTAGAACCCAAGTCCAAATTCCAATCTAGTGCTCCTTCTTTTATTTTACTTTTTTTATTAACTTGTTTTCAGTTTTCAACAATCACTTCCATAAGTTTTAAATTTTTGCCCCCTCTTTCTCCTCTCCTTACCCCCAAGATGGCATGCAATCTTATACGGGTTCAACACATACATTCTTATTAAACATATTTTCTCATTCGTCATGTTGCATAGAAGAATTAAAACAAATGGGAGAATCCATGAGAAAAACAAAACATAACATAACAAAAGAGAAAACAGTCTGCTTCATTCTGCGTTCTCATTCCATAGTTCTTTCTCTACATGTGGATGGCACTTGCATCCAGAGTCCTTTGGGAATGTTTTACGTCCTTGCATTGCTGGGAAGGGCTAAGTCTAATGCTCCTTCTTTTGAACTATGGCTCCAGTAAGTCACATGCAGAAATGACTTTTTGAAAAGATAATAGACAATATTTTATAAGAACAGTGTGCAGATTGTCAGAGGAGAGGGAGGTTGCTTCTGATTAGGATTATCAGGAAAAAATTTTTAAGAAAGAGATTGCATTTTAGCTGAGCACTAACGTGTAGGCAAGATGTCAACAGGGAGAAATGGAAGGCAGAGCAATCCAGGAGAAGAAAATCCATGAATGAAAATCCTGGAGATGAGAAAATGCAAGTCATTTCAGGGTAGTGACAAACTATGCAATTTCTGTCCCAGTCCACTGTAGTATTTAGGGGCATTTAAAAAGGTGTTTGCAAACAAACCAGACCACTCAGTGGTGTTTCAGCTCATACAAGGAAAGTCTGTAAACCTTACATCACCAAACATATTGGGGGCCATGGCAGGAGAAAGGGGATACAGCAGTGGTCCTCAGAAAGATTACTCCATGACCTTGGCCTGCTTGGCTTCAAATCAATGATTTATTTCCCCAGTTGGTCTAGAAAATTTCTGAAAATCTTATTTCCCCCCAAAGACAACATGCTTGCTTACCCTCCACTACACAACCGGGACTAATACCTCTAAGACTAGGAAAGCAAAGCAACTTTGGACATTTTGAATACGATAAAAATGGATATACTCATCCTATGCAGCCCAATAATATGTTCTTAAATATCATGGAATGGCCCTGAAAAAAAGATTAAGAATCTAGAAAATACGGAATAATTAAAGGTTTTTGAGAAGAATTGTTAAGGACCAGATGGTCATGATATTCTAATCAAAACTAGAATTTAAATCCATTTCTCTGTTGAAATTAATGTTTTCAGACAAGAAGTGTACTATTCTATTATTATAAAACATTTATCACTAACATTGACTTAGCACATACTTAAGAGTAAGATAGTTTTCTGATCTCACCAATATGGATACTATTCCAAGCGGTAAAGATCACAACTTATCCAAGCTTTCTTATCATGAGTTACTTTTGCTCATGTCCTCCCTTAAATTTTCCAGTGGTATAGCCAATGTACTAGGAATCTTCTTCTTGATATGTTTCCAATGCATGGATACCAGTACAGTGTATACTGTTGGTCTGTTAATTGGTCTCACTTTTGCAACATAACCAGCTCATTTTTCTGGTCATATATCCTTCTGATAACCTTCTTTAAGTCAATTATCTTGTAGTCTAGGCACAACTACCATATACTTCTATGCTGCCCTTGGGGCCACCTACAACTTTCTTTTAGATTGGATTATTCTATGACTCTCAGTCATGCATCAGCACTGGAAGAAGAATGCATGCATAAATACATACATACAGGCATGTGTGTGTGTGTGTGTGGATAGATAGGTAGATAGTTAAATAAACCATCTGTCTCAGCTGTTCATCCAACTATATCTCATATTCTGGGCAGTTTCATCCATTTGGTTTTTTCTTTGTGGATAGTTGGATGAACTCTTCTGAGTGATTATGCATCTTATTTGGAAGTGGTGCCATTAAGTGCCATTACAGGCAGTGGTCTCAGTCTTGCTGCAGTCAATATGATGTCATCCACATAAGGAACTAATGAAAACCTTGAACCATAGGACTAGAGAGTCGCTTTTCTCTTTTGACTCTGATCAACATCCCACATGATAGTAGGTTACCATAGGTCTATCGACTTAGACTATCTGTCTTTGGCTACCATATGTCTATCGACTTAGGCTATCTGTCTTTGGCTACCATATGTCTATCGACTTAGGCTATCTGTCTTTGACTACCATATGTCTATCTACTTTATGCTTCCCTTGATATTAATAAGCAACAGGCCATCAGACAAAGTTATCTCGTACTTTTCAAGATCTCTTATATGATTTTGACAAGCATTTGAGACATATTTTTGAAGGAGAAGCCCCAAAGTGGCATTTTGTTCTGCCAAATAAAATTGTTTTTAATTTTCAAACAAACATGCTGGAGCTTTGTGTCCTCTGTACTCTTGAGTCAGTTGTAAAGATGACTGTGCACATGTGAAATTTAATGATTATAATTGGCAGAAGCCTACCTATTCCCTTCTCATGTCTTCATCAAAGGTTGTTTCAAAGTGAGTGATTTTGCAGAGATTTAGAAGGCATGTGGGTTATTGTTATATTTTCTCATTTGCCTTATTGATAATGAAGTCTGGAATTTTTTGCTAAACATTTGGTTATCTTGTTTTTCAGATACCTTGAGAACAAATTCCCTCAAAACTGTGTTGATTTCATCCAGCACAAACCTGTTCTGTGTATACTTGATCTAGCCTGGCTATTTTTTCCATCTTTACTGATATTTATACTTCTTTGTGCTGTCTTTTGGGGATTGTGATGTCAGAATGCAAATTCTAGTGGTTTCATTGTCATTGATGGAGAATAGGTTTTAATTGTAAAAATCTTTATGGATCTTTTCCTTTAAATGACTTGTTTATTGTGTTCCATCCAATTTCACCTTTAATGCCATCAGGATAATTTGACTTAGTGGGTTCTCTCTCCAAGCTCACTATAAACTTTTGTTCCACCTTTTTTTCTTCTTGCTATTTTACAAGATTTTTTTTTCTCATAATATCCTTCCATCCTTTGCCCAAAGATTTTACAAACACGTTTATAGTCTTAACTGGTTTTATCTTTGGTTGTCATCTCTCTGCTTGGCAAGGAGATCAAACATTTGCTGTTGGAGTTTTCTCAGTTTTCAGTCTTCTTGTTGTAGCCATTGATTTTCATTGGTTAAACTTTCTTATAAAATGGAGAGACTCTCTGAAGATGTCTGTCATTTTAAACCCCTTTTTATTTTTTTTTTGCCTTGGTATCTTGGCCAAACAAGTCATACTGATGTCCTCTCAGTTGATTACCATATAGTCTTCTCATTTTTCTCATTATTTGATACAAATTTTAATCTTTCTCCTAACAAATTAGTTATTTAACTATATGAAGATGGTTGTTTTGGAAGTCAATATGATTTCATCATGTCCTGTCTATTCAAATGTAATTAATTTAATTTTTAAATACCATTTTATCCTTTCCATGACAACCAACTCCTGATTCTCTTGTTAAAATAATCATGATATCTAGATATGATACTTCTGAATCATGACTAAGTTTTCATAAGAGTTTAGCCCTTCTCTCATTTCTTACTCCCAAACTACTTTTTCAGATGCATTGTTTTCCTTTGTATTGAAGTCACTGAGTTTTGAAGTACTTTTATTTAATTTAAAGGGTGTCGCTGAGTTCTTTAGAGAATTTTTTTTCCTCCTCATCCTTTGGAATAGATCATGACTGGGGAGCCTGTAGTCTCAAGGCCACATGTAACCTTCTAGGTCCTCGGGTGTGGCCTTTTGACTGAGTCCAAGTTTTACAGAACAGATTCCTTTATTAAAGGGATCTGCTCAGTGAAATGTGGATTCAGTCAAAGGACCACACTTGAGGACCTAGAAAGCTAAATTTGACCTCGAGGCTGCAGGTTCTCCACCCCTGCAAGAAATGTTGTCATGGACAATTGCCATTATGACCCTTTTGCAAATGCTGTTTGTAAATGTTGGAATACACAAAATAAAAACTAGAGCAGTGCATTCTCTGATGCTCAGAAAGTTGTTACAGTTACCTTCAGATTATAAGCATATGATTATTCTCATGTATTAGATGTTATTTCTAGCAACCAATTGTTTTTACTAATCAAACAAGTTAGATCAGCTTACCAAATAAAAAAATGTATCCCTTAGTATTCATTTTCTATATCTTATGTACAGATAATGGAAATGTAATTGTATTACATTTAAATATTGATCATTGGGTATATGTTATTACTTATACCTACCTCTAAAAAAAAATTTAAAAGTCATAAAGTCTTAGAGTTTGTTTCTACCTTGTAAGAAGCCCTTATGTAATATTCCTGATAGCTGGCCATCCAAGCTCTAATTAAAGAATTTCACAAATAGGAAATCATCACCTCTCAAGGTAACCCCACCCACTTTGGGCAGCCATTCCATTAAATGATAGGCAAGATTTTTTTTTAATGTCAAGTTGAACTCTACTTCTCTTCAACTTCTGCCCGTTGTTCTTCATAGAATCTAAAAGAACAAGTCTATCCCTCTTTCCCATGACAGTCCTTTAAATATTTGAAGATTCCTATCATAGGATTAATTTATTTTAGTCAAGTCATAGTTATACTTTTATGTTGATTTTTTCCACCACTACCCCAAAATGGGGGCTTAACTGTCATGTAAAATAAATGATTAGATTAATACATATTATTGAAAACACAAGACTGCAAAATGAAATCATGAATCCAGACTTCTGATTTCTTGTTATTGAGTCATTTTTTTCTCTTCCCTCTGTAGGGTTTGTAGAATAGTTATAAAATAAACATAGTAGCTGTTTATAGATCATAGAGTTGCCCTCCTGCATGTGTCTTTTACTTTATTTTTTTATCATACTCTCTCTTCTCTTCATTTCGTAAAGCCTTCAGGTTTAAAAGGAGTCAATAATCAATTATCTGTGCTAAAGAAAAGCAGTAGTGAGATGGAAAATACATGATAGTTGCCATTTAAAAATTTATATTTGGTATATAAAATGCTTTTGAATAGAAAGATGGGAAGAAGAAAGGAAGGGAGGGAGTATAGAAGAGGGAAAGGGAGGCAGTGGGGGAGGGAGGAAAGATTGACTTAGTAAGCATCTGCCATAAAAATTAAGCACTTGCCAAATATTATTGAATTCCATCAACTCTGGGAGCCAACAATCCAGATAAGAAAAATGAATCAAAGGTCAAATTATTTGCCCAAGATCACACCACCAGTAAATGTCTGAGGTCATATTTAAACTCAGGTCTTCCTGACACCAGGCATAGAACTCTATCCACTGTGCCACCTATATGCTTCTTTTAGGGGGAGTGCTTTCTAAAAAAAATGTTGAGTATTCATTTGCCTACTCTTTTCAGTTAATACTGAAAGTGTTTTGCATGACACAAACTGATTCATAGAAGAGTTTACCACCATAATAGTTGGTGAAGGAGAAACTGAGCTGGAAGTAAAACATTTCTTTGAATAATTGAATATTTAAATAAATAATTTGAATGTTGCTATATTTGTCTTCTAAAAACCTTAAAATATCTTATAAGTGTTTTTAATTCCAGCATGTTTGTGCTGGTGGTAGTAGGATAGACTCTGTAGTAGAATAGACATTGTAGTAAGATAGACATAAAAGAAAGGTGACTATCTTTAGGGGAATTGGAATTAAGAATGTATTTGCTCTTAGATAGTAAAACCATATCAGTGGGAATTCAATTTACTCTTTTCAGATCTAAATAAATCCAACCATAAAATCACACCAAAAAAAGTTATGGAGATTAATAGAATTTTAGAAAAGTTAGATATTGTAGACGCCTGGAGAATTTTGATTGTGAATATAAAGGAGTATCCTTATTCTTCAAGGCAAGCTGTGCATAACACCTCCACAAAATTGGACATGTATTAAGGCACAAAAAGATCACATTAATAAAATTAGGAGCTGTTTTTGAAAAGGGGAGAGGAGAAACAATCATAAGAGAGCTAAACCACTGGCTAATTTGATGTTTTAAAAAGAAAGGAGAAAACCAAATTACAATTGTCAAAAAAAAAAAAAGGTGAATTGACAACCAATAAAGAAGGGAGTCAGGCAATTATTAGAAGCTATTTTTCTCCAACCATAAGCAATAAAGCTTGCAATCTAAATAGATAATATTTACAAAAATATATGTTGCCCAGAGTAACAGAACAGTAAATAGAATACTCAAATAATGTTCTTAGAAAAAGAAATTGAATGTGCCACAAATGAGCTCCCTAAGGAAAAACAACTCAGACCAGATGTATTTACAAGTGCTTTCTATCAAAAATATAAAGAAAACAATGAATTCCAATATTATATAAACTGTTTGAAAAAGTACTATCATTTCTTTTCTATGACACAAATATGGCAATGATACCTAAACCAGAGAGTCACAAAAGACAAAGAAAACTGTATTCCAATTTCCCTAATGGATTTTGATGCAAAATTTTAAATAATGTATCAGCAAGGAGATTATCACAAAGGTCATAATTATGACCAGGATAGACTTGTGCCAGGAATGCAGGGCTAGTTCAACGTTAGGAAAGTAATAAGCATAATTTACTATATAAATAAAAAAAATGGCAAAAATCACATGATTATTTCATTAGACACAGTAAAGGCTTTCAACAAAACACATCACCAATTCTTGTTAAATAACAGAAAGCACAAAAATGAACAAAGCTTTCCTTAACACTATGAACAATATCTATCTAAAATCAAGAGTAAGTATTATATATAATGGAGACAAGATAGAAGCCTTTTTAGTAAGAACAGGGGTAAAGGCAAGGATATCCATTATATCATTACCATTCAATATTAGACTAAAATGCTATAGTAATAAGGCAAGAAAAAGAAAGTGAAGGAATAAACAGGCAACAAGGAAACAAAACTATCATTTTTTGCAGATGATGTGATGGATGTCCTAGAGATTCCTAGAGAGGCAACTAAAAAATAACCTAGTTGAAATAATTAATAACATCAGTAAAGCTGCAGGATATAAAATAAACCCATACAAATAATCAGCATTTTTGTATATTGCCAAGAAAATATGGACAGAAGAGATAGAAAGAGAAGTTTCATTTAAAATAACTACAGAGAGTATAAAATACTTGAGAGTCTGTCTTCTAGGATACATAGAGGAACGATATGAACACAGTGCAAAACACTCTTTACAAACACACACACACACACACACACACACACACTCACCAGATTTAAATAGGTGGAGCCAAAATAATGAAAATCATAATGCTACCTAAACTAATTTACTTATTAACTATCATGCCAATCAAACAACTAAAGAATTACTTTATAGAACTAGAATAACAAAATTTATCTGGAGAAACAAAAGGTCAAAAATTTCAAGGGAATCTATGAAAAAAGTGAGAAAGTAGAGGACTCAAATGTACAAAAATATTTATAGTAACTCTTTTTGTAGTGGCAAAAAGTTGGAAATTAAGGGCATATCCATCAATTGAAGGATGGCTGAACAAGTTGTGGTGTACGAGTATGATGACATTATTGTCACTCAGTCATTTCAGTTCTGTCTGACTCTTCATGACCCCATTTTGGGTTTTCTTGGCAAAGATACTGGAGTAATTTGGCATTTCCCTTGACTCATTTTACAGATAAGGAAACTGAAGTAAAAAGGAATTTGCATAGGGTCACACATCTACTAAGTGTCTGAGGTTGGATTTGTACTCAGATTTACCTGACTCTTGACCTGTCACTACTCTCTTCCCTATACCATGTAATGATAAAGAGGAAAGTTTCATAATTTAAAAAACATAACAGGAAGACCTGTATAAATAGATGCAAAGTGAAATGGGCAGAACTCGGAGAGGACACTATATAGCAACAGCCATATTTTAAAGATAATCTACTTTGAAAGACAGTATCTCTGATCAACACAATGATCCACCATAATTCCCAAGAACTCATGATATCTCGATGAAATATGCTATTCATATACAGATAGAGAAATGATGGATACAGAGTACGTAATTTTTCTTTCTTTTTCTTGTCTTTTTTTGGAACATGCCAAGTGCAGAAAATTTGTTTTGCATGACTGTATATATTTATAATAGGCTTTATTTTTCTTGCTTTTTCATTAGATGGAGTAGGGAAGGAAATAATTTGGAACTAGAAAAACTTAAAATCTCTGTGCTTTAAAAATAATTAAAAATTTTAATTTGTTTTTAAATCATTTTAAATTTAAAAAAAATGAGAAAAGAAAGAAAGAACATTTCCATGCATACAGAAGAACATAAGGAGAGGATTCAATATAGAGCAATACATTTTCATTTTAAATTGTTTACTTTTTTTTAGAAAACATATGTAATAAATACTACACATTGTTTTCAAAGCTACCCAGCTTTTCTGTGCTTCCTTCTAAGTTTTCTTTTGTTCTCTGCTATGTATTTTTTATTTTATTTTTTCTCTCTCCCATAAAGAAGGATACAATTAAATATGAATATATGTATGCATACATTTATGAACATATACACACATATGTATATGTAAGATCATAGCAAGAATATTTCTTTTCATCAGTTCTTTCTTTGAAGGTTAATTGCATCTTCCTTGATAGCTCTAAGTCCATTTTTTTCTAAAATCAACCAGCTTGTCATTTTTACATCACAGTAATATTTCATCATAACCATAAACCACAACTTGTTTAGCCATTCCCTGATCTATCATTTTAGCTTATCTTATAGGTATAAGATGATGTCTCAAAGTTGTTTTAATTTACATTTCTTGAGTCAATAATTATTTCTAGCATTTTTCACAGAATTATATATAGTTTTGATTTCTTCATTCTTTAGCCATTTATCAATTGGAGAATGATTCATATCCTTATAAATTTGATGTTCTTCATGTATTTGAGAAATAAAACCTTTTTCTGAGAGATTTTCTGTAAAAATTTTTTTCTCAAATTTTCCATTTTCCTTCTAATCTTGGCTGCACTGGTTTTATTTGTACAAGAACTTTTCAATATTATGTAATTGAAATGATCAATTTTACACCACACAATATTCTCTCTTGTTTCTTCATAGATTATTCTCTTGTCCATGAGTCTGATGGGTAATATATTCCATGTTCTAATTTTCTTGCTATATATCCCTTCATATCTAGGTCATGTATCCATTTTCACCTTATCTTAGTACATGGTTTAGGATATTGGTCTATGCCCAATGTTTTTGACAATTTTTTTTTTTTACCAAATAATGAATTCTTATCTCCAAAACTTAGATCTTTGTATTTGTCAAACACAAGGTTACTTAAGTCCTTTACTATTATGTATTGTATGTCTACTCTGTTCCACTATTTTCTGTTTCTTAGCCAGTACCAGATAATTTTGATATTCACTGCCTTATAATCTAGTTTAAGGTCTGGTACTGCTGAATTGCCTTCCTTTACATTTTAATTTCATTAGTTTCTTTGAAATTCTTGACCTTTTTTTCATATACCTTTTGTTATCATTTTTTCTCACTGAGTAAAATAATTTTTTTTTAGTAATTTAATTGGAATGGCATGGAGTAGATAGATTACTTAGGTAAAATTGTCATTTTTATTATATTGGATTTGCTTATCCATGAACAATTGTTAAATATCCAATTATTTAAATTTATTTATATAAAGAGTATTTTATGATTTTACTCATGTAGTTCCCAAGAATATTTTGGCAAGTATACTCTCTGGTATTTTATACTCTGTAAGGTTATTTAAACGGTCTAAAACAATATTGAATAATATTTGTGACAATGTACTTTCCCTATTTATCTCTTTTAATTAAATCTATTTTAGCTTTAACTTTGTCTGAGATCACAATTGTTGCCCCCATGTTTTTTTGGTTTTTGCCTCAGCAGAAGCATAATAAATTCTATTTCAATCCTTTATTTTAATTCAAGTGTATCTCTCATTTTTTATTGTTTTTTGTAAACAATATAATGTCAAATTCAGATTTTTAATCTATTCTGCTATCCATTTCCATTTTATGTGTATATTCATTCCATTCACATTCAGTTATAATTACTTGTGTATTTCCCTCCATCTTACTTTTCCTTGCTATCCTTCTTACTCTATTTATATTATCCCTTCTCACTCATCTAATTTACTTCTACCCACTACCTTCCCCTCTATTCTTTAATCTACCCACCACCTAAAGTCCCTCTCATCCTCTCCCCCATTTTTCAGCACTATTAACCCTCCACCTTTACTTCTGTATCAGTTCTCCTTTCATGCCTCACTTATATGAGATAATTGTTCCTTTTTTTTACCTCTCCCTACCCGATTTTATTTTTTAGGATCACTCCATCACACTCAGTAGGCACAAGTCTTTCTTTCAAACTATCCAAGTAGAAATGACAGTTATAAGCACTGATAACATTTTCACATATAAGAAGTAAGTAGTTTGACATTCTTGAGTCTCTATTCAATTAAATGTTTTTTTTAAAAAGTATGAATTTATTCCAAGACTGTGATATATTTCACAAATTTTCAGACTTTTGTAGTGTAGTTATCAGTTTTGCTATTTTTTTCATTTTTGTCTTTAAAAATACCATTTATTATATAGAGTGGCTCTCTTGGAGGGGAAAAGAGAAGACGCTTTGGTTTTGGTGATTAAAAATAGACATTAATAGAAAGTTATAGAAAAAGATTTTAAGGATTAATTTACTACCTAGGATCCATTCTTCATCCATCAGAAACGTTCTCTGCCTCAAATACAAGGTTTGACTCTACCCCCTCCTCAAATCACAAGATATCAAAGTAGACAATGACTTCCAAGGTCCTTCAGACCTAAACAAAAATCCATTACCTGCTAATGAACCACATTCTACTTTTGGAGAGTTCCTTACATCTATACAAATTCTACTGGCTGTGTCCAGTTCTATCTTCAAGCACTGAACTGAATAAAACAATTCCTTCTCTCATGCTAATAATCTTTGGAATTCTTGAAGATAATCTGCCTAAAGTCTTCATCTCCATGAGATAAAAATCCTCAGTTCCTGCACCTGATCTTCATGTAGTATAAACTCCAGGTTTTTTGCCATCCAGGGTGTTCTATTCTAGATGCTCATCCATGTATTTCATTAACTGTGCTTCCCAGAATTGAATCCAATACTCCAAATGTAGTCTAACCAGGTCTGACATGCACACTATATCTCTCTTAATGTGGATGAAGACTGCAATAAAGAGAAATACATATTTATGCATACATATATAATGTATGTATATATATATTCATATATATATATATATACAAATATATGAATGAACTTAATATATAAACAGCAGGCATTTATTTAGTACTGACTTTGTGACAGATACTGTACTAGGTACTAGGGATACAAAGAAAAAGGTAGGGGTGGGGTAAGAAAGGAAACAGTTTCTGTTCTTAATAAGCTCAGTCTAAATAATATTGGATTTGCTTTTTGTACCTTTCTGATCTCTTTCCCACCTATATGTTAATTCTATTGTGTTGCTTTAAAACATTAATATTCCATGGGAAATAAAGTGTTCATTTCCTTAACTGCCAAATCACCTTATTCTGAGCCTGGCAGCCTGCTGAAGATCTTTTTTTCATACAACCTGGTATCTAGAAAGACTTCTCCATCTTATAATTGTTAAGTTGATTTTTTAACCTATTATAAAATAATCTCTATTTCATTTTTTTCTCACAAGATTCATTCCAAGGTTTTAGTCTGTCAAGACCTTAGTTGTTCCCTAGACTTTTCTGCATATTTTAAAAGCATGATATTTATTTATACCTTAATCCATGCCATTGTCAAAAAAATCTTATCATGTAGTTAACTACAGAATCCCATGACTCTGCTAAAAAATTTTAAAAAATTAAAAAAAACCTCCTTCCAGGTTGATCTTGAACCCAATCTAATCTTTGGATCTGGTCCAAAAAAACCCAAAAAAAGCATCTCAGAGGTGCAGAGAGAAGAGTGTTAGATTTGGGAGGCAAGGAAACTTGAAACTGAATCCTGCCATAGATGTCTACTAGATGTACAACCCTGGGCAAGTCACTTAATCTCATTTGCTTCTGTCTCCTCATCTGTAAAATGTGGATTATAATGGCATCTGCCCCACAGGATTGTTGTGAGAATCAAACAAGATAATGCTTGTAAAGCATTTAGTCAGGAAACATAGTAAGTGCTATATAAATGTTAGCTATCACTATTTTAAAAGGACCCCAAGATGGCACAGTGGATAGAGTGTTGGTCTTAGAGTCAGGATGAACTGAGATTGAATCTTTCCCAGATACTTACTACCTGTGTGACCCTGGGCAAATCACTTAACACTTTTCAAAATTTAAAGTAATATACAAGTGTCAGCTATTAAAAAGAGATTTAAAAAACTAGACTGACATGACTTGTTCAAGATTAAGTCATGTTTGTTGTTCCATCGATTAGTTGTGTCCAACTCTTCATGATCTCATGGACCACATCACGCCAATGCTGTATATGGCATTTTCTTGGCAAAGGTACTGGAGTGGTTTTTGCCATTTCCTTCTCCAGTAGATTAATGCAAGCAGAGGTTAAGGTTAAGTCATGCTATCTCTTTGTAATCAATGTTTCCTTTTTATATATTCATTAGTCAACTCTCTTATACTTGGTGGCCAAGATTCCTTCTTGCTCCAAACTTAGGATCCTATGAACTTTTAATTGTTCTCGAACTTTGCCAGACATTGAAATCAAGCTCACTGGCCTATAATTTGCAGACTTAATTCTTTCCCCCAAGTTCAATGCTTGACCTTCTTCAGTCCTGTTCTCTTCAGTCTTTCAAAGATTTTTGACCCTGATTCAACAACCACAGCTGCTAGGTCCTTCAGTATCTTAGGGTATAGTTCATTTGGGCAAGGAGACTTGAAGCAATCAAAGGCAGCTGGGTAATTTCTCCTATTGCCTTGTTTCTTTTGGATACCAATTCTCCTGTTAGTTGTTTATGTCCTGGTTTTTCCTGTTGAAAGATTATTTTTTTTGGTAGAGATGAGACGAGCAAAACAGGATTTGACCAGCTCTGCCTCGTCTCTTAAATTAGTTATTATTCATCCTCTCCAACTTGCAGCCCCATCTCTTCTTTTATCCACTTTTCCCTTCCAATATAGCTCTAAAAATATCACTTGTTGCTCTACTTTGCTTTCCTTGGCTCCTCATGAGAATTAGCACTATTCTTAGACTACCGTGACTTGCCTTTGTAAGTTGTCTCTATGATCTACCCTGGCTTCCATCTTTTGAATGTGATTTTCATTGTCTATTCATTCTGTGCTCTTTTAGCCAGCTTCCTATTTTCCTTACCAGAATTGTTTCCTTGTGTCTTCAGAATTTAATTCTTGAAAGCTGCTGGGCAAATTTTCTCAGCACAGATTTTAGTCTGTTGGAGTCTGATGATCCTTGCTCTCAACCTTTTCAAAATCTGCTCTCCCCCAAACTAGAATACATACCAGACTATCCCTGGCTTTCTAGTTCTTTACAACAACCTCTGTTATGAATTAGTCACTTTCCTCCCAAGGTGCCCATCATTTCCAGTACTTTTCCTCCTCAAGTCCTACTCCCATCCCTGTTCTTCTTCAGCTTGACTGACTCTCATGAAGTATAGTGTGCAATGTTTTAAAAATTACTACTCAATTCATAAAATATTTGTTTCAGTATCTACTATGTTCAGGGCATTTTTCTATGAATACAAAGACAACTAGTACATAGGACCCTACCCCTAATTTTATGTGTAAGGAAGAGTGGGAAAGCGAACCAAAGAAGACTGGGCAAATACTAAGAAAAAAATTAGAACAGAGACATCACTTTTGTGGAGCTTGAGGAAGTAAGGCTGAATGGAGGAAGGGGTATCTGAGTTAAGCCTTGATAGAAAAGAATGGATAGTAATTGATGACTACTCCATTCTGGACATTACTGACAGTATGAAAATTAGAAGCCGACAACAACAGAGGAGAGAGAAGTTCTAGCATGTACACTTTAAGTTTCCCCAAAGAGTTCTCGTTAAGATTACTTCCTATCTTGGTACCTGCCTCTCATCCTATTATTAAAGATGTGAGTCATTTAGCATATATCTTTCATTTTGATGTATGATTAGCTTTCAAAAACATTTAGTTAAAAGAAAGAAAGAAAACTAACCATGAACTTTTAAAAGCAAATACTGGTTTGAGGAGCTGAAATATGTTTCAATCAATCAATAAACATTTATTAAGTACCTACTATGTGCCACTCATCCTACTAAGCAATGGAGATACAAGAAGAGGTTAAAGACAGTCCCTGCCCTCAAGAAGTTTACAATTTAATGGAAGAGACAATATGCAAACAAATATATACAAAGCAAGAATTAAGAGAAAATAATTAGGAGAGGGAAAGCCCTGGAATTAAAAAGGGTTAGAGAAAATTTCTTGGAGAAGGTGGGATTTTTGTTGGGACTTAAAAGAAGCCAGGGAAGCCAGTGGTTGGAGCAGAGAAGGAAGAGTATATGAGGCATGGGGGATAGATAGCCAGAGAAAATGCTAAAAGTCTAAAACTGGAGTGTCTCATTCGTGGAACAGACGGGAAGGCAGTGTCATTAGATCACAGTTCCCAAGGAAGGTGTAAGAAGACTGGAAAGGTAGGAGAGGACTGGTTACAAAGATCTTTGAATGTTAAAGAGAGCATTTTGTATTTGCTCCTGGAGGTAATAGAAAGCCACTGAAGTTTGTTGAGTAGGGGAGGTGACATGATCAAATGTCAGTTACTCAAAAATTGTTGTTAGAACCTGTAGGTGATTGTTTACTGGAGTATGTTATCAGTTTATTTAATCTCCTAAATCTTTTCCTTTAACTTATACTATCGAAATAAAGTTTAACTGGATCTCAAATTTTATAAATCAATAATATGTTGGGGTATGGTTTTAAGCCTAAAGAACCAACTTAAAATTTTACCTTTAGTTTATCAAGGTTTCTGAATTCCCTTTCTTTCCTTTAATTATTAGAAAAAAAAATCATTCATTTCCCTCAAGGCCTTCACAGAAATTATCTTTTCCCAGTGTGTTTTGTTTTGTGTGATGTCAGTTGCATGATGCTTCACATAGGACTCTGACAAGGCTCCTTGAGTTCCCATTCCCCACTCTTCTTGTCTACATATCTCCATGTGTGATAAGGAGTAACCATGGTGTGAAACAGCTGGTAATTACAGCTCCTTTCAGGCCTGCAACCCAATAGCTGTAAACACAGAGAAACAGGCAGCTGGAGTGTGACAAAAACATGAAAAAAAAAGTGTAACTGCTTACTGAAGTACAGAGAATCATCTAGCTTTGTTAGGATATTTAGAAGACATGAAGATGCTTACAAAGTAATTAATAATTAACAATGGCTGTCTACTAACCTTTTACGGGAACCAACTTATAGCAGATATGTTAAATGGCTTAGTATTGTTTAGTTTAATTTTACATTGTTTGAAAAGGTAACCAGTTTTTTTCTTTTCAAGTTGAAGATGTTTAACCAGTTTGATTCAGTCTTACCAGAATAATATCCAGGCTTCTCTTATGTAGGTATACTCTTGTTCATTACACCTTTGAAAATCATAGTAATAAATAATAATTTTTATTAAACCATGACCTACCCAAACTTGTTTTCCATCTGCCCTGCCATTAATGAGGTTCAGGTCATGAAATCCGTAATTCACACCTTCGGCTACCATGAAGTTTCTGAATCTCTGAGAAATCAGATAAAAGTTACTTCTTGACCCCCGTTTCTTCAACCAATTGGTATTATCAATCTAAAATGATAGAGTCCTTAATTTTATGTATTAATCCTTTATGTGTCAAAGTGGATCTCTTAGAAAGGATACACTAATCAGTTTCTGTAAGTGCATCTTTTGATCATGTGGCAGACCATGAAATAAACTTGAGCTTGCAATACTTTTGTCATTATATTTGCTTCATTTTTTATGTACTGAAAGGCTTTAACTTCTTCACTAGTGAAAAAAAATTAAATACAATTCTAATAAATCTAACCAAATGAAAGTAAATAAATCTAATAAATTTAACTCTGTGATATCTTTTCAAATATGATGGTGATGTTGAGCTATAAGCCAGTAGAGCATAACTTCAGGCAGGTCCTAGGAAGACAAAAAGGCTTCAGGTGTGGATTTGGTAACGAACTCTATGTCTGTCATTCAAGGGCTTGCCTAGCTAAATTTGGACAGATGACATCAGAGCATTGACCATAGTGATCTTTTTTTTTGGTTGTGGTGTGTATGCCCACATTAACAACTCATGAAACCATCTACTAAACTGGAGGAAATCTGGATGAAATCTTAGATTTCTGATGATGATCCATGTTCAAAAAGTGACATTTGGGATGTTGTTAAGGAAATATATGATCAGAAGGGAAGATAGATCAGTCTTGTGGTAAAAGCACTGTATAACAGGAGCCAAAGAAGCCACCAAGGAGTACCTAGAAAATATACAAAGAGCTAGAGGGAAGACTTAGCGCATTAGGTAAATATTTTATGGGGAGGAAACTGGTCAAGAATCACACAGGATCAGAAAGAATGGATAAGTAATAGTCTTTAATGAGAAGAATGCTCACATTGATGAGATCCTAAATCCCCTTGGATTTTAAAAAAAAACTTCAAAAATTTAAAATAGAAGAAATATGGCTATAGAGCAATCTGAAAAAGATCTTGGGGTTTCAGTGAATTTCAAGCTCATCATGAGTAAATGGTGTGATATATCAGGTAAGAAAATGAGGTTGCATTAAAGAAAGGAATACTATTCAGGAATAAGGATTCTTTCACATTGTGGGGTGCAGCACCCCCATAATCTGGAAAATCCAAATAAAAAATTTTGTCTCTCCCTTCGTACCAAAGAAGAAGACTGAATTTTGTCTCTTTCTTTTATGGGATATTTACAGTACCTTATTTTAAAATTAAGTACTTGGTCACAGGCTCTGTGTCTTCTGCTAGCCTTTGCATGTCATCTTCAGCTTCCACAAAACTCCCCCAAATTTCCACTGAATCTCTTATGTTGACTGCAATATATCAAAACCACAATGAGGAAAGTCACTATGTGTAAAAAACAGCTATAATACTCTTTCTAGGCTCTGTCTTTGTTAGACTACATTGTAATATTGTTTGCAATGTTGAGCACTAGGGTTTACCCACAAATTTCTCAAAAAATTTTGCCTGAACCTCTCCATTGTATTCCCCACTTTCTTTTGTATCATAGTTATTTCTGTACATATTTATCCTGGTAGAATTCTCTCATATATATCTTTGTGCCCTAATGTCTAGCACAGTGACACATAGAGTAGAAATTGAGGAGGCAGCTTGGTGGCTCAATGGGTAGAGCACTAAGCCTAGAGTCAGGAAGATCTGTGTTCAAATCCTACTTTGGGCACTTATTAGCTCTGTGACCCTAGACAAGTCACAACTTCTGCTTGCCTTAATCCACTGGACAAGGAAATGGCAAACCACTCCAGTATCTTTGCCAAGAAAACCCCATGGACAATATTGGCATGTGATGGTCATGGGGTCGCAAAGAGTCAGTCATGGCTGAACAACAACAATTTTTGATTGAATCTCTGATAGACGAATTCTATGTCTTTTCATACACGACTATCGTGATATTTCTTTTCTATTTTCTGGTTGTACTAAACCTATAAATGCCCAAGCATTTAAAAAACTCAGAATGAAAGGCTATATTATGTAATACTGTTTTAACCCATGGAATAATACTCAGTTGAAGTCATCTTTTCACATTAGTGCAATGTTTTCATTCTTACCAATTTTTAATCCTAGTGTGTCTACAAATAACTTAATCTCATCATTGATGCCCAGCTTTTTCTTTTGGTAACTGGTATGAGAACATTAATCAACACTACTGCATACATTGAAACCTGAAGGTGAATTTTTTGGTGAGTTAGAAGGGACTATAGAGTCTACAAACACACACACACGTACACAATACAAAATATTTGACTTCTCATTTAACCTTTGAAATTAAACCATACTTGTGCAATAAAAATAGCTTTTCATGGCAACTAGACAACCTGCCTCAATCATGATGCCAATGAATATCTTCAAATATTTCAAGGTTCCATTGGTGGTTCATGATGCCAATGAACATCTTCAATATTTCAAGGTTCCATTATATAAATAGAAATCTACCAACATAAATCATATGTAACAAGCATATATTAAATATCTACTATATAATAGACATTTGAACTTGGAGTTCAATGCAGCAAAACTCATTTACTCCTTATTTATGCAACTGAAGTAAGTTTTATAGAAATATATGAGCTGGGTGTGGTAGCATACATTGGTAATTCCTGTTCCTGAGGAGTCTTGAGCTTGTCAGTTTTCAGCTGCAGTAGGATTAAAGTCAATGGGGTTCCTATACCAAATCTGGCACCAGTATAGTGAGCTGTTGAGAGTGTGTGAAGCCAGTCATTCATGGCAGCACACCTGAGGACTGCTGCTATGAATGATTTCAAAGGTCTAATCACACAGTATAATGAACTCTCTCACAGAGAGTGAAGAACCCAAAGTCACATGACTGGTTAGTTCTAGAACTTGGACTATAACATAAATTTCTAATCAATCAGCTTGTCAGGCATTTATTAAGCTCCTGCTATGTGCCAAGAACTATGGTAGGCATGGGGGATGAAAAGACAAAAGAGAAGGGTACTTGCCTTCAAGAAGTTTACAGATTATTGGAAAAATTAACATGTACACATATTAGTAAATACACACAGTGTAATTTCAGAGGTCAAGGGAGGCACTATATTTTAAAGAGAGTCAGGAAATAAGTCTTACAGGAAGTAAGGTTGGGCTGTGACTTGAAGGGAGCTAGGGAATCTAATTGATGAATATGAGAAGATAATCCTTTACAGAGATGGAAGACAGCCTAAACAGAGGCTCAGTGACAGGATGTTGTGTATAAGGAACAGTACATAAGTCAGAATGTAGACTATGCAAAGGGCAGTCATGTGCATTTATCCTAAAAACTTATTCTTTTCTAGTTTCCAGGCTGATTCCATGTATTCTTATGTTGTTTTTTTTTTATTTTTCCAGTAGGGCAAGGCATATGTCTCCCTTTACTTCAAGATTATGTGGATCAGAACTTGACAGAGGACAAAAGAAATCCTTAGTCTTCTACTATGACTCTTACCGAACACAATTAAATTCTTCTCTCTCCCTATGATGGTTGCAGCTATCTGGGATCAATAAAGTCAAAGATAAATATCATAATGGAAAATGGCACGCTTAAATTTAGTCCAATTACAATGAATATTTTTCTCTTCAATTTTTTCAATTTGTTTATTTAAATTTTGATTCCAAAAGTGCCTCTAGTGATTGTATAACTTCTTGATATAACTTGTAGAAGAATATATCAACTGTATAAAAGCCTTTTACAAATCCCTAGTAGTTCTCATTTGCCTAATACTTTACCCATGAGACAATTTCATATATTTTTCCTCTTCTGGATGGAATAAAATTCTTATATTTTATATCATGAAATAATGAAGTCAGGTGCCTTTAGGACTGACACATATCACAGAAAGTAAAAATAATGCATGGATGCATGGAATTGCTCATTATTGAGCTCTGAGTGAAGTGCCTATCTTGTCTCCCAAGGGTAGCTTTGCAACTAGCTTGTAAGTTAAACCATACATATGATAATCGCAAGTTGCCCCAAAATAGGCAAAATGAAAAAAAAAATGCCTGGACTGTCATGGTAACCGTAGCAGATAACAGCTCCATCATTTCGGTTAGATATATTTAAGTTTAACTTTATAGGACCACCATCATTTTATATGTTTTAGAAAAGAGATGGGTAAACAAGACTGCGGTGCAGATTAGTGAGTGCAATACAGTTCAACACTATCAAATTTTTAACATAACAAAGAAGCCCTACTATGAAATTTTTCAGGAGGGCATTATTTGATGATGGTGGTGGTGGTGTTGGTGGCAGTGATAATAAGAGCTAGCACCCTAATGTTTGCAGAATACTTCGTGTTATCTCATTCTATCCTCACAACAATTTATCTCCAATTTATAGGGGAGGAAAGTGAGTCAGGTAGCAGTTAAGTGATTTGCCTAAGGTCATACAGTAAGTATGCATCTGAGGCAGAATTTGAACTCAGGTCTTCCTGACTCCAAGTCCAGCACTCTATGCATTGTACTACCCAGTTTCCTTGACCATAGGGTCATTATCCATTAATTTTTAAGAGTCTGCTGGGTATGTGGCACTGCACTGGATATTAGTGTAATTATTTTCTAATCTTAATAATGACATTTCTCCAATATAACTTGGGAATATCTCTAAAAGGGAAGAATAGTTAGCACATTTATTCATTTGGATCCTCTTCGAGTTTTTGTTTTGTGAAGGATGCTCATTTGTTAAATAATAGGAACTATCTTAAATGATTACAGCTATCATTATATAAAGATGTTATATGGAGAGGGGAGGGGGCCCTCCTCACCAAGAAGTTTCCAATTTCATTGAAATCCAAGGTCCAGTCTCTATGCCTAAGATAAGGAGATTCAGTTTAAAGCTTCAAACCCAGAGGTCCTTCTGTTCATGCCCCGGAGTTAAAATGTATTGTTTATAAGTAACCTTACAAATGTGTCTGCTTAGTATGTGCAGATGTCTGGAATCAAGGATAAAGCAGATTTTCTGAATTCTCTTTGAAGGGAAAGGGTTCACTGTTCACTTTATTAGGGACCTGGAAAAAAATCCCCAAATCTTGGTCTTGAATTCTTACAGGAAGAGGAGTTCAGAAAGTCAAGATTACTATAACGATATGACTTAGCCCACATTCCCTCTGCTTAGGACATATGTTATCTATGAAGCATTGAATCCAAATTGCAATCTCTATATAGTTTGGGTAGGCTAGTTTTCATACAAGAACCTTAACAGGTTTTGATTTTTTGGGATTTTAGTTTGCAACCTTAAAGTTGCATTGGCATAGGTTTTGCTGTTGTTTTGAGTTTCACAACTCTACTGCTCCAGATATCAAATCATTTCCACCAGCACTGGGATTGAACATGGCAACTATTTAACAGTCACATTACTTAAGGTTTAAGGTAGAAGGTAAAACTCCTGAGAGTGGGAATTTGATGAATACAGAGGGGGAAGATTCGACCCAAAATTGTTATCCAGAATGGTACCTCAGGCTGTTGTTGAGAGACACATTGCCTACAAAGGAACCGTTCACATCAAATAAATGATGTTAAATGGTTCCACAGATAAACTAAATTAAGGAGTAACCTATTTCCTTTTGGCTCAGGGTTTTGGGAATTGGTGGTCATAGAAGTTTTTGTCCATTAAAAAAACAAGTCAAACTACCAAAACTCTCAGCACATATTAGGCATTTAATAAATTCTTGTTAAATTGAATTGAACTGAATTGTAGAAGGGGGAGGAGGAAGATTTGGTGTCCTATCATCATGCCTATGAAGATGCTTCCCCTTAGCGAAAGGAATAACATGAGTCTGTAAGGAATATGTTTACAGGATGTCGGTTATTTCTCAGAAGAAAATACCTCTCCCCTCCCCCTCAAAAATCCCTTTACAGAATTATTGAGTACCATCTACAGTTTTATGTGGCAAGAGATGCATCTACATTCCTTCTTGATTCCTAAGAAGTCAAATGGTGTTGAGTTGAATTACAACCCAAAATGCATATTGGTGGAATGAGATGCCAGCCCATTTGCACAGTAATGTGCTATTTTTAAGTCATGCATCACAGCATCTTCAAAGAGGCCAGTCATAATTATGATGGATTAGACTGCAGAGCCAGTCCTAGATGGAGTAATTGTTTCACAGATGCTGCTGATGCGACTTGAATTTATAATAAATTAATGCTTGATAGGGTGGGGTGGGGGGAACCATATCAAATGCAGAGTCAATAACTGCTGTATCTAAAACCTGGTTTGGCTTTCTCAGATCCAGTGTCTTCCTCTGGTCAAAGATGCAGTGTTCCTCCTCCTTCACACTGAAATGAAAATGCTTTACAGTTGTGTTCCTGACATTGAAAACACAAGCTTCAGGTGCCTGGCACTTCTCTATTTGATGTTAGACAACTATTGGAATTCAGAATTCCGAAACTGGAATGATTTTGCTTCTTCCATGTTTAAATTACATTACATGGTTACAGTGATGATTTTATTGCTTCCGAAATAATTGATTGTATTCTTAGTTGTTGGAAACAGAAGCAAAGAAGTGATTTCATGTAAAATCAGACATTAGAGTATGATTAGCTCGGATGATAGACCCAGGAATCAAAATTATCTGCAAGATTATTTCTGGGCTACTTTGTCTCTAAAATGTGAATTTGTGTAATTAAACTAACATTCGCTACACCTAAGTAATTACTAAGTTCATAATTTCTATAGATGATTATTTCTTTTTTTAAGGATTTGCTATGTACTATAGGAAAATTTGAACCCTTAATTTTTGAGATTTATGTGATGTATGAGAAGATACTCTAAATACTATAGTGAGGCAGGCACATATATTTGTAGGCATTTTCCCAAGTAGTGACAGTAATCCAGTCCTTCAATACTCCCATAGACCTGTAATTTCATTTCTGTGTACATTCCCTGGACAAATTGCAACCCATCCAAGCCTTCTTATTGGACATAGTTCTTCATGCTTCTTCAGTGATAGTGTATGTGTGTGTTTGTGTGTGTATGTGTGTGTGTGGTTTGCAAAGCAATTCAACAAATGAGACAAGAGATTTTCTAAGTATCTTTATATTTTATAGATATCTGTATAGAAACCAAGCTGTTCATTACGTACTGCTCACTCTTGCTACATGTTCTTTGTGTTCATATGTTTCTTCAGTTATTTTCATTGAGAAAGTATAATTTCAACAAGGCAGTAGTTCAGTGTCAATGAAATGTCCAAAACATTCTCAACATCACTGACTAAAAAACTACATTGCTCCTATTTAAGAGTTTGATAATTAGAATTCTATTATCTAGTCTTTCCTAGAGTGAAATAACTATTGTAAGCATTTAACTCTGAAGTTTTTTCTTCTGCTGAATGGTACCATCCTCCCATTACCATATAGACATATACACACATATACATATATGTATATGCATATGTGTGTGCATAAACATACCATATATACATGTTATATATACACATATATACATGTACACTTATATATGTATATATAGCTAATATTGTTCAGTCATTCAGTTGCGTCCAATTTTTTGTGATCGTGTTAACCATAACACACCAATACTGTCCATGGGGTTTTCTTGGCAAAGATACTGAAGTACTTCTCTAGTCGATTAAGGCAAACAGGGTCATGTAGCTAGTAAATGTCTGAGGCCAGATTTGAACTCAGGTATTCCTGACTCCACGTCCAGCACTCAATTCACTATGCTATCCAGCTGCTTACTTTTATACATGTCAAATTTGTAATAGTATATATGTATATACATGTAAGCTCTTTGAGGCTAGGAGCCATTTTATGATTTTCTTTGTATTCTCAATGCCTAGCTTAGTACCTGATATATATGAGGCACTTATTGGATGTTTATTAATTGATTACTAACAGATATGTCTAATGGAATTAATAACATTTTTACTTATTTTTCTCCTTATTTTATACATGCTAGAAAAGTAATTTTTACCTAGAGCATCAAGATTTTTGGTTTGTTTTCCACTATAATGGATTATAAATTTGGATTTGATATCATATGACCTCAGACAGGCAAAAGAGGTCTTTTGTTTCACTGAAATGAAAGAGAGAGAGAGAGAGAGAGAGGGAGAGCGCACATATACATATACACACAGTTAGATCTGTTAGATCCACCTTATAGGATTCTTCCAAACACACCCATTTTTCAGCCAGATTGGCATTTACTTTATTTATTGAGACTCATACAAGTATACTGTGTTTCCAAGGGGGCCTTGCTTGGTGCTCTCTATTGATTCTACAGAATCTTGTGATGGTGTATTTTTTTTAATAATCATATGTTCTAAATATGCATTTTTGCCCGACTTTTCAGCAGTTATTTCATACAAATGTTAAACAATTAAGTTATTGTGCTTTTTTCTGTTAATGTGTTCTGATTTTCAAAGATGATTTTTTTGTATTATCAAAAAAAATACATCTGAACATAGCCTTAAAGTGAACAAGTTTTTTAAAATGTTTAATCCAAGATTCATAATCCCTTCACTGTAAATTCCTTTAAAATAAGCACTTTCTATAAAAAAGATGTATGATATATTATATATATATATATTATAGTGTATATATTATATCATATATAATATGATATAATATATTATACACACATATTCCTAAAAGTCATTACGCTATGCAAAAATTGCTCAATAAAAACCACAGGGAATATGGGGAAAATGAGATGAGGGACCTGACACTCCAAAAACTTAACTAGTGACAGCTAAAAGAAAGATAGGAACCTAATAAAAATGGAAGTACAGTTTTATACATATTAAATGGCTGAGAAATACATACACACTACAATAAATAGTGTCAAGAGTCTATGACCTATACTAATCCCATGCCTTGTGCTCATAAGGCCAGGTTGGCAAAGTGCAAGGCTGTGAAGCAAGGAGATGTGGAAGGGCTCAGCCATGGAGGTAAGTTGGGGTTTGGTGGGTGGGGTGGATTCAGACCAGTCCTCCTATGCCCACAGCTCCAACTACACAAGAAGATGTACAATAATACAGCACTTAGATGTTTGCAATATTTTAATTTTTTAATATACTAAAGACTACAAATGAAAATCTTTATGGGATTACACACATGCTGGACTGAGGTGGCTGGTAGATGTTGGAGGTGTGTGCCTGTGTGCATTTTGTTTGTTCAGCTACATTCAGTTGGGTGTAGTTTTCCGTGTTCACTCTGTTGCTTTGGGATGAAATCATACATAAGCAAACACGGAATTCGCGTTATGTTCAAATTGTTCCTTAACATATCAAACATAGTAGAACAAATTCACATTTTCAAAACACACATTATAGTAGAACTGACTCTCCATATACTTAAATGTGTATATATTCAAACACATATATGTGAGCATGCACACATACATATCCATATGTTTTAGTGCAAGAATAATCTCCTCTTCATAGCCTAGGTTACCTGAGCACAATAGAAGGTCCATAGTATTAAACATTTGTTGAGTGAGCTAACGTTAGGAAGATAACTTTCTGGATAAAAGACTTACACCCTAGAATACTTTACTGGAGAGTGTTTAGAAATCATCATCCTTGAAAGCCTGAAGAAAGCCTAGACAACTACCTCTCTGGGTCACAGTGTAGTCTTGCCTACAAGCAGATAAGTGTGGATAATCTTTTTTTAATGTATTTTTTTCTTCCTTCCCCTTCCCCTGCCCCACTCTAGAGATGGGCACTATTAGACACAAACAAGTGTGTGTATACAAATAAATATATATGTGTACACAATGTACATATATAAAATTCTTCTATATGCACTTCTATTTATCAGTTCTTTCTCTGGAAAATGAGAATGAATATGATTATAGCAGAATACTACTGTGCTATAAGAAATGATGAACTCAATGATTTTATAAAAACAGGGAAAGACTTGCATGAAATAATGAAGAGTGAAATGAGTTAAACCAAGAGGACATTACATATAGTAACAATATGTGTGTGTGTGTGTATGTACAATCTCTCCAACTACCCAAAAACTGAGAAAAGTTTCAAGAGTTACAAATATTATCTTTCTATGTAGGAATGTAAACAGTTCAACTTTAATAAATCCCCTATGATTTCTCTTTCCTGTTTACCTTTTCATGCTTCTCTTCATTCTTGTGATTGAAAGTCAAATTTTCTATTCAGCTCTGGTCTTTTCATCAAGATGCTTTTTCATTGAATGACCATTTTTCCCCCTGAAGTATTATACTCAGTTTTGCTGGGTAGGTGATTTCTTGGTTTTAATCCTAGTCCCTTTTACTTCTAGAATATCATGTTCTAAGCCCTTTGATCCCTTAATGTAGAAGCTGCTAGATCTCATGTTATCCTGATTATATTTCCACAATACTCAAATTGTTTCTTTCTAGCTGCTTGCAATATTTTCTCCTTGACCTGGGAATTCTGGAATTTGACTACAATATTTCTAGGAGTTTCTCTTTTGGGATCTCTTTCAGAAGGTGATTGATGGATTCTTTCAATATTTATTTTTCCCTCTAGTTCTGGAATATCAGGGCAGTTAATAATACTTCATGAAAGATGATGTCTAGGCTCTTTTTTTGATCATGGCTTTCAGATAGTCCCATAATTTTTAAAATGTCTCTCCTGGATCTATTTTCTAGGTCAGTTGTTTTTCCAATGAGATATTTCACATGGTCTTCTATTTTTTCATTATTTTGATTTTGTTTTGTAATTTCTTGATTTCTCACAGAGTCATTAGCTTCCATCTTCTCCATTCTAATTTTTAAAGAACTATTTTCTTCAGTGAGCATTTGAACCTCCGTTTCCATTTGGCTAATTCTACTTTTTAAAGCATTCTTCTCCTCATTGGTTTTTTGGTACCTCTTTTGCATTTGAGTTAGTCTGTTTTTAAAGGTGCTGTTTTCTTCAGCATTTTTTAGGTCTCCTTTAGTAAGCTGTTGACCCACTTTTCATGGTTTTCTTGCATCTCTTTCATTTCTCTTCCCAATTTTTCCTCCACTTCTCTTACTTGATTTTCAAAATCCTTTTTGAGCTCTTCCATGGCCTGAGACCATTGCATATTTATTTTGGAGGTTTTGGGTGCAGGAGCCTTGATTTTTTTTTTTTTTTATGCCTTCCTCTATTGGTATGCATTGTTCTTCCTCCTCAAAAAGGATAGAAGAAAATACCTGTTCACCAAGGAAGTAACCTTCTATAGTCTTATTTTTTTCCCCATTTTTGGTCACTTTCCCAGCCAGTTTCTTGACTTTTGATTCCTTTGTCAAGAGGAGGGTATACTCTGGGGACATGTAAGTTCTCAGTTCCTCCAAAGTGGAGCAATCAAAGGAAAGGAGCTTATTCCTCTTCTGATTGTGCTCTGATCTGGGAGCTACTGCAAGCTTTTCTGTCCAGGATCTGCAAGTATGATTTCCTCTCCACAACAACTGCCTCCTGTTCTGGCACACCAGCACTCTTCCTCACTCGAGGGCTGCCACTCAAGGCTGAGACTCAGTTGAGGCACTGATTCCCTCAGGGTCACTAGGCAGAGGTCTACAAAAATAGATGCTGCCACCCTTCTCACCCAGGTGAAAGAGCTTTCTCACTGACCTTTGAAGCTGTTTTTGGCATTTGTTGGTTGAGTAATCTGGGAACTGCAGCTGCTGCTGGGAATTCCACCCCCTCAGGCCCATTCCAGTCATGTCTGAGCCATGCTATGTGGCCAAAGCTGGGCCAGGCTCTGTGTTCTGTGCTCCACTCCAAGACTGGGGTGATAGGCCTTTCTTGTCAGCCTTCCAGGCTGCCTTGGACTGGAAATCTCTTTCACTCTGTTGTTTTGTGGCTTCTGCTGCTCTAGAATTTGTTTAGTTATTTTTTACAGGTATTTCATGGACTGTGTGGGGAGAGCTCTTACAGGTCATCTTTCTACTCCACCATCTTGGTTCTGCCCCTCAGTTCAACTTTTAACAAGAAATCTATACCATGCATGCACACATACATATATAATAAATTAATAAATAATCTAGATGGTAGAAGATGAATGTTGATAGCATATTAGTAGCATGTTCTGTCTTCCTCCTCACAAAGCAGAATTTAAGTTCCTAATTTTGTTTGGATGGATGGATGGATAGTTAGAGACTATATTAAATTTTTACAGTCATGCACTGTGTAAAGAAGTAGGGATACAAAAGCAAGCAAAGCAGTCTCTACCTCAATGAGCTTACATTTTAATGGAAAAAGATAACACATATAAGGAGAACTGAACAGGACTGGAAATACAGTTGGAGGCATGGAAACAAATAGACCCAGAACCATGGAAGCTAAAGTAAAATCTCACTGATCAGAGTTGAGTATGCAGAGGTTGAGTCCAGGTTACCTGTGGGGAAGAGATGGAAATGATGGTCTGCAAAACAAGGAATGGTATGAATTGGTGCATGAAGATAATGTTAAAAGGAAATTACATAGAAAAGGTCCTTGCTGAGAGAGATCGATTGACTTTTGTAGAATCATGAAGCTAGTATCAGAGGCATGATTTAAACTCATCTTCACTTCAAGGCTAGCACTCAATCCACCTAGTTGACTATGCATGTGTGTATATGTGTGTGTGCATGCATTTATGTGTGTAGACACATCTCTCCCAATAACACTGAAGCTCTTTGAAGTTATGTAACAGTGGGATCTATCCAAAGACTATCTGTCCTATCTGTCATAATATTAGGTCTAGCCAAAGGAAGTCGCATGAAGAAGGTACTTGCCTAGTAAAATGATGGAGTAGTCTTAACACTGGAGAGGATGTTAGAGGGCATCTAAACTAATCCACTGATTTTACAAATAAGGAAGTGGGGGCCCGGAAAGGTAAAATAACTTGCCTAAGGTCACATAGAATGTGTCAGAACTGGAATTTGAACTCTATTCCTCTCCAAATCCATAAGTCTTTCTACTGTGTCACCCTGTCTACCACCTTGTAAGTGAACTGAATTTTGTATGTGTACTTTTAAATAAAAAAAAAATAAAACAAGTATAATGGCTTTTTAGGAATATAAACCATGAGACATAGCATCAATTGGCAGGTCTTTCTTTACTGTTATTTAAGTCATGCCCAAATCTTCATGACCCCATTAGTGGTATCTGGCAAAGACACTGAAGTGGTTTTCTGTTTCCTTCTCTAGTTTATTTTACATGTGAGGAAGCTGAGACAAACAGAATTAAGTGACTTGCTCAGGGTCACATAGCTAATAAGTGTATGAAGTTGAATTTGAACTTGGGTCTTCCTGACCCCAGGCTCAGCATTTGATACACTGCATTATCAAGTCACCCTAAGTCTTGCCTATGGTTCACAAAATCTCAATGGAAAAAATAACTTTATTTTTCATATAAACTTTACATAGGTAACAGGGAAAGGACCTTAGTGCAAGGAGAGGTATTAGGGTAGTCTTAATTAGCCAGTGCCTGTTGTTCGTATTGTAAAATTGTCCTTATTGTCAAAAAAGAATTATCTAACTAGAAGATGATGTCAATAGAAATAACTATTCAGCCAAATCATTCTACATACAGCAATTTCACATGTGCCAATCCCTAAGAGTTATTCTTAGGAGGAGTATTTCTCAATATTCACTTGAGCAAGGGAGTAGTACTCAAATATGCATTGCATGTTGTATAAATTAGGTGTTCTTCTAGTGTAGAAAATAAAATTAAAAGAGCACAAATAATCCCACTCTGTAAATGACAAAAGTTACCTTAGGGAATTACAAAATATGATCATCTTTCAGGTGTAGTGGCAGTACACTAGACACCTGTGAGACAGTAGCCTGTTTACCCTGTGGAGCCTACAAAATAGATAATGGGTAACTCTATTTCTGCCTTCTTTTTGTGAGAATTAATATCATTCAAGAATATTTCCATCTCGAAAATTGACACTTTGTTTTATAATAAAACTAGCACTATTTACACTAAACTATCCTTAGTTTGACATTTCAACAGTCTGTTCCTTTTTTTTTAAAATATTTTATTTGCATTTGTAAATGACCCCTTAATTCCAATTCCTCTGTCAGTAGTGGATAAACCTTTGTTTCATATGATGTTCTATTAGGCTATCATTGGGCATTTGCACCATAGGTAAAGATTTAGAAAGCCAAAAGCAAAATTATACAATAGCTTTCAGTTCATTAGGATTATAAATCTTCCAACTGCTATCTTAAGTAGAATTACTTCTCTTGAATAGAATGTTGGCCTTTGCAGTATAGCATTTTTAAGTAGTAAAAATCATTTTAATTAGCAGAAATTTTCACTCATATGAGAGGAAAACTTTTGAATCTCTGTATTGACATATAAAACATGGAGTTTTTCTGTTTTGAAAATATTGGATGAATAGCAATTTGAAAAAAAGATTAATGATTAATATTCTAACAGTAAGAAAAAATGAACAGGTCAAACATTAGGATTTCTTGCTCATGTTTAGCATGTCTCTATAAAAGGCAATAGGTGAGAGACAGCCAAGACTTTGACTTGTTGTGTATATAATATACGGTGAATAACAGCTCTAAATAGTACCAAAGATGATGATGCCAGACAACTGAAGAGTGGTTTGGGAGGGGTGAGGAGGGAATAGGGGCAGGAGTGGAGAAAGGAATGAAAGGGAGAGTGAAAGAGAGGCATCTTTTTCTTGCTTTGAATTGGCAAGCTTAGTTGATAGAATCTTCTAAGTCCGAGTGCTGACACACTAATAAAATGGCACTCTATGTCTAAGAAACTTAGATTCTTGTATGAGTTTCCTGCCCTCCCTTCGAAAAATGAACCACAAGAATTCACATGAGTAATTGATATAAGGATAATGCTTTCATGAACATCAAAATTGGATTAATATCCATTGATGGGATTTATCTCTATATAAAGAATCTCTATGTTGATGCGCTAAACTAGTTTTGAAATTACTACTACACTGAAGAAAGTCTATCAAAATAAATTTTGTGACCTTTATTTCTTTTTATGTATATGTTGAATTTGTTAATCTCTTTGAGAATTCAGTTTTTGACTATTTAATGAATGTAATAGAGAAGTTATCCTAAATTTTAATTCTTCGCATTCAAAAAAGTATATCTTTGAGTAAAAATCACATACATTATGTATATACTTCTTGTGTGTGCATGTGCGTGTGCGCGTGCATGCATGCATGTGTGTAGGTAAAGAGTTGGCCAATGAATTTCTGGGTTTTTTTTTTTTACTCAAAAGGGGCAGTCCTTCTCTAAGATTCCATTTCCCTATCACCAAGGTATTGCCTCTTTATCCCTTACTTACTGAAAAGTTGTTTAGATTTGTTAAATTGTTAAATAAGATTTTCCTGAAGCTGAGGCAGTTGCCTTCCTCACAAATGGTTTTTTTCCCCAATTATGTTTTGTAAGCTAAATAGATAAACTGAAATTTCCCTACCCAAAGATGAAGTAAAATACCATAAACAAAACAAATCTCCTACTTCTGTCTCCTTTTTCTATGGCTTAGTTTCTCTACCCAATAGGAATAACATTTTGCTAGAGCATTTTGTAGGCAAAAAAAATTAAACACATTATTTTATATAATTTCTATTCATAGATCTCAAAACTAAAACGTTTTGAGAATGAGGAGAGACTTTGGAGTAAATAACAGGGCATAAGGGCTATGGTGCTCACTTGAAAAAGGAAGAAGGCAAAAATCAATACAAAAGAAATAGAGAAAATAACAAACCTAAAAACATGTTTATGGGTTTATTGGTTTATAACCTTAAATATAAATGATTAAACAACCTAGTTATAGGAAAGAGAATGACCACGCATGAGAAAGAAATACTTGGACACAGAATGTCCAAATGATACTCCCTTATCCAGGAATATTGAGCAAACTGTGGTTTATCTAGCAGTCATGTTTCTTATTTCCCTCCTTTTCCTCAACCTTCCAAACTCTGAATTACTCATTAACATCTCTACCATTCACTGTTGCTAAAGTGAACAAAGATAAAAGACGTGACCCTCTTTTGTTGCTGCCATTGCTGCTCATTAATGTTTCTGACAGTGAGGCAATGATCTGAAACCATTGGTGGATACTATAAACGTTTAATTCGTTGCTTATACTATCTTCATGCCCTCCCCCCCACTACTATGAACAGCTATGAATTGATTGCTGTAGATTAAAGGGAAGATGAAAGAAAACCATTAATAAATAGCGGTTGGTAGGTTGTAAATTTCAATTGGTTTGGTAACTCATAGTGAGAAAATAGGAGTACAGGTTATACAACCGTATAGAAAAAAGTATCATCCTTATTATGATGTAAAATTATTAGTATTTAGTATACATTAACAAATTTAAATGCCTTTTTTTCTTTCCCTTCCTGTTTTCTCTTTTAGGATACCTTTAAAGGGCAGCCTTGTGGATGGCCCCGAAGCAAGCCAGATGGAACAGGATAGAACCAGCCATGTTGAGGGCCACAGACTAAGTCCATTCCTGATACCACCGCCTTCTCACCTTTGCCAAGCAGAGTCATTGGCAGTCAAGCTACAGAATGGCAGTCCACTGACAGAGAGGCCTCATCCGGAAGTAAATGGTGAAAATAGGTGGCTATCGTTCAAGAACAGTTATGGAATGCCCCCTCCGAAGGGAAGCCAAAATAATTGTGTCAGCCCAGACTTCCTACATGAAGATAGAGAGTATCCCAAATGTATGCAAAATGGGGGAATAAAACGTACATCGAGTGAGCCTTCCCTCTCTGGATTCCATCAGAACAAGAAAGTGAAACAAGATCAAGATGTCAATGGGGAAAGAGATGACTTCGGGGGAACCCAAGAAAGAAATAATCAAGGCGAAAGCAGCAGTCAACCAAATGTCTCCAATTCATGTAACAAGGTGCCTGTGAACTTCCCAGTTCAGGAAGAATCAACCTCAGATTTTCTCTGCTCTGCAAGGCATAATTGCAGTGGGACTGAAAACCCAGAATTCAAAATTCAAATTGAGCAGGAGAGGAAAAATGTTAGTTACTCGAACAAGAATATTGTATTATATCTTAAAAACAAGGCAGTGCCAATGCCTAATGGTGCTACAGTTTCTGCCTCTTCTATGGAAAACAAACATGGTGAACTCCTGGAAAAAACACTGTCTCCATATTATCCAGACCATGTTTCCATTGTGATGCAGAAAACCACATCTCACATAAATGCCATTAACAGTCAGGCTACTAATGAGTTGTCCTATGAAGTCACTCATTCATCCCATACCTCAGGGCAGATCAACTCCTCACAGACCTCAAACTCTGAGCTGTCTCAGGTACCAGCTACAGTGGTGCCTGAGGCCTGCAGTGCTGATAACTCCAGTATACCAGCTACAATGCCAGGCAGTTATCCCCTTCAGAAGCCAGAACAACAGGTGCAGCAACAACAGAAACCCGTTTTTGAGATATGTCCCTCTCCGGTAGAGAACAGTAATCACCAAGGAACCACAGAGCTGGTACCTGGTGAAGAATTCTGTCTAGGTGCTGGCAACAACCTTCAAATTCCTGGTGGCTCCTCTGATGGATATTCAAAGCAAACTAAAATGAGTGGAGCTTACTTGAAGCAAAACTCTGTGTTTGCTAAGGATTCTTTCATTGCCACTACACCTCCACCACCACCCCAATCATCTCCTCTTCCTTTTCCTCCTCCTCCAGTTCCTCAACCTCCTTCAGAAATGGAAAGAACTGTGCATGATGAGATGACACAGGAACCCTATCACTACCCTAGCCAAAGTGAAGAAAGTCTTCTAAGGGAAAGGAAGAATGAGGGGCTGTCAGAGGGCCCTATGTCCCAGAGTCCTGACCTATCCACATGTGCTACCAAATCGTTGATGTTTCCAGAGAAGCCTCAGAATAACTGTGTCCACAGAAATGAAATGCCAGCTTCCATGATGGCATCCACAGTTCCCTCATGCTCTGAGGAAAGAAAGCCAGTGTCTGAACAGCTCAATCAGAGACCAGAAGTCACTGGAAGGGGTAGAGACCTCCAGCAACACTACCAGAAGCTGATTGGACAAAAAAAACAAGAAATGCCAAGTGAGAAGGAGAGGAAGGAGGCAAAAGAACACATACTACAAACTCAGTCATATGTGAAACCAGGCTGGATTGAGTTGACTTCCTCTCACTTTCATCAAGGAGAGTCTTACCCAAAGTCTAAGGAGGAATTACTGAGGATGATGCTTCAGTATCAATCCAATAAAGTCGCTCAGATGACCCCAAAACAATACACCAGGGGCCCCAACATATCCAAAGGAACCCCAGGGCAAACTTACATCCAGAAAACAGTGCAACAGGATCAGATGCCCCAGATGTACCAAATGGAGAGTGCCCAAGCGCAGTCTCAGGCCCCGATGGACCAGTTCCAAAAGCCTTCACCCCAAATGCCCCTTCCCAAGTTGGAATCTCCACTCCAGGCCCATAAGCAGACACACTGCATGCCAAAATTTCCTTTTCAGGCAAGACCAGATCCCCAAACCGAGAAACCCTTAGGCCCATCACTGAAGCAGCCACACTTGAACCCTCAAGCTGTGGAGACTGAGCCATTCTTACCCACACACCTCTCAAAGCCTTCGCTGCAGAAACAGGCAGCTCAGGTACAATTGCCTCGGAACGTGCCCCTCCCTCTAAACCATCAGCAGCAAAAACTCCAAGGGAAGAATAAAGAACCAGGGGCCCAAACATTTCCTCATCCACATGGTAGCAACGAACAACAGAGAGAAAGGTCTTCCTTTGGCCAGATGAAAAGGGAGGGATGCCTTCATTCTGACAGTCAGTATAGCAAGGCAAATGAGTTCCTGTCTCATAATACACGTGTGGGGCTAGAGCAGGGACATAATATCAATACCAGAAACTCTTCTTATAGCCAGATGCTGAAATCCAACATAAACAACATGCAGCTTTCATGCCAAAACAACGTGCACTTGACTTTAGAGAGGAAAGAAAATGCCATCAATTCCGAATTCCACATAGGAAACAAAACAAAGGATTTGCAGCATATGCAATACTTTCCAAATAATACACCTTCAAAGTCAGGTGCGTCTCATGGGTGCTTTCAAGAACAGGGACGTAACATGCAGCAAGCATCGACCCATCAGCAGTTACCCCCACAACAGCCGCAGGGATATCACAGTAAGAACCAAGGTTTGCCTAGCAAGCCGGCAACCCAGGACCTTCAGCAAAGGTACTCATTGCATCACCAGTCAACTCCCCGGCCTGTCCCTGAACAGAGGGCAGGTCACATTCAATCGCCTCCACAGAAGGACTTTCAAAAGCACGCGGCTCTTCGGTGGCACCTCCTGCAAAGGCAAGAGCAGCAGGCTAAGGCGGAGGCTTGCCACAGACAGATGCTAAAGCCAATTAAGGTAGAAGCTGGAGCTAAGCCCAATGCCTGTATGCGCTCCTTGGCTGGAGCGCCAGACAACAAAGCATTAAAGAAAGCTGCAAAGCAAGAAGTTCAGCACTTGGGGTATGATCAGACACAACAAAAGAGCATCATTGAAACCATGGAACAGCAGCTGAAACAGATTCAGGTTAAGTCCCTGTTTGATCACAAGGCCCTTACCATCAAATCACAAAAGCATGTGAAAGTGGAAATGGCAGGGCCAGTCACTGTGTTAACTAGAAATACCAGTGCTTCAGAACTTAATGGGCATGCCCCAATATCAGAGCAGCAAACAGCTTCTTCCTCTGAAAAAACACCCACAAAAAGAACAGCTGGTTCTGTTCTCAATCATTTTTTAGAGTCACCTTCCAAGTTACTAGATACACCTATAAAAAATTTATTGGATACACCTGTCAAGACCCAATATGATTTCCCGTCATGCAGTTGTGTAGGTAAGTGCCAGAAATGAAACTGAAACACATGGTGTTCATCCAGAATTAGCAAATTTGCCTTCAGATGTGAGATTGTCTTTTTTTTTAAACCAAGTCTACTGGCAGTTTATAGAGAATCATAAAAATCTTAAGCTTGTATTTTTGTCCTTTCAATTAAAGATGCTAGTGCTATACATGAAAAACATCAGCACTATACTAACTTTTTTTCCAAAACAATTGTGCATGTTCATTTATTTTATGTGCAAAGTCTTTTAAAAATATATGTTTATCTGTTTGGGATTTTTCAATCTGTTTATCCCTCTGCATCCCATATCTTTGTGAGGGAGACTATGAAAAGAAATCTAGTGAAATAAGAAAATGGTATCTTAAAAAGTTCATTTAGGAGTTTTCTAAGATCAACGTTGAATTTGGCCATGTTAGCATTTTTAATTGTACTTTTTATTTATAAGGAAACAAGTCTGTACTCTGCTAATGAACTGTGAAAAATTATAACATAAACTTTGGAAGTGTCTTTTCTGAGTATTTATGTCCCAAATTTTCCCCATCCCCATGATTTTTTTCATTATTCTTTCCATTTTATCTTTAAAATATCATGCACTAATAACCAAATTGGTATCCTTTTTAAAAGTTTTTTGTTTTAACTCAGGCTATTTAATACATCCTAGAGATGTAGAGAGGCCTTTGTGTCTTTGAGTACAGGATTTATGGTTGAGAAAGAAAGAGAACCAAATCTCAAATGACCCCGCTTTGCTGATATTAAAAGGCATGCTATTTGGAAGAACATTAAGAAATGGCATATTGGATAAGACTGATGGTCCACTCAGACCAATGTTCTCTTTCTGACCATGGTACCAAAAGCCACTTTGTAAGGATAGGCTAAGTCAAGACCAAGACTGCTTGTTTTTCTCTAACAAGCATACATAGCTCACAGCAGTCTTTTATAGTTGATGCTAGATTAAATCATAGCGTAGGGTCCTTCCTTCCCTTCTCTTATCCTCCAACCCCCACAATCTCCAAAGCATTCATATATACATATATTACATATGTGTATGTATATATACATACATATATTGCTGAGAGCAAGGGGAAAAATTAGATGTTCCATTTATGTGGCCTGTTTTTTGCTTTGTTTTATTTTCCTGCAAATCATTCCATGCTAAAGTGGGAGGGGCTAAATAATGAGGTTGAATTGTCTTCTTAATTTAAAAGGATTCCTTGAATAATTTAAGGAAATAAACAGTCTAATTTTGAGGTTGTGGCAAAACACAAGGAGGAAGGGAGGCTCTTAAGAATACAATTAACTGTATCCTTGAAGATAAATTTTGTTAATGTGTAATAATCCAGGTGACAGACAATTCTCTTCAGCTTTTAAAATAACTTTATTTCATTTAAAAATGGAAGTTGTGGTTGATGTGACATATAATATGTTCTAATTCGCAACACAATTTTCCTGATTCAGTTCTACTTACTTGTCCCCCACTCCAAAAAAAAAGGGTGGTCAGTGTTTTTCCTCCCCATGTTTGAAATACACATTTAAATACACTCTTTATGCAGCTGCCCTTCTTATTAATCATTTGGCACAATTTCTGGTACAAGATCAGGCAACTAATTTGCTCATCCTGTAAATTTTTTTTCTATATAACAAGTCACATTTAGGGCCCTTGATGTGCAGTTGGGGATAAGCTTTGTGAATGTAGCCTTTATACTTAGTATAATTGAGGTCTAAAATAATAATCTTCTATTATTTCAACAGAGCAAATTATTGAAAAAGATGAAGGTCCTTTTTATACCCATCTAGGAGCAGGTCCTAATGTGGCAGCTATTAGAGAAATCATGGAAGAAAGGTAATTAACACAAAGGCACAGGGCAGATTAACGTTTATCCTTTTGTGTATGTCAGAATTTTTCCAGGCTTCACATACAAAGACGTAAACAATTGTAAATCAAGTAATTACTGGTAGGCTTAGCTACTCCAGTGTTGCCAACATTACACACTGTGCTATTCACCAGAGAGTCACAATATTTGACAGGACTAATAGTCTGCTAGCTGGCACACACTGCCCACTTTGAGGTGGGTGCCAGAAAACCCAGGCAAGAACAAGAATTAGCCAACCTGCAAGGCACAGGAGTGTTGGCAAGGGTTGCAAAGACAGACCCAGATCTGGCTTTCCCCTGCTGATGATAAAGCATGAAAGAGAAAAGAGAGAAAATGTGGACAGAGAAGTGAAAGAGACAAATTTACCTTCAGTTGCCAATTAGCAACTTACTAAGAAAGTTGCCCTTTATGAACAAAGAGGAAACTGTGAGACATGGAATATGACAGAGATTCTGTTTATAACAGCACTTCCATAGCTGCTAGTTTGGCCTGTGGAATGATTTCCCACAATCTACAATAGCTTTATCTGTGAGTTACCGGCCATTGTGAGAGTGATCCATGAATGTTAGGGTCTTATGGCCTCCGTGTCATAGGCATCAATGAGGGTGGTTGAGTCCCTGCATCCACCCAGGATGCCTTTCCTTTGTTAATATTTTATCTAATCATTAAAATACATTATGATGCCTCAGACAGAGAAGAAATGCTTAGCTTGAATCCTACCTCATTCCTAAGCCATTCTTGCTAGCAAGTTAGGCACTTAAATGCATACAAATGCACTAATGATCCATCCCCTAGTGGTCTGCTAGTAATAGTATATCTAGCTAAGTGCCTGACTCATTAGCAAGGAATGCCCAAGGCATAAGGGAGAAACAGAACCCACTGTTTAAGGTTATCTTTGCTTCTAAAATGCATGCCTAAGAGTTGGTCTATGTGTTAAACTAGACCCTCAATGGAAATAAAGGCACTGCAACCTCCAAAATCTTTTATGAATTCTGTAAAACTTCAAAATGACTACACTGAGTAATGAATGAAAATTAAGTGTATGGTTCAGATGGCTCCATTTAGCTAAATGAAAAGAAGTCTTGTGGCCTGTGAAATTTCAATGGCTATCACCTAATTAGCACTATATTCAAAATTGTCCTTTACAGCTTGTCAATATATTGTTCTATTGAGAGAAATAAAATTGAAACAACTTATTCTTACTCACTTTCAATGGTTCAGACCTGATTTTTAAAAGTAAATGGTAGAGTCCTTTTAAAAATGTTTTGGTCATAGAATTGGGTGTGCTTTTGTTGACCACATTACCAAGTCCATCTTCTGATTGCACGTGTGTGTGTGTGTGTGTGTGTGTGTGGTTTTGTGTTTGTTTTTGTTTTCTAAGGTTTGGACAGAAGGGTAAAGCTATTAGGATTGAAAAAGTCATCTATACTGGTAAAGAAGGCAAGAGTTCTCAGGGATGCCCTATTGCCAAATGGGTAAGTAAAGTCAGACAAAGCATCAGAGTACTTTGATTAATCCTACCTTCGATATGCAGCTGCCAAAAATAAATACATATATGCATATATATGTATATTTATATGGCCTGAGTTTTTAAATTAAATTTTATTTTCTTTCAATTAACAATCATTTATTCTCTCCCTTCCATATTTCCCCTTCTCCCAATTAAAGCAAAAATGAAACAAAATCCCTGAAACAAATTTGCATAGTCAAGCAAACAAATTCCCACGTTTTCCTGTCCAAAATTATGTCTCATTCTTCATTTTAAATCCATCGCCAATGTCAGCTCCTCAAGGGACTGTTTTTAAGTTTTCTTTGTATATTCTTCAGGGCTTATCCCAGTGCCTCACATTTAGTAAACACTTAATAAAATTCTTGTTGGTTGATTGGAAAAAAAAATATGAGCTCGTTAGCAATTGGAGCTTATTTGAATATTATAAAAGAAAAAGTACTTGCTGATAACTGTTCAGAGCTTAGTTCATCTGAGAATGTAAGCCCATATTGATGTCATAACTATAACAGCATTTATGCACTCTAAGATTTGCAAAATGCTTTATAAATATCATCTCATTTTATCTTCACACAACCCTAAATGTTAGGTGCTATTGTTACCATTTTCCAGATGAGGCAGAGATTAAATGACTTCCCTAGGGTCACACAAGTAACAACTGTCTGAGGCTGGACTTGAACTCAGATTTTTCCTGACTCCAAGTCCAGTGCTCTATCCAGTGGGTCAACCCTTCATCTAACAAAGAAGGCAAATGTCCTTATCACCCCATACTGGACACACTGAAGCTAGCATTTACAAACAGTTACCTGATATACTGAGCTAAGCAATGAAGAATTAGGTATCTCTCTTCTTGTCCATAGAAAAAGGTGAGAGTCCCTATCTTCAGGCATCAAAAGCAAAGGAAGTCTACTAGGATCTGATGAACAGAGTTCCAGTTTTGCAGTACATCTGAACATGTGATTGTGCTTTTATATGCTACAAGTAACTATTTGGTTTTGTTTTGTTTTGTCTGTTTGGGCTGGTGGTGGTTCTTTGTGTTTGCGGTGAAACTGTGGTCAATACAGGTAGTTCGTAGAAGTTCCAATGAAGAAAAGCTACTGTGTTTGGTGCGGGAGCGAGCTGGCCATACCTGTGAGGCGGCTGTCATCGTCATCCTTATCCTGGTATGGGAGGGAATCCCACTCTCCCTGGCTGACAGATTATACTCTGAACTCACTGAAACGCTAAGGAAATATGGCACTCTCACCAACCGACGGTGTGCACTGAACGAAGAGTAAGCCAGTTGCATTTTTTCTTCATTTATTTCATTGAAATACCACCAGAAATCGAAGTTCTGTTGGAAGGTCCCAAATGAATTAGTTGGAAGGCTTAATTGTTACAGGGCAATCATGAGATTTGAGCCGTAGTACTGGCTCTGTCCCAATGGTGAAGTAATAGAGTCCCCATGTCTACATTTTGGGATATGAGAGTTGAAACACTCAGGCATGCTGAATGAAAATGGTTTGACATCATTCAAGGTCTGGCTAGCATTTACCAAAAATAAAGGTATTAATTATTCGTATTTGAATAGGAATTAGAAGAGATATGTCCAGGAATTAAGTGAAGGTGACTAGAAAACAAGAGTCACAGTGTATTTTTTCTGTCCTATGGCTCTTGTGTGACCTAACGGCTGAGTCACCCCTACAATAAATCTGATTAAGACTTTCGTAAACCAAGGGCAAATATGCCTGTGATTTTAGAGAGGCAGATTTTTTGGTCAAGTGTATTAATACATGTAGGGCAGCTTAAGTGAAGCAGTGGATGGAGTACCAAGCCTAGGATCAGGAAAACTCTTCTTCCAGAGTTCAAATCTGGCCTCAGAAATTTACTGTGTGACCCTGGGTAAGTCACTCACCCTGTTTGCTTCAGTTTCCTCATCTGTAAAATGAGCTGGAGAAAGAAATGGCAATCCATTTCAGTATCTTTGCCAAAAAAATAAACAAAACTCAAATGGAGGCATGGAGAGTCAAATGCAACTAAAATTACTAAACAACATTAATATATAGATAAGAGCAAAATATAGTAATCCACAGTGATGAATTAGAATTCTAAAGTCTGGAAGAACTATGCCTTTTAAAAATTGATGATTCCAAAAACTGGATGGATAGGGAATAGATATTATAGACATTCACAGCTGGCCTGACGCAACTTCGATCAAAAGGTTGCTATTAGACAAGCCATAATAATTGAAATATTCTTCTGTACCTATGATTGAGGGTCTTCAGGATTATTATTCTGGCCCTAACCTTATTTACAGAAAAAAAATACTTTCTTGGTAAGCTCAGGTATCTGTCTTTACTCTTTCTATTTCATCCATACTTATTGAGAAAAGTATCGTAGGGTCATAGAACATGGAAGAAAGTTCAGAAGCCATCTCAACTCCTTCAGTTTACATATGAGCACACATAGGTTAATTAGGAAAGTTTAATTGACTTACACGTGTTCACACAGGCAGTAAGCTTCAGAGGTAGGATTTGAACACAGGTCCAATTTCACTCATCATCTCCTCCTCCTCCTCCTTCTATAAAACTCTTGGTATAATAAAGTGAACCCTCACTCCAAACTTGTGCTCAAAGCAGAAGTCATTTTCATTTCACCTCATGAGAAATTAGCAGTTATTCCAATCACTATTAAAGAGAATATTTACAGCATGAAATTCAGTCATAATACTCTGACAAGTGTGTATTACACTTATATTCAGTTGCACAATCATTAAACTTTCCCTTCCTTTTCTTCTTCTTGTATCTTTTTCTTTCCCTAAAATGTATGAAATAGATTGTTAGGTTTACATATCCCCTTCTCAGTGAAGCTTTTCCTAATCCCTCCAGTTGGTCGTGTTCCTTCAGATTACTTTTCATTTATTTGAAATACACATTTTATATATATTTATGTTTGTGTCTGATGTCTTCCCCTATGGAATGGAAGGTCTTTAAGGATAAAGATGGCTTCATTTTTGTCTTTGCATCTCCAGTATCAAGCTTAGGTGAGGAAGGGGGCAGGGTGGGAGACTTGGCAGGGGTGGGGGGAGAGAAATACCTTCATTTTGGATGGTGATCAAACTCCAGCAATGAATTATAATTGCTCTAAAGTGACTTTTTTGAACAGATGAACTTACCAAAAACAGTTTATATAAAATATTCTCATATTTTATATTTAAATGTTTTAATAATTTAAAATAAAAATATATGTATATACATATATTCTTATTCAAAATTTATCACATTTTTATATCACCAAAATTTATCCTAGTATCTCTCCACTTCCCCCTTCAAGAGAGCCATCTTTAATATTTTGAAGACAAAAAAAATATCTGAAAATATACATGCAATAAAACACATTTGTGGATCACCTACCTCTACAAAGTGGTGGGGCATATGTCTTCCTTTATCTCTTCCTTGGAACCATTCATATATTCTTATGGTAGAAGTCAAAGTTGAGGTTCTCTGCCCAAAACAGAAGAAATTCCACATCTGGGACTACTCATTTAGATTTAAACATTCAAAGTTAATCAGGCATTGCCACTAAATTTATTGATACCCTGTGCCTTACATTGCATGCCTAATATTCCATTTCTCAGAAAAACCCTCTGGGAGCAACAGTCATTTGGGAAATTTGAAATTTGGTTCCAGTGTTTTTCTTCAAACAAAAATCAACTGTTTCATCCAACAAACAAGTTTCCCCAGTTTCTGTTTTGTGACTAGGCTGTATCAGTCATGTATTCAGTTTGAGTGAGTTGGGGTGGTATATCTGCCATTACAGTGGCCCCCCAGTGTCCCAAATGCTTTTCTATCATAAGGGCTAAACTGGAACTCATCTTATTTTTAAACCCCACTTTGCACTACCTGTGATACAATGTTAAATGAGGTATATATGTGTGACACAAAAAGACTGTTGACATCTGAAGGGGACAGTATATCTAACCACACAACTAGCAACATTAGAGGTTCTTTGATTCCACAGACGAACCTGTGCCTGTCAGGGGTTGGATCCAGAAACCTGTGGTGCTTCCTTTTCTTTTGGCTGCTCATGGAGTATGTACTACAACGGATGTAAGTTTGCCAGAAGCAAGATCCCAAGGAAATTTAAGCTGCTTGGGGATGATCCAAAAGAGGTTGGTTTTCCATTTTGAGCTGTTAACTTCCTTCTGTCTCATGTCTTTCATCTCTTGTAGAGTTACCAGATCTATTCTTTTAGGAACTCGTGAATACATAAGAGCTCATAAGACTGAGAGCTGGAAGGAGACCTTAGGAGACCATTCAGTTCATTCATCCAATTTTACAAATGAAGAAACTGAATTCATATGAATGAAGGGGGACTGACTTAGTTAAAGTTATGCAGGAGTAAAGAGGTGACCTTCGATTCAAGCCCAGCATCTTTCATTCTGAATACCTATGTATTTCTATTATACCACATTAGAGGTAGTGGATGAACAGAATGTCAGCTAAATTACATGTATGAATTGTCAGTGGTAGAATGTGGAAATTGTTTACAATTGCCCTGAATAGTAATTCAAGCTTGAGTGAAGCAGTGTCATCTAGCATTCATGGGAAGAGCTGGACCTGCACTCAAAGGAGATAATGGGTTTAAATCCCGCCTCTGAGACTCACTAACTGATGAACTTGGACAAATCACTTCACCTCCATGAGCCTCAGTTTCCTCATAATGCAAAAGTAGTGGCTTGGACTCTGTGACCTGTAAGGTCCTTTCTAGTTCTAAATCCATGATACTGTAAAGGAGTGAACTTAGTCTAGTGATTTCGGTTTGCATCTTGGCTCTTCCTGTCAGTCAACTAGACTTTATTGAGCATTTACTATATGCCAGACACTGTGCTAAGTACTAGTAATATGAAGAAAGGTAAACTAACAATTTCTACCTTCATCTCTATGACCTATAAAATGTGGGTGATTGTATCAGTTCTCAACAGTCCCACAGAATGGATGTAAGGACTCAGTGAGCTAATGTAGATGAGATCTCCATAAAACTGTAAAGCATTATATGAATGTAGTGAGATGGTGGTGATACTTATATTGGAAATATATCATCCTCATAGAAATAGATAGGCAAAACATATTATTCCCCTTTATACTTTATCTTGATGTGAAATCCCAGTATTTTTGAGAATTGTCAAGATAGTGTTTAAGTTAAATGAAAATATGATGTTCTCTATAATTCTAATCTTACAGAAATGTAGAGGCCTTATTTTAGGCAGTGCAATCTGAAACAAGCCATACTTTCTATTCTTATTTATATTGTTTATTGCATATTGTTTTTAGTGAATACCATTATGAAAATGTTGCTCTTGGGTTTTAACAAAAACATTTATTGCTAATCTAGTGCAATTGTGGTATTATTACAAAATTAACTTGGTAATCAATTTATCAAAATTTGTTATTTACAATTTTTTTCCTTAAGAAAGGTTTCTTTGTCAAAGTACAGTGAGCTCTCTTCCCTCTCCTCCATTTCTTTTTAATGACTTTTGAGCATCATGTGGCCCACAGGTTATCAGTTGGATGATATGATCAATTATTGGTTGATTAAAAATCTTTGCATTTCAGCTGTGGTTGATCTTCCAGGAACCCAGAGCAAATCTGACAACATTTTATGTTACTAAGGGAATTTGAAGTGTAGTCAATGTATACATACAAGCTGAATTAGACATAATATTGACACTTATTACTGACTTTTTGAAAACTGGGTCTTATTCTATTTGGGGCTCTTATAGTTTGCTAATGAAGAATAGGAAAATAAAAATGGAAGTGTTCATGGATTAGTAATATAAAGGCTCCCTAAAGACATTCACATAGCTTCCATTTTAAAACATTACCTAAATGAACAAAATGTCCTTTTTAGTACATAAAAGTCACAATGATTTCATAGACCAAATGAACAGTGGCAGTTTTTTGACAACCAGTTTTATTTTACCCACTAAAAAGTAATTTCACATCCCTTCTATAAATTCTTATCTCCTGGAACGGGGATTCACATACACTCAATGGAAAAGGTGTCCAGTAATCTCTTCCCTGAGAATAGATAGGAGGACATAGTTTCAATTCTGAGTAAAATTACAGCAATTTATGAAGGATGCAAATCTGACTCACCATCTAAAATAGGATCGATGGAGACTATATGAAACTGCCACTCTTTTTACAGTTGATGCTGGGTTATCTCTTATTTGATAATGTATTTGTAGCTAAAATTAGAATTCTAAACATGAGACAAGTGTAGAGCAATTTAATATTATGAGATAATTTTACGTATCTATAAATGTGAGACAATGTGGTGTAATAGAAAGGCAACCTCTGAGTCAGGAGGTCCTAGGTTCAAGTCATATCCATGATATATACTGGTTGAGTGACCTTGGAAAATGAATTAACTTCTCAGTGTCTCCAGATGACTCTCTAAGGCTAGAAGTTGCTGATCTACTTTGGTAGAGGGAGATTCCTCACCAGGGAACTCCCTGCATTGTTGGAATGATGATCCTAGACTAAAAACAATTAACAGCAACAAAAACCCAGTATAGTTCATTTGGGAAGATGGCTGCTCTATTTCAACTGAAAATGTAAATGGGCATTTCTTATTTATGTTGAACAGACTCCAAGTCTTGCTTCAAGGATTTTATCCATATTGGAGAATTTGTTACGTTTTATTGATACATGGAAAACTCATTTTGACTTATTGAAATAATTTTTGTAAGCACTCTGAAACAAGAAGTTTATAAGTAGATATAGTAAACCCATGGTAGCTTTTCAGTGCATTATTCTCTTTATGTGCTAATGGGAAAGTGAGAGAACAGTGAAACATTTTTTCCTTTCCAAATGTGAGTTGTATTTCTGTAAGTATCAGATACGTTATTAAAAATGAAAATCAATCCAACAGACATCTCTAAAGATCTGGATATGTAGTAGAACATGGATAAAACATTTAGATGACTGGTCTCAGTTCACTTTGCATTCAAATATTATGGTGACATGCAAAAAAACATCCTATATTTAAGGGGTAAAGTTGTATAAGTAAGGGAATGCATTTTGATTTGCACCAAAGATACAAGTAATTCAAAGCAAATTGCCTTCATATGGAGACAAAGTAAATGTATATGTTAATTTATATAATATTTAATTTTATACAGGAAGAGAAATTGGAATCCCATTTGCAAAATTTATCTACTCTGATGGCACCTACATATAAGAAACTTGCACCTGATGCATATAATAACCAGGTAGGTTTAAAATAATTGGTGATATCACTGGAATAATGTACTTATTTTGCAATTTATTTAGCTTATGCTTTTCTTTGCTTAAAAAAAGGTAGGATTTCCCTGCTAAAACCTGTTATGATATTCTTTCCTGTGTACACAAAAATTAGGGACTCACAACCAGAAGGCAGAGAATAGGAGAGGAAAGGGGGCAGGGAAATGGAGAGAGTTTCTGCTATTTTTCCATTGTAATGATGAGTTTCCTATTGTTAAGTATTATTTCATCTTTATTTTTTCAGTCCCTTACATGTATTGTTTTTTCAACTGGTCTCTTTGGTCTTTGACATTTAATACGAGCTTCTGTGTTTTCCTTAATGATTGACATTGTTTATATCTACATCCCCACCCTTATTTTATATGTGTATTATAAATATAAAAGTGAAGATGTAGTGTGTTCACACAAATGTACATGCTTACATACACAGGTTGTAGCCAATTTACAAATAGGTTATGTTTGAAAAGTTCCTATGTAACTCAGTTTTTTTGGAATTCAGAGTATATTCTCTCATAGAAATAACATTCTAAGTGATGGTTAGCTTCTCAGGAAAGTACTTAATATACCCAAAGCATGATATTCTATTAATACTGTTATAAATCTTACCACCAACTATATAAACATTCCTATGAGAAAATGCATTCAAGTCTATAAACCAACAAGGATTTATTAAGGCTCTACTATCTGCCAAGCTCCATGCTAAGCATTCTGCACCCTAAAGTGGGATTCTAGGGGTTCTCAAGAGAGTAGAGAGCAGATAGTTGATTTAAATGCAGGTGCCCACTCCTGTACAGGGACCAGAAGCTCCCTGTCACTTGCCCTCCCCTTGTTAGACAGTAGAAAAAAATACTGACCCAGTTCCAAACCACTGGGGATGGTTCCAAGGCCTTAAGTAAGAATTTCTGCAAGGAGCAGACTAAAGAGGGTTACTCAAGGACAAGAAGCAGAAAGGGTGGGGGTAGGGCAGAGAGGGAACTGAGGGACAGGAGACTTCAAGTAGTCATGGGTAAATATCAATGGAGGAAAGGCTTTCTGACAATCTAATTCCTCCACCTTTATTCTGGGTACTTTTTAAAAATACTGTACTGACTTCCCCCTTAGAGCTGGAAGTGGCCTGACAGCTCACCTCAGACTAGCCCTGGAGAAGCAAAAAGAAACATGAATGGGGATCTAAGAGAAAGGAGGCCTAGAAAAATCCCAGTGTCATCATTGGAGAAAGAAAAGGTCACCGGTGGCTTCCTCTCTCAGTGGTTTCATGTATCTAAGAGTACATGAGTTAATGACTGACTGCATACATATATACAAGGTCAAAATTTTCCTGCTTCCCTATACTGACTGCTGAGTTTCTGGCACAGGCATCAACCTTTTTGCACACCTTATATCTACTTTCCAGAAGAGGGTGTCTTTATCATTAGACAAAATTTGGCTGCCAGTAATTTCTCCTTATTGGGTCAGTTCTGCTGAAACAAAGAGACAAGACTGTTGGGAATTTGGAAAACTGTTTAGATTGATGGTATTTAAAAGATGTCACTTTAGACCTATTCTGTCTACACAGCCAATCAAAGGAGGCCACACTGATTTGTGTGGTACCCAACACAAAGGGCCTCCAGGTAGGGTGATCTGCTCATGCTCCAAAGGTCCCTCAACCTCCATATTAGGCAATGTAGGCATTCCCAAACAAGCCTAACAGATGTATTTTTTGTCCATACCTGTTATTTCATCTGTATAAGGAAACTCCCCATAAGGAATTTTTTTCAATATGGAACAATACAGAGTGTTTAAACTCTCATATTTTTTTGATACTTGAAGATGGCTCTCATGAGCCATCTCCCTGCCTTTCCTCACTCCCAACTGAAATTTTGTCTTTTATAGGCTAAAGAACCTCTGTTCTTTCACCAAGCATAGTTTATTGACCTTTAACATCCTGGTTACCTTTCTCTGGATGCTATTACTGATAATTCTCTTAAAGTATGGTGTCCAGAACTGGTCATATTTCTTATGGTGTTCTGCCTGGTACAAAGTATGGGAAGTGGTTCCATCAGCCTCCTTGATCTGAATTCCATGTTTCACATTAAACAAGATCAACTGTAAATACCATTTTCATGTTTCACTCCCAGATAAATACTTCCCATCTTAAGTCATCCATGCTATTCCTGTGCAATGGATCTTTTTCCAGCCCTTAATTTTTTAAAATTATTACTTATCTATTTATAACATTTTTTTTTAAACTTTGAGTTTCAGGTTGTCTCCCTCCCTCTCACATCTCCCCCCACCCACGGAGAAGGCAAGCTGTATCATGTCAATCATGTAATTGCATGTGAAAGCATGCAAAACATATGTACATATTAGCTTTATTGCAAAATAAAGCAAAAAAAAATAAAGAAAATAAGAAAATTCAACTTCAATTAGCAGTCAGAGTTTATCAGTCCTCTCTCTAGATGGGGATAGCATTTTTTCATCAATAGTCTTTTGAAATGGTATTGGATCACTGTAACGATCAGAGAAGTCAAATCTTTCCCAGTTGACTGTCATTGAAATATTGCTGTTACTGTGTACAATGATCTCCCAATTCTCATTCCACTTTGCATCAGTTCATATAAATCTTGCCATGTTTTTTTTTCTGAAATTTGTCCCAGTTTCCTATATATTTGAGAAATGAGACCTTTATCAGAGAAACTGCTATAATTTTTGTGTAATTTCATTGTCTACCATAACATTCAGCAAAATGTAATTTCCTTGATTACCTCTTTTAATTAGGTCTATTTTAGATTTTGCTTTATCTGAGATCCTGATGACTACCCTTGCCTTTTTTACTTCAATTGAAGCATAAAGGATTCTGCTCTAGCACTTTATTTAAACTCTGTGTGTATCTTTCTATTCTAAGTGTGCTTAATATAAAATAAATTGTTGGATTGTGGTTTGTAATCCTTTCCACTATACACTTCTGTTTTATGGGAGAGCTCATCCCATTCCCAGGAATGATTAATTATATATTTCCATTTATCCTATTTTCTTCTGTTTATCCTTCTCCCTTTTAATCCTGTCCCTCCCACAAAGTTCTATTTTGCTTTTTGACTATTTTATCCCTTAATCCTCCCTCCCTCTTATAGTCTCCACCCTACACCAATATATCTCTTTTCCCTCTCCCCTATTTCCCTATTGAGTAAGATAGATTTCTATATCCAGCTGGGTTGTGTATATGTATTCTTACCTATTTGAATCAGTTTTGATGAGAGTGAGGTTGAAGCATTGTCCACCATTCCCTTCCATTTTTCTCTACTATAAAAGCTCTTCCTTGCATACCTCTTTTATGTAAGAAAATTGTCCCTGTTCTATCTTTCCTATCCCCCTTCTTCCAGCACATGCCTCTTTCTCACCCCTACATTTTCTTTTGAGATTGTCCCAACATAATTTATTCATACCCATGCCCTCTGTATGTGTAAACTTCTAACTGTCCTAATAATGATAAAGTTCACAGGAGTTGTGTGTATCATCTTCCCATATAGGATATAAATGGTTTAACTTTATTGAATCCCTTATGATAACTCTTTTATGTTTACCTTTTTATACTTCTCTTGAGTCTGGTATTTGAATGTCATATTTTCTATTCAGCTCTCATCATCCTATCAAAATGCTTGGAAGCACTAGTGTTTCTTTTTGCCTTGGAAATGTGACCAGGGTCCCTCCTCCCATGTGACCACTCTTCCCCAGGAGCTATTACTCAAAACTGCATATAGGCTGGTCAGTCCCAGCTGTACCTGCCAGCAAAAATGCCCTTGTAATCTCTTTCTAATCAGTTGTCCTACCTTACAATGGATTTTTAAAAAATAACAATTAAAGAACATATTCAACCGTGTTAAAATAAACAATTGTTTATATTCAATGATATCAAGCAAATACTTTCCATTGAATAAATTCAGTAGCTGAATAAATTATTATATATGGTGATTGAAATGCAGAGAAAACTTTTCTTTCTTGCAATAAAAATATTTTTCTAAATTCGGCTAGAATATTTGATAAACTCTGTATCTTGCCCATTTGTAGATAGCATGCCAAGTCATCCAGAAGTACTTGAAATATCAACATACTTTCAAAAGTTGACAGCTAAACAAATGCCAAAGCAAAACAAATAAAATGATGTACTAAGTAGAATGTGCTTTTAAAATATTGTTTTTGATAAACATTTTTGATGACTTTAAAAGCAACTGAACCGGTTTCTCCTTAAGCAGATGTGTTTATTCTGATGAGCTCAGTTCAGAGCTAATAACCCTAAAACAGTTTCTCACATTTAGCTTTGTTTGCCTTGCCCTACTTTTTAGTGAATAAGTACATATAAAGTCTATATGTACAAAATTACTTAAGCACATAGCTCTGTAGAATATCAACTAAAGACTAAATGAGATTAAAGAAATTCATGATTTGGTATATTGTCTATGCTCCTGTTGGAATAGAATTGTATTTTGGTTTAAGTACTATCCTGTGTCTTGGGTAGAGTTGTCAGTAAATGAAAAATATTGATTAAGCCTAGGTTTCTAACATAAAATGAGAACTATTTGCATCTTAGTCATTCATAGTTGTGGAAATTCAAAACATTATCATTAACTGAGAGACACAAATGACTCAAAGATAAAAGAACTTAATTCAAATAGACATATGATTAACCTCCATATTAAATTCTTTTTTCCTCCAGTGGAATATTTTCAAAATTATGTTGATGAAACTATATAGAAAGTAATTCAACCCTTGCAAACTCTGTACATTTTATATACATATATAGGGTGTCCCAAAAGTCTTAGTGCTCTTTTAAACTGTAATAGTTTAAATTGTGTGTGTGTGTGGGTGTGTGTGTATGTGCAGGCAGCTGATCAAGGGTGTTACTTGATAATCTTAGAGATAGATGGACGGATGGATGGATGGATGGATAGATAGATAGATGATAGATAGATAAACAGAAAGACATATGATGAGTTTAGAGGGTTTTATTTCTTCCTCTAGTAAAGAGGATATGAACATGTCACTTATCACCTGCGGGAGGATGAATCTCATTAGAATAAACTGATTGCACTGGTTCCTGTGAGATAGAGTCTTACGGAAGGAGCTATCCTTTGTGCTAGCCTTTCAAAGGTCAGCTCAGTCCTGACTTTCACCCTTAGTTGATTATCTCCAGTTTTATCTGCTTGTATCTTGTCTGTGCATAATTGTTTGCATGCCCTCTCTCCCATCAGACCAGGAGCTCCTTGAGAGAGGCAACTGGGGTTTTGGAATACTCATCATTCTCTTTCGCTTTCTTTGTATCCCTAGCACTTAGCCCAGTGCCAGGCACATAGAAGTCACTTAATAATATGCTTGTTGATGGATTGACTTTTTACACTTCCTTTGTCAAGCCCCTGTGCATATCATGTATACCAGTGCCACTTTAAAAGGCAGTCTATCTGTGGGGCTTTAGCTATTTATGGTGATTATTAGTGCTTACAGTTGTGGCTGAAGGAACCTAGGCAACAGTCCTAGTTGCCTAATGTTCCTAACTCCTTTAGACACATGTAAAGATTCCTCTTTAGTTTGCATTTGCTCCCAAGTGGCACAGTGCCTTTGTTCCAAATGAATAGACCATCTTTTTCTATTTGTCACCTGCTTTCCTAATCTGTTGACTGCTTTTCTTTCCAATAATCTCTCAGCCACAACTTGCTTTACTCTGTCCTCAAAGCATTTCTTCCGCCAGCTCCTTTGTTGCTACCAGCACTTACCTACTTCAAAAGGTTGCTATGATGACCGAATGTGAAATTCCCTATAAAAAATATCTATCATCGTCATCGTCATCACTATTATTTAATGATTCTTCTCTCATTTGATGGAATCAAGGTAAAAAGTGTTTGTTGTTGTTCAGTCATTTTCAGTTATGTCCAACTTTTCATGATCCCATGGACCACAGCATGCCAGGCCCTTCTATCCTCCACTATCTCTCAAAGTCTGTCCCAGTTCATGTTCATTGTTTCTATGATATCTACCCATCTCATCCTCTGCCCTCTCCTTTCCTTTTGCCTTCAGTCTTTCCTATCTTCTCATTATGTGGCCAAAGTACTTAAGCTTTAGCTTTAGTATTTGACCTTCCAATGAATAGGCTTAATTAATTTCTTTAACTATTGATTTGTTCTTGCTATCCAAAGCACTTGCAAAAATCTCCAGGACTGCAATTCAAAAGCATGGGTTCTTTAGTGCTTTCCATATCGTCTAACTTTCACAGCCATACGTTGCTACTGGAAAAACCATGGCTTTGACTATACAGATTTTTGTTGGCGAGGTGATGTCTTTGCTTTTCAGTATGCTCTCCAGATTTGCCATAGCTTTCCTTCCAAGGAGTAAGTGCTTTTTAATTTCATGGCCCCAGTTACTGTCTGCAATGATCTTTGAGCCCAAAACAATAAAATCTGACACTGCTTCCATTTCTTTTCCCTCTATTTGCCAGGAAAGGATGCAACCAGTTGCCAAGATCTTAGGCTTTTTTAAGCTTCAAGCCAGTTTTCACACTCTCCTCTTTCACCCTCATCAAGAGGCATCTTAATCCCTCTTCACTTTCTGCCATCAGAATGTTTCTACCACCATAACATATTTCTTATACATCCCCTTCTTTCCATTCACAGGACATTATCCTAACTTGATCCATCATCTGTTTCCAGAATCTCTCTTCTCCAATCCACCATCCTCATAGCTGCCAAGATCATCTTCCTGTGGCACAGCACCAACCACATCATGCCCCTCTGCAAAGCCTTCAGTGGCTCTATATTTTCTCTAGAATAAAATAAAAATTCAGCCTGACATTTTTAAAGCCTTCCACAATATGGCTGCAAACTACCTTTGCATTCTTCTCTCATAGCTCACATTCTACATTTCAATCAAACAGGCCAACTGACTCTTCCTGAGCTTGCCAATCACCACTCCCCAGCCGCACCTCTTACCTTTTGCAAAAAACTGTTTCCAGTGTCTGGAATGCATTCCTTCCATGTCTCTGCCTCCTGAATTCTTTAGCTTTTTCAAGATTCATGTGAAGTACAAGCTCCTCTGAAAAGTCTTCTTGAATGTCCATGCTCCCCAGTTGTTAGTTCTCTCCCCTCAAATAAGATATTTGATGAGGGTCAGGATGGTGCAGGGGTTAGTGGGCTGGCCTTCAAGTCAGGAATGCATGGGAAAATTCAAGGCCTGCTCTATGATCCTGGGAAAAATCACTTAACTTCTCAGTAGTGTCAAACTTCAATGAAAAGAGGGCCACTCAAGGACCCCTGCTGTCACATGTTAACTTAGAAAACCACATATTAACATTATTACCCACTATTGTATTTTTATTTATTTTGTTAAAAATATCCCAATTACATTTTAATCTAGTTTGGGTGCTCTGGGATTGTGGAGGTATTTGATACCTCTCTCTTGAAAATTTTCTGAGACTAGAGAAGCAAGAGAGAAGGTAGCAACCTGCCCCAAGAGAGGGAGTGGAGTCTCTCATGGAAGTTCCCTAAATGAGTAAAATCACAAAGCCAGTTCCAATTTATTTATATGTGCACACGTTAGATCTCTCCAATAGAAGGAAAGGAACTGTTTCATTTTAGTCTATGTCCAATACCCAATATATGAGATTAACGAAATTTTATTAAATTGAATTGATATAACTATTCATGAAAGAGGTATATCAACAGGAACAGATTGAGCCTCACAATCATGTGTTTTCCTTAGTATATGAAACTAACACTTCGATTCATAATCAAAAAATAAATAAATAAATAAAAATATTTTACTATATAGCTCTGCATATAGCTCTGCACCCCTACAATAAGCAGAAAGGTGATGAAGTGACTAGAGTGACTGGAGTCAGGAGGATCTGAGTTAAAATCCATCCTCAGATTCTGACTGGCTGTGTGACCCTGGACAAGTCACTTAACCTGTTTGCCTCAGTTTCCTTATCTGTAAAATGAGCTGAGGAAGAAAATGGTAAATCACTCCAGTACCTTTGCAAGGAAAACCCCAAATGGGGTTACAAAGAGTAGGACATGATGGAAAATGACAACAAAACAAAGGTCCCCACAAAGTGTGGATGACTATTAATCAATCCATACTTACCTATTAGGCTCACTTGTAATAACACAATATGAAGTTTCTGAATGGTTAATTGGAAGTAAAGTTGAATCCTGTGCTCATAGAACATAGTGAAACTAATGGGTCCAGTAGTGAATGGCCCCAGTTGACCTCATTGCATTCCTGTTCCACACCCTATCTTTTCAGTTTTCTTTCACCTTATACTCCACCACATACTCTTTGATCCAGAGACCCGGACCTTCTCAATGTTCCTTGAATAGGATACTTCATCTCCTGACTCTGGGCTTTATCACTGACCATCCCTATGCCTGAAATGCTCTCTCTCCCCAACTCTGGCTCCTGACTTCCTTCAAATCCTAGCCAAAATCTGACTTTTCGGAGAAAGTTTTTCCCAATCACTCTTACCTCAAGTGTCCTTCCTCTTGATTATTTTCAATTTTTATGCACAGTTGTTAGCAAGATGTCTCCCCTATTAGACTGTAAGGTACTCAAGACCACTTCTGCTTTTCTTTGTATCCACATAGCTTAGCACATAGTAGGCACTTAATAAATATTTCTTGATGGAGTAATCAATTGTCCTAGCCAACCATAAGTCACACAGCTGCACATGAGCTTGGCCATGACCACCAATTTAAGATTTTCATTTGTTTTAGACCTTATTTCTCCATCCCAAATATAACACATTCTTATTAGTTTAGATCAGGAATTCCAAACCTTTTTTGTATCAGTTGGGCAAAACTATAGATCCCTCCTCAAAATAATGTTTTTGAATACACAAAATACATAGGAGGTCAAATGAAAATAACTCTCTTGAAATACAACTCTCAAAATATTTTTTAAAAAAACTTCACAGACCCCATGTTAAGGAACTCTGACTTACATAGACTTAGGGATATCCTGGATGCAGAAGTATAGGGTAATAACACTCAAAAAGTAAAGAAAGATGTATGTGGTCATAACACTGTTATTATGACATGTATTTGCTTTGTGTTGTGTAATTCTACTTTGTTTCTGTAGGACAGAGGTACAGAAATGCTGATGCTTTGAATGGTCTGCATGTGTATTGGTCAGAGTTATGCTGTTTACTCTCTTGTCTTCTTCCAGATTGAATATGAGCATAGAGCCCCAGAGTGCCGTCTGGGATTAAAGGAAGGTCGCCCATTCTCTGGAGTTACTGCCTGCCTAGATTTCTGCGCTCATGCCCACAGAGATTTGCACAACATGCAGAATGGCAGTACACTGGTAAGTGATGGCATCTCCCAACCAGGGTCAGTCCCATTTTCTGCATTAGAGACTTCTTTGTATTTGTTGTGCTTCATTGGGGGAAAAAATATATATTTTCTCTTCAGAAGCCATGTGAAACAGCATTTTTATGAATGGGTTGCTGTTATATGGCGACCCTGCTTGGCATTGCTATTGCCCTCAGAACATGCTGGCACATTAGAGCCAAACTCTGTGACAAGCATATGAGAATTTCATGGAAATTCTGAGGACGAGTCTACAGCAGGGAGAGCATATTGCCAGCTGCAACCTGCCGCCAAGCAACACTTGTAATGCCAGAGTATCGTACGTCTGGCATTTCACAATTCACGGATCATAGAAGCATTCACCAGCCAAGATATCTGTGTGGTCTGCATTACAAAAGAGGGGTATGTGCTTGGATATCTAGATTGGCAAAAAGGAAGGCATGAGTGTCCAACTGAACCCCTAGGTAACTGGGGTACCTTCACCCTGCCATTGAAGAAAGTGCCAGAGAATGAATTTGGAATGATGCCTTGACTCTAACTGTATACACCTCTCCACTGGTTCCTTTCCCAGTCCTAGGGTTTACTTCACATGTATTTGAAACATATTATCTAAAGAGGAGCTATGGCCAACTGAATAGGAAGCTGGCCCCAGAAATGGGAAGACCTGGGTAACAGTTCTGCCTCTCGTGAATATTTTCTGTGTGGCTCTGGGCAAGTCATTTAATCTCTCAGAGTGCCAGGCAAGCAAGACCATACATTGCAGAGCAGGTTCTGTCTACACTGGTAGAGGCTATCCCCTATATCTGTGGAATCACTGACCTTATCTTATGAGGAGGTTCTCTAGGGAAGACAGAGTCAGCTCAGCATAGTGGAAATAGAACTGGTAAGCCCACAGGTAGCCCTCTAGGTCCTCAAGTGCAGCCCTCTGACTGAATCCAAAGTTCACAGAACAAATCCCCTTAATAAGATAATCATTTGTTCTGGAAAACTTGGACTCAACCAAAAGGCTGTACTCAAGGACCTCCAAGGCCACATGTGGCCTCAGAGTCACAGGTTTTCCATCCAAATACTAGAGAGGTGGTATGTTGCAGAGCTTAAACTCATGCCCAGATCTCCTAACTCTCAATCTAATATTTTCAGTCACTATATCACAGTACCCAGTATCTCCCAAGACATTGCTAGATCAGGGCATTCCAAGGAAATGAAGACATTGAGGTGGGAAAATTCATTGGGAAAGGAATATCAGGGCTATATGGCAGAGGGTACTGGGTGCTGGATAAAAGAGGGTGGCCTTTAACCTGTAAACAATGGAGAACTTTGACTGGAATAGTAATACCATGAAAGTGATAGAAAGTTAATATGTCCATGCTGTTTTAGATATTGGAGAGGAGGAAGACCCAAAGGTAAGAGGGTCACTTAGGAAGTTACCTGTCACAGTTCAGTCATCAGAGAATAAGAGGAAGGAAATTACTGAAGTGCAGGAAGTTTATGGAATTAAATGATTAGTTGGATGTGACAGATGAGAGCAGAGGAAGACTCAAAGAGGACACTGGGGTTTCATTGACTTGGAGAAAGATGGTAATATTAAAGTACAGTACAGCAGAATCAGGGAGAAGCTTGTTTGAGGTGAAATAGCAAGTAAATACTCTTATAGAGATATACAATTTGAAGTGATGAAAAGACATTCAAATGGAAATATTAAGAAGGAAAAGGAATTTGAAAGAGAAGTTAGAAATCTCCAATTTGGAGTAATTTTGATATAATATAATTGAAATTATAGGAGTGAAATCTTGGAAGGAGCAAATTTAAAGATTGAATAAAAACTTTAAAGAATGTCTCCTAGGAAGGAAGAAAGAGTAGAAGGGATCTGTGAAGGAAACAGTCACCAAAACAGTACAACCAAGATCATCCAGTCTCATGGAAACCAAGAGAAGAGACTTTCAAGAAAACAAATAAAATTTGATAGTCTCACATGCTAGTTCACAGATGCTGAATTGTGAAAAGATCTTTAGATTTGTCAATTAACAGGTCTGTAGTGATCATCAAGAGTATTGTTTTAATAGTTATGATGCCCAAATCCAAGTTGTGAGAGTGAGGAAAGAGTAAGCAACCAATGCATAACATTCATTATAAAAGTTTTGCTAAAAAAGGAAGGAAAGAGTTAGGTGAAGTTTTTTTTTCAAGATATGGAAGATCTATGCATATTTGGAGAGAGAAAGGAAAGCAAAAAGAGTAATTGAGGAGAGTAAGTTCCCAAAGGGAAGGACATAAGACAGGGATGGGGAACCTATGACCTTGAGGTCACGTGTGGCCCTCTAGGTCCTCAAGTATAGCCCTTTGACTTAAGGGTTTGGTCTGGGAAATTTGGATTCAGTTAAATGGCTGTGCTTGAGGACCTATAGGGTCACATGTGGCCTCAAGGCCACAGGTTCCCCACCCCTTCTTTAAGGCACAGGTGGATGGAATAGAATGGTGAAAGGACAGGGCTAAGGGGATGATAAAGAATGAATATTAGGGAATTTGTACTTTGTGGTTTCCATTTATTTTCCTCTATAAAGTAGGTGGTAAAGTCTTCTGCCAAGAGAAAGACCTAATGAAGTACAAGAACATGAATCTCAGTAGTACTGCATTGCCTTATTGCATGGCTGATGTTGTAGACTGAGGTTTTAGAGTCTAAGAAATTGAGGAACTGAGGCTAAAGCATCTACTTGATCAATGATGTGGAAGTAAAGAAATATACAAAGGTGATGGCAGAAAACCAAATGTAAGAAATCAAGGAACTATGAAGCATGGGAATCTACATGACCAATATGTATGTGGAAATAGAGAAATGTATAAGGATGATGGGAGAAAAATCAAGTATAGGAGAAGAAGGTGAGTCAGGTGCTAAGATCAGGTAAGATGATGCAAATGGATACACGGAAGCAATAGTCAATAACGGTGAGGAGAGGGAGGAAGGCAGGGAAGGAGGGAGACAGGGAGAAGAGAAGAAGGAGAAGAAGGTCTTGAAGTGATGCTAGGGATTAAGGAGAAGGCTAAATCTTCCCTACTTCCCAATCTTTATCAACAATGTTTATTGAATTGTGTGGTTTGCTAGGAAAAGGGAAAAGATAAAGTAACTGTGGAAGGGGAATCAAGAGAAAGGCCATGTTATAGTTCAAGCAAAGAACCAGAAAACTTAACTGAAGAACAGGAGTTCTATAGGTCATAGCAGTGGAGGGAGTCAGGAGGTAAGAGGTTAGAGAGAAAGACACAAGTATCATGATGTGGGTGAGAACAAGACAGAAAAAGAAGCTGTGGGATATTTGCTTAGAACAACAAGCTTGGTCAGGGTATTTACACACCTCAAAAATGAAAGTACATTATAAGGTCATTGTAATAGGTTTAATACTTCAAAAAAGCTATAATTTTGGATGTGTAGGTACTTCCTCCTCCTGTACTGTGTGAATAGTTCCATTGCCTAATAGTCAACATCCTGGTTATAAATCCCTCCAATCTTAACCAAGGGCGTTCCTCAGAAAACATTTACACATAGTCCTGTTAGACCTGTATTCAAAGGTTCTCTACATGGTCATGCAAAGAGCTGCTTACATTCTGTACCTTGACCCTTAAGAATCCCAGACCATCTCCTTACAAAGATGCTGCCGACGTCAGACTCCAGTGGAAGCTGTTCTACTATCTGCTCAAGTGAAATGCAATTGTAAAAATACATCTGCCATAAACATAACACATTCACTCCAAGACTAGCTTAGGTGATTTTTATTATGTGGTTCTATATGACCTGTATCTATCAATCAATTGGTGGATAAATAAAAACAACTAGTATTTATTAGCTATTTAAGGTTTGTAAAGCACTTTAGATAAAGTTTACAGATGAGGAAACTGAAGATGCAAGGTTAAATGACTTGCCTAGGTTCATACAGTTAGTAAGTGTTTAAAGTAAGATTTGAACACCAGTCTTCCAAATCCAGCCCTCTACCCAGTGTTCCACCTTTGAAACACAAAAGTAACTTCCCATCTCCTTTATCTCCCACAGAAGCCTCAGTTTTCTAATTTGGAAGAAGAAAAGTAATCAATAAATTTGATTTAAAACCACTGGGGGTGGGGAGGAGAGAAGAGAAATGCTGGATAGAAATGGTAATATGTTAATCTCACATACCAGGCTGTCATCTCCTGGAATTATCTCAGATAGATATTCACTGTAGAATCACCTGGACATTCCTTAAACAAGGAAAGAAAGTTGGAAAGTGGGAATTAGAGAGGGAAGGGAATTATTGAAATGTTTCTTTGAGTGCAAAAGTGGAACACTATGTGTAGACATCTTGCAACTGAAAAAGAATTGAGATTATTTCATAAAAGTGGCTTGAAGAGAATGCTTTGTTTTTTACATATTTTAGAATTCAAAGTTTGAAGTGAGAAAATTAGGGGAGGTTTCTTTTTTTCTTGGCTTCTGAAGGGTAAGAAATGTATAGATCTTGAACAGAGTAGTTAAGGGATTACATACCGCCCGATCACCGCCTTGGAAGGTATAAATGTGTCAGATTTATCCATTTTCTTACTTCCCTCCAAAGAGAGTAGGTTTATGATTCATTTCAACCTCGTGTTTCACTGAGAACAGCCAACTATGATTCTGGACTCCCTTGGCTAGTGTCATTGAACCAGCCAGCCTAGCAGTGAAAGGTGAAGCATTAAGTAGACAACTCTATATTTTCCTGCTTTCTTGAACAGAAACTGAAGTTTTCCTTTCTTTTTGCCATATTAGGTTTGCACACTCACCAGAGAAGACAATCGGGAAATTGGGAGAACACCCGAGGATGAGCAGCTCCATGTTCTGCCCTTGTACAAAGTCTCTAACATGGATGAGTTTGGCAGTGTGGAAGCCCAGGAGGAAAAAAAGAGGAATGGATCTATCCAGGTGCTTAGCTCCTTTCGGCGCAAAGTCAGAATGTTGGCAGAGCCTGCTAAGACGTGCCGGCAGAGGAAACTGGAAGCCAAGAAAGCTGTGGCTGAAAGGCTCTCCTCCTTAGAGAGCAACTCCAGTAAGAATGAAAAAGAGAAGTCAGCTTCTGGGCGTCAAAAGCAAGCCAGCTCAGAGACTACAAACCATGCTAAACAACTGGCGGGTAAGCTCAGTTTGAGATACTGAAGATGTTTATGGTAGAGCTTGGAGCGGGGGGACCTGGGGAAAGAGCACAGAGTACAGTTTATATTGAATGGAACATCTGCTAATCTTATTTTCCATGGCACAATCCCCAAAGGTAGGGTAAGGCTCTGTCATTGGGCATTTCCATCTGAATGGCCATGATTCATAAGGATCTGAATGTGGTCTACATAAAAGTTAAGGTTACCCATGGCAGAGTGAGAAAAGACCAGTTGAGTTGGCCATTAGGAAATCACCAGTGATCTTCAAGAGCATTTTTTCAGTAGTTATGAAGACCAAATGAAATAACGAATGAACGAATCACATTCATCTGAATAATTCTACTAAGAAAAGGAAAGAGGGCTTTTTAATGGAGGTAGAAGCTCTCTGCATTGCATCTCTACCATTTTCCTGGCCTTTTCTATAGGATCAAATATTTAAAGCTAAGCAGGACAATATAGTACAATCTCCTGCTTTTACAGATTAGGAATCTGGGGCCTAGAATAGCTAAGTGATTTGAACTCAGATCTTCTGCCTGCAAAGTCAGAGCCCTTCCCTTGTGTCAAACTGCTTCTGGGAGGTGATACAATGCTGGACTTAGTGTCAGGAAGACCTAAGTTCAAATCTTGCCTCAGACACTTACTAGCTGTGTGTCTCTAAGTAAGTTATTTAACTTCTCAGTGCCTCAGTGTCTTCTGTAAAATAACAGGCATCTACCTTCCAGGGTTATTGTGAGGATAAAGCCCTTTGCAAACTTAAAGTACCACCTTAATGCTATCATCATTATAATAAATTATATTCTTGGCTACAGTTAAATTGTTTAGAATGTATAATGACGATTTTAAAGGTTCACTCAAATATACAGAATGGAAAAAATGGGGAGAGAGGGAAAGAGCGATAGACCATCCAAGAACTGATATGATGCAAGAATAGAAGAGACAGTAAATACCCAAAAAAGAGAATTCATTGCTTCCTCTATTTGTTAGATATCAAATATCACACTAGAGGTGATACAAAGGAAAAATCTCTTTTCTGTTATGAGTTTACAGTCTAGCTAGAGAGAGAGCAACTTCATGTGCAAAACAACCAATTAACAATGCATGACAGTATGTGAGTAACTAAAAGTGAATGCTACGTTTGGTAAAATACTGGGTGCCCTCCTTCATGCCAATGCTACCTACATCTGCTTTCATCAGCTGTTTTATCATATAGGCTAATTAGTCATCATGGGCTGATTGGCGCAGTCATCCAGGGACAAGAAACATATGAATGATGGAAGGTGATGGAAGAACAGCAATAATGTTGGTTTTGGACATGTTGAGTTTAAGATGACTAGAGATATTCAACTGTAGATGGTCACGAAGCACTGGGAGATGTGAGGACTAGAGTTTGGATAATATGAAGAGATCATGGAAGCTCTAGTATGAATTTACCAAGATAAAAGCCTAGAGTGGGTGAATCAAGAACCAAGATTTGAACTTTAGGGAATGCCTACAGTAAGACAGGAAGCTGAAGAAGGATGGGGTTCCAGCCCAAGAGTATTCAGTTAGTAGGAAAGTCACAACAGCACATTAGCTCAGGTTCTTCCCTCTGGTGAAGTAAATTTCTCTTTAAGTGTGGCTAAAGTAGCAGTCCTAGGGTCTATCAGTGTTAGGAAACCACAACTATAACCTGGGTCTGTGGTCTGGACCAAATTATCTAAGTATAGTCCCTCAACCACAGCTTCTGACCAAAGCCATCATTTTAGATCTCTCTGGACTCATCTCAAACACCAGAATAATTGCCCACCATTGTTATGAAAACAAGCATTTATCTATTAATTCCTGAACCTAACAAACACGGACTAAATATATGAACCTTTAAAAAAAATTCAGTGATAATATTTGTCTTGGTGGTAACCAATTAGAAGTAGCAGGGGCAGGTAGAAATGGGTAGAATTATGTCCTTGTGTCTGATCATCATGTTGTAGGATCAAAGGGCAGGACCTGAGGGATCATATAGTTCAACTCCTTTATTTTACAAATGAAGAAACTAAGGTACAGGGAAATGAAATGACTTACTCCAGATTTCACAGGAAACAAATAGCAGAGCCCCAAGACTTAATAAATAATATCAGTAATAAAAGAGCTCTGAAGTTTGCAAAGTACTTATCTCATTTTATCATCACAACAAACCTAGGAGGTAGTTGAGGAAACTGTTAAATGACTTGCTCAGGACTATACACTCAATAAAGGTGTCCGAGGCTGGATTTGAATTCAGGTCTTCCTGATTCCAAGTCTAACACTCTATCCATTGTATTCCATCATTGTCTCTGATTCCAAATACAATATGCATTCCTGTCTCTGTGTGAATTTATGATCTTAATTGTTAGCATATAACTGTGAATCCTTAATATTTGCCCACTACAAAAACATTGTCGGGCTTAACTAATTTTGGTTTTGTCTCTTTAAATTTAGAGATCTCTTGGGAAATGTTTACTCTACTTGACAGTTGGAAGCAGAATTGTAGGCATGTATTCTATTCTAAGGTAGGAAGGGAAGACCTTGTGCCTTCCTTTCTGAGTATGTCATCAACATCAGTTTTCATTAATTATAATATCCCATTGGCCAATTTGATAGCCCAGCCAGTCAGTGACAAGAGACACAGAAATAATGGAAATCTATAGATTCTCTCCCATCTTCTCCCTTCCTTTTGCTGGAATAACACCAGTAGAAAGTTCCAGAAGCAGTAGGATGCAAAGCCTTGAAACCCTGGAACACCAGTTGATATCACCCAGTCTTTAGGCTGTTGCTTAATGCCTCACCAGTCACCTTGTAGGTAACTGCCAGAGTGGGATTTCCCAGTATTTGTGAGCCAGTCATCCCCAAACGTGGCAATGTCTCAGTGCAACGTTAGGCTTGACTTGGAAGCAAAGTTTATCATCATCAACGCATTAACAATGATAATGGCCATCATATATAGCATTTTAAAGATTACAAAGCTTCTACATATCACACAGCTAAGTGTCTGAGACAAGATTTGAACTCAAGAAGCTGAGTCTTTCTAATTCCAGGCCCAGAACCTTAGCCACTGCACCACCTAACTGTCCCTACTCTACTATAACTATAGGGATGATGCCACTGGAAACAAGATCACCTGATGTGCCATCCAAAACTTCTACAAAGTTTCTTCATTTGATTCTCGCAACCAAAATACTGGCACTGTTATCAACCTGTTAGAAAGAGTTAAATGTGTGAATTCAATTAATCCCATTTCTTAAGGTCCTTAATTGGCCTCTTTCATGGAACCCTAAATGTATGTGTGTATATGCATCCATGTGTGTATAGGGGTATATATACATATCTATGTGTGTGTGTGTGTGTATACACACACTCTCAAACTATATACACACACTCACTCCTGCTCTTAGGCTTAGCAGAAAAGAGACCACATGACTTATCTTACAAAAACAGGAGTTTAATAAAAATTGATTGACTGGTCTAACTTCAAGGCAAAATTTCTTCCTATATCTCCTTTAGTTGAGTTGTAAGGGACTTGCTTTTTATAGCAACTGTCCTTTAATTCTTTTTGTTTGAATAATAATCCTAAAGGCTGCTAAAATCACCCCTTTCACTTGCATTAAATTCACATGACATTTTTTTTAAGTTTGGTCATGAAAAGGAAGTGAGGGTTTCTGAAAGTTTCACTTACAATACTGAGAGTTTCACATGTAGGCACAGGCTACTTTCCAATTTCCCCAAAGTCCATTAAGAAAACAGAATTTGCCCTTTTGATTTCAGAAACTTTCTTTGTGGTGCCTTTTAGCTCTAAATCTGTGACCCTAAAGAGAAGGCCAATAAGAGATTTTGGATGGTGAGATGACAGTCATTACCACCTTCAATTAAAAAAGTTTACTCTTCTCCTTTGGTGTTTTTCAGTCATTTTTCAGTTGTGTCCAATTCTTCATGATTCCATTTGGGTTTTCTTGACAAAAATGCTGGAGTGATTTGCCATTTCCTTCTCCTGCTCATTTGATAGATAAGGAAAATGAGGCAAGCAGGGTTAAGTGACTTGCCCAGGGTCACACAGCTAAGTGTCTGAGATATGATTTGAACTCAAGAAGCTGAGTCTTTCTAACTCCAGGCTCAGAACCTTATCCACTGTACAACCTGTCTGTACTTTACTATAACTGTAGGGATTATGCCACTGGAAATAAGATCACCTGATGTGCCATAAACATGATTTCTCTTTTTCTCCTACCAGCACCCGAGTACCCAATGTCATGTTGCTTTCTGTTCCTACAACTCAGTTTTCTTTAAATAAAAAAAACTCTAATCTTTAATGAAAAAGTAGAAAACCCTGTTATTTGCAGCAAAAAAGTAGAGACACCATGGATCTTTTTTTCTACTCCTATATAGATGTTCACTAACCTGCTTATAAGTTCTACTTAATAGTACTTGATATCTGGATAGGCATTTAAAGTTTATAAATTGACTTCGTGTACCTAAGGTCATTTGAGGATTTCAGAACCCTCTGAGCTGAGGCAAAACAGAGGACATTCCTATTTTACACCTGAGGAAATAGAGATTGGGAGAAGCTCAATAATTTGCCCAAGGTCACACAAGTGGTGGAGCTAGGACTTCTCTCAGATCGAGAGTTCTTTCTTTCCACTATATCACCCATCCTACAACATTAGTATTAAGTTGGGGTTGGGGAAAGGACACAGTGAAGATTAATGATAGCTTTAAAATGAGAAGTACAAACTGACTGTTTGACTCCACAAGCCATGAGCAATCATCTATTTCATTAATCATAGTCTCTCCTCAGATTTATTGCTATCTGAACCCTAAAATTCTAAAAAGTAAATTTAGAGAACAGTTATCACACTATGGCTTTGAAAGTATTCGTTTTCTCCTCAGAGTACCATGTGTCATTGTATAAGCATCTCTTCTCCCAATTAAATTTCATCACATGCTCTCCTAGCTGAAAAGTCTAGTTACAGAAAAGCAAAGTTCCTGCTAAAGTCTGTGGACAGAGTTAGTCAAGGGTAAACAATGGTTACCCTTGACTGACAATGAAATAGATGCTAAATACCAGGGAGGTGCTACTTAGGCTCCCTTCTATTGCTCTTGTTTTCAAAGTTGATCTTTAATCTATTTTCCAGAATATGCCATAGTGGTACAGATTTATCATGCTTATTTCTAACACCTGCATGATAGCAAGGCATCAGAACATAACCTTAAATCAGAAGACCTTAACCTTTTGGGGGCCTTGGACTCCTTTGGCACTCTGATTAAATCTCTGGATCCTCTCTCAGGATAATATTTTTCAATGCATAAAATAAAATATACAGGAGTACAAGGAAACCAATTACAGTGAATATAGTTGTAATCTTTTTTTTTTCCGTCTGAGCTCACAGATCTCCCCTCCCAAAACATGGAGTCCATAAAGCTCAGGTTAAGAATGCCTTCTTTAAACAGTCTCTGTCATATGGGTCATTGGTCTAAACCAAAAGTGTCAAAGGTGGTACCTACAGGTAGCATGCAGACACAATCCTCTTGATTGTGGCTTAAACCAAATTAAAATGTAATTGGGGAATATTTAATAAGATAAATGAAAACATAATAAAACATAGATAATATTACATTTGAAAACAAAGTCAATATGTGACCCATATAGATTTTTATGTATGGTTTAGTGAGTGTTGCTTCCATTTGAGTTTGATACCATGGGCCTAGAGTATGGTTCTCACACAGATTTAACGTTTCATTCAGTCTTTATAAAGTAACATTTAAACACATCGATCTTTTTGTGTCCCCTCTCTACCTACAGATCTTTTACGACTTTCAGGATCTTCAATACAACAGCAGCAGCAGCAGCAGCAGCTGACAAATAACTCTCAGTCAACTTCTGTCAATGCTTATGCTACTTCAGGCCCCCCGAATCTTTATATGAGGTGTCCCAACTCTGTTACTCCTTATCCAAGTTCTTCTCACCCTTCAGACCTTTATAGTGGGGCCAACTCTATGAATCTCTATACCACCTCATCCCAGGCTGCAGGTGCTTATCTGAATTCTTCCAATCCCATGAATCCCTATGCAGGGTCTCTGAATCAGAATAATCAATATCCATCTTACCAATGCAATGGAAACATGCCTATGGATAACTGCTCTGCCTATTTGGGCTCCTATCCTGCCCAGGCTCAATCAATGGATCTATACAGGTATCAGAGCCAAGACCCTTTATCTAAACTAAATCTCCCACCTATTCATACATTATACCAGCAGAGGTTTGGAAATAGCCAGAGTTTTGGTGCCAAGTACTTGAATTATGGAAATCAAAATATGCAGGTGGATCCTTATAGTAGCTGTACCATTAGACCCAATGTACACCACATAGGGTCTTTTCCTCCCTACTCCATGCATGACATGGATGGCCATTTCATGGAACCTGCTTCAAGGTTACCACCCAATCTGAACCATCCAAACTTAGACTATACATCTATGAATAAAAATGGTGAACATCACCCACCTCCCCATTTAATTCATGACTACCATGGTGCTTCAGGTATATTCAGCAGTCCTCCTCATTCCTTCCATCTGCCAAGCAAAGAACATGAGATGCTTTCCCATACAGCTAATGGATTGTCTAAGATGCTTCCAGGTTTTAATCATGATAGGACTACTCCTGCTCAAGGAGGCTTAAACAAATTAAATGATGCTGATCATCTGGAAAAGCAGCCACAGGCACCAAGCCAGGGTCTGACCTCCACGCCAGAGGACAATGATGATGTCTGGTCAGACAGTGAGCACAGTTTTCTGGATCCTGACATCGGCGGAGTGGCAGTGGCTCCAACTCATGGGTCAATTCTCATTGAATGTGCAAAACGGGAGCTCCATGCAACCACGCCCTTAAAGAATCCAAACAGAAACCACCCCACCAGGATATCTCTTGTGTTCTACCAGCATAAGAGCATGAATGAACCAAAACATGGCCTGGCTCTGTGGGAAGCCAAAATGGCAGAGAAAGCACGGGAGAAGGAGGAAGAGTGTGAAAAGTATGGCCCAGACCACGTCCCTCAGAAAACCTATGGTAAGAAAACAAAACGGGAGCCTGTGGAGCTTCATGAACCTTCAGAACCAACCTACTTACGTTTTATCAAGTCTCTTGCCCAAAGGACAATGTCTATCACCACAAACTCCACAGTAACTACATCTCCATATGCCTTTACACGGGTCACAGGGCCTTACAACAGATATATATGATGTCACACCCTCTGTTGGTTACCTCATTTTTAAAAATGACCACCAACTGGTCAGTGGGGAAGAGTTCTCATTTTGGTGGGGGCAGGGGGGGAAACAGATACCGTATTTATGTTCAACATGGTGGAATGACCTCAGTACACCAGCAAAAAAAAAAAAAATGAGGTAGTCTTTACCATGGCACTTAATTTTCACTGACTAGTAATAGGTGGTCACAGATGCCAGGTAGGAAATGAGACCAAAGCATTCTATGCAAGAAAAAGGAGTGGGAGGGGCGGAAGTGTTTCACAATTTACATTTTGAAAACATTGGTTCTATTAATGGATGAGATAATATGTAAATGTGAATTTTCCTTACAACTCTGCACATCTGTGACCACTTTTAATAATACCAAGTTTGCATAGTCATGGAACAAGAGTCAAACAAATGCTATAGTGTTACAGTAGGAATCATAAAATACCATCTGGTGCTGAATATACGATGTACTGAAAGACTGGAATTATGGGTTTTTAACATGCAGTTTTTACTGTAAACGTAATATTAGCTTTTATTTATCAAAACAGATACACAGAACATGAAATGAATAGGCAGCAAACACTGAATTTGTTTGGATATCCTAAAATATGGTGCTAAGAAAATGGTGTCTTTAATATGGACATTGAACATTTATTGCCTTTATAAGAGTCAAAATGTTAACAGTGTACTCAAATGCCTTTGAATGACAGGGGCACCTTTTCATCCAAGTTTTTATCCTAGTTAATGTATTCTTACACAAGTTTTTGAAAATGTGGAAATTTTAAAGGCCTCTGGATTTTGCTCATCCAGTGAAGTCCTCATTAGGACAATAAGCATATCGATGTACATATATATATACACATATGTATATATATATATAGATGTATATATATATATACACATACTATGTATATGTGCACATATACATGCACATTCATGTATATGTATAAATATTTTTAATGGTGTTTTAGAAGCACTTTGTCTACCTAAGCTTTGACAACTTGAACAATGCTAAGGTACTGAGACATTTGAAATGAAAACGTTTACTTTAATTTTAAAATGTAAAGTGATTTTTTTTAAAGAAAGAAGTTTTTAAATATATATATATATATATTTTTCATTTTTAGCCATACATCTGCTGGTGGGCTACATATCCATTATAATGCAGCCAGTTACAACTGAAACGGGGCTTACTGGATTCAAGGGAATACTTTTAGTACACAAAACACATGTTTTCTGGTGCTCATTTCACTGCTATACTGTAAACCCATTTTATACAATTGTTATGATAAGTTCATTTCTCAAATGTGGATGGTCTGAAGACAGATTTTCTACTAATGGCAGGTGACAATTAGCTGCAAACTGCAGATTCCATGTCTGTAGTTAGCTTGGACCTATGCCATTTCCTGGCTCCCTCAGTTCTTAGAAAATGGGAAAGACAGCCTGCTTTGTCTTGATAATTGTGTGCATCGCGATATATATCCTCTCTTGGTGTTAAATGTCCTCTTGAAGCAGGAAGACTAAGCAGGCTGATGCCTACACAACATGATAAAACAGGGTTAGTTCTGTGTGATTCTGTTGATTAAAAAGGAACAAAAAACAGGCAGCTGGTTTGCTGTGGTGGTTTTAAGTCAATAATTTGTATTAAAAAAAAGAAGCAAAAGAGTTGTATAGTAAATTAAATTGTAAACGAAACTTTTTTAACACAATGCTTTAGTATTTTAGTACTGTAAAAATTAAAATATATTAAATATATATTATATATATATATATTTGGGTTTGAAAGTGAATTCACATCACGACGGTGCTACTCAACCTGCTACAAATAAATCATAATGTGAGCTAAGAGTACATGAAAGGTTTGAGTAATGTTCCTACTTGTCATATACCTCAACACTAGCTTGGCAATAGGAAAATGAGAGTGAAAGTTTATAACATTGTATACCATCTTTTTTTTTTTAATTTTGTTTCCAACAGTCTTTTTTTAATAAAATTTTTAAAACATACCTTTTTTCTCAATACTTGATATCTTAGCAAGTATAACTTGAAATTTCAATCTTTTTTCATTCTAAAACTTCAGGGATATTTCAACTCGTTCTTACTCCAACACGTCAACTGTGTGTATGTAAAGCTGTTGTAGGTTAATAAATATATTCTTTTTTTTTTTTCAGGGATTTCACCCTTCTATTTTGAATCCCTCCTCTAATTTTCCTGTAAATGTATTAATGTAACTACAACTAATTTTGTAAATTTTTTTGACTTTTTATTGTAATAAAAAGTGTTTCTTTACAGGTTAGGGAATGTTTTGACTGTTTTGAGCAGAAAAAAACATACATGAAAGTAGAATGCACTGAGATAATAAAGGGAAAAATGTAAGGCAGGGGTTTGGCAAGTGGCCATTTTACCAGAGTTTCCCAACTCTCTAAATAAGGTTTTTATGATACTGTAATAAACAAAGGTACAGACAGTTTAAGGGCTTCCCTAAACATGCAAACCACCATCACCTAGATATATGTTGTGCAATATACTGTATAATTAAGTTTTGGTCTAAAAAATGTCTGACTAGCAGGATTTCAATGAATTCTTAATCAAAGGAAGCCTTTGGGTTTTATTGGTTGAATATTTATAATACGGCTCTTTGCCGTTTTTAAAAAAAATTCTCACATTTGTGGTTATGTCCACCATAATGCAAACATTTCAGAAATGTTTGATTTGCATTTTTATATCAAACCAAAAGTTTTTTGTTTTTAGGTTTTAAAATTATCATGGTAGTATTAACCTGATTAATTATTTTTTAAATGGCTGGTTTGGAGTCTGTACAGTAATCATGTCACTCATGGTGAATATTTGTTTTTTTAGGTTACACATCATCATTTGCCAAACTGCTGGTGGACAACAGCAGTAAGCTTACTTGGGGGGGGAGGGAAATGGGGGAATTCAATTTTTATTGTAAATATAGACCTGTAATTTTGGTGTACAGAACCCTGCCTCAATTAGAATGAATGGAAAGCAGACATAAATTGCTTGTATAGGATTATCAGGTTGACTATAGCCATACTTGAAAATGCTTCTGAGTGGTGTCAACTTTACTTGAATGAATTTTTTTCATCTTGATTGACGCACAGTGATGTATAGTCACTCCTAAAGCTAGTGGTTAACTTGTGTAGGACGTTTTTGCAGTTTGACACTAAGCAAATGAACTGTGTGCATTTTCTATGCTTTATTGTTCTATTTTTCCCCTCTTTGGTTTCATTTCATTTTCATGAGATGTTTGGTTTGTCTACAAATAAAAAATCTGAAGTTGGTTATAAATACTGTAAGTATTGTAATGTAATGAATGCAGGTTATTTGAAAGCTGTTTATTATTATATCATTCCTGATAACGCTATGTGAGTGTTTTTAATAAAATTTATATTTATTTAATGCACTCTAAGTATGACTTGCTCAAGCCTCTTTTTCCTGTTTGACAACCATTGGGAGAGGAGGAAGGAAATCATTCCTTACAGCCCCTTTAGATGGTTAGATTTTTAAGTACAGAATTTAAGAAATAACCAAGATAATTTAGGCTCTTTCTACCACTCTCTTGATCTGCCTCCCCCCAATAAAAAAATAATTTGCATCTTTGTCCAAAAAAGGCCAACACTTTAAAAAAAAAAATCCAAAAAATGTGACTATTCACGTAAATGGTGTATATTTAAATAATATAAGAGGCTATAGCTAGTGAATGATGACTCTCTGGGGCTCTCTGGTTCTTGTTATCTCCAGCCTAAGTAGCATTAGGCAGATCTGCTAGGAGAGAAATGCCTCCTTAAACAAAGCATTGGACTTCATGGGTTTAAAATACCTATTTCTATTTCAGTCCGTCTGTTCTCTGAATTCTGGAGACAACATACAGAAAGTCTCTCTCTCCCCATCATGTCTCTACATGCACTGGTTTGTCTTCCTTTGACAAGGAAAGTAGACTAAAATCTGATTATAAAGGGGTGGAGAGATCCAAAAGAGAACACCAATTTGGATGCCATTCTCCTTTCACCTAGGACTTCTCAGATCTTGGGGCTAAATATACTCATTTTTCCCTCTCCCCCCCCTCTCCCTCCCCTCACTACTCCTTCCTCTCTGGGAATCTCTCACTTGTTTCTAGCACACAGAGCTCTCTCCCACAGAAAGGCTCCACACAAGTATCCAAGAGTCATTAAGAGTGGTTATTGTTTATGTGAGTTTCCCACCCCATTCTTTGGCAAGGAAATGGTTCTCATCAAGAAGAGAGAGAATTCCCAGCCCCACCCTCCCCCAGTCTCCCCTTAGCCTTCCAGTCTTCCCTGACGAGGGCAGACTTTGGTTTAAATACCCCAAGCCTCCAGGACTTGTAGACAGACTCAGGAGGGCTGCTTCTAGGACCCAGCTTCAAGCTGATAGCATCAAGAGTATCGACAGTTTCCTCCATAGCCATTAAAAAGCCAGGAAGCCAGGATCTAATTATTTTTCCTTTTCTTTTCTCCTTCTTCAAACCTCTGGGCACACTGTCAACCCTCATTACAGCATCCATCATGTGTCTGCTCCTTTAGAGTGTTCCCTCTCTGCACATTTACATGTCTCAGGTGCCTGGGGCCAGGAGATTTAAGACTCTCTGAGCTCTCCCCTGTGCCCTCCTGGCCCCCTTGTCACGTTCCCCAATGGGGAAGGCTGGGGATACCATCTTATTGTGAGCAGAGGTCTGAGAGAGTGCAGGTGGACTCGAATGCTAGAGACAGCTGGAAGTAACAGATGAGCCAGTGTGAGCAAAGCTTTATTGGTACCTGGGCTTTTCTGCAAATAATTGCCAAGAATGAACCTATTCAGGCAAGCATGCCTGCGCACAGATGTCTTCTTACACTGCTACTTGCCTCCTTTCCCAGGCACACTGTCTTCTTTTTCTATTCCCCTTCATAGCATTAGTTGAAGTTAGAGGCACACTGTGACCGCCATTCTTAATGAGTATTTGAAAACATTTGCCTTTCTTTGCATTCCTTGTATTCAGCATAATGCCTACCACACACAGTAGGTGCTTAATAATTGGTTATTGCCTAAGTGACTGAAACCAGTTTCATACGTCTTTGGGTACTAGATCAAAGTGGAAGGGTTCTTGGAGGCTATCTAATTAATATAACCCCCTCAGACTAAGAGAACTTAAAATGATGGACCATAAGATCACAGATTCAGAACTATTCATCCAATCCTCAGATGAGTAAAACGAGGGTCATGGAAGCTGTGACTTAGCCTCAGTGGCAGTATTTGAACCCAGGTCTTCTGATTTCCTAGTGTATGGCTCTTTCCACTGTATCTTCAGGGATAAGTAAGCCTAAGGAACTGTCGTCCTTAGTGGTCAACGTAAGAAACAGTAACCGGTCTATCAGGCTAGGTCTCTTCCCCGCCTCCTGCACCCAGCACAATGTCTGACACATAGCAGTTATTTGATACAGGCTGGATTGATCAATTCAGCCCTGAATGACTGGGGTTATTCCCATTGTCCTCCATTAAAATTTTTCATTCCTCATCCCATGGAGTTGCAAGGTTTAGTGACATAATGTTCACTTACCAAATGTTTTGGCTAAATAAATAATGAGCCACCATAGTTTTGCTCTGACTGTAAATCTGGCCTAATATGAACCCATTGATGTAGTAACTCATGCCTTGTCGATTTACCAAGAATACTCATTTCTTTTTGATTACAATGGAGGAAACTATCTGTGTAGTGTTTTCAGTGATCCAAACTGCGGTCCACTGTAGGAGCCCATTTCTTTAATGCCAGCATTCTGCTGGTCTGGAGAGAGGGACTGGACCTGGGGCCTCACTGGTATAGGGAACTCCTTCCACAATAACAACAGTGAAAAAACAGCTAGAACTATCTTGTCATGTGCGTGTTAAGCACTTTACAATTAGCTCATGTGATCCTTACAACAACCCTAGGAGATGGGTGCTACTATAATTCTCAGTTTGTTGTTCAGTTATTTCAGTTGGGTCCAACTCTTGGTGACTCCATATGGGGTTTTTTTGGCAAAGATACTTGAGTGGTTTGCCATTTTCATCTCCAGCAGATTAAGGCAAACAGAGGTTAAGTGACTTTGTCCTGGGTCACATGGTTTCTAAGGCCACATTCAAACTCAGGTCTTCCTCACTCCAGGTTCAATGCTCTATCCACTGAGCCACCTAGCTGCCTTGGTTTCCATTTTACAGGTGAAGAAACTGAGGCAGGCAGAGGTTGAGTGACTTGCCCAGGGTCATATAGCTAGTATCTGAACCTACATCTTCCTATCTCCAAGTCCTGCACTCTGTCCACCTTACCACCTAGCTGCCTCTATCAATGCAGATTAGTGACTCTGTAACTTGTCTTAGAGAGTTGACTGAACGATAAGAGGTTCATGACTTATCCAAGAGCACACAGCTAGTGTTTCTGAGGTAGAACTTTAATCCAGGTCTTCTGGGCTTTGAAGAGTGGTTCTATTGACTACCCCACACTGCCCCTCTCTCCCATTGATATAGAAGACTGCAAAAAAAAAAAATGGAACACTTTAATTCCAAAAGAATGGAAATTACAAATAATACAAAGAGCAGAGAAGGAAAGTATAGTAAGCTTAAAAAGACTACATCTCATTCCTAATGAGGATGGCAGTGTGGCAAAAGACTGTCAAGGATTTGACTGATAAATGCGTCACATGGCAAGAAATCAGGACAACAAATGGGCCAAGGAGGAAGCTAGACTCAAGAAGATAGTCCTTAGGTGGATCCTCCAGCAAAGCATAGAGTGGCAAGTCACCCAAGACCTTACTCTATGTTATCATGACACAGTATGGTATATACAGTTATGGCTTTTAAGGATGACAAAGTGCTTTCTTCATGGAACTATGAGGTGGGTAGTATAATTTTCATCATTTATTACAGATGAACAAATAGGCTCAAAGCAGTTAAATTGCCTATTTATGGTCACACAGCTAGTAGCTAGAAAGCATCAGTGCAGGGATTTAAACCTAAATGTTTTGGGCATCTAGGTGTACACTGGATAGAGTGCCAGGTCTAGACTCAGAAAGACTCATCTTCCTGGGTTTAGACACTTATTAGCTGTGTAATCCTGGACAAGTCACTTAACTGTTTGCCTTAGTTTTCTCTTCTGTAAAATGAGCTGGAGAAGGAAATTGAAAACCGCTCTAGGATTTCTGCCAAGAAAACCCTAAATGGGGTCATGAAGAGTCAGACACAACTGAACAACAACAATTTTGACTCCAAATGTAGCATCCATTCCACTTATTTGTTTTTCCCCTTCTTCCTCAAAAAAAAAAGATTGAGAATGTAGATAGCTTTCAGATACTTCTAGTAGGTAGAAGCCATTGGATTTAGCACCTAATTTGCTAGAAGAGTTAAAATGGAAAGCTAGCAGATGTGGTCACCTTCACTCCCCCCAGCCTAAGCTATAGCCCAAGTTGTCAACCCAGCTCTGACCAGATCTCTCCCCTGGCAACAGTGGCATCTCCAGTAGAAGTCTCATGGTATTCTGGGGTCTCCAAACCTATGAACCAGAGGGTCTTTCTCTCCTACCCACTGGACTTTGTATCCTAAGTTTAAAGCGTTGATTGAAAGGCACCACCATGTTATTGTTGTCTATCAACAGAGCTATTACTTTTGACTCCACACACCATACTTAAGGTACTGATCCAAGTGAATTCACAGACCTACCACCATAATGAGGAAAACTTTCTTTTGGTTGTTACCTGTTTCCTGATAATTCTTATAGCAATGTGAAATGGCTTCCCTCTCATTGTAAATGGCTCTTTACTGGCACAGATGCACAATGAATGACAATATCTTTGAGTAACCTAGGCTCATGGTCTGAACCTATGAAAGCTAGGATCTGAATTTCAACCCCACTTTGCATATTTAACTACCTATATAACCTTAGGTAAGTATCTTTGTCTTTTTGGACTGGTATAGTCCTGCTGTACAATGAAGGGAATTGGACAAGACAACCTTTAGAAGACACTCTTTTATCTCTAAATCTGGGACTCCATTCATAATCCCATACCTGATCAGTTGAACAGATAATTCAGTTGTTTTGGATACAGTCCCTAAAACAATTAGTCTAATCTTGATTCATGAAAATCTTGAGATTCCCAACCTACCCTCCTTCTCTCTCTCTCTTTCTCTCTCTCCTCTCTTCCTCCCTCTCTCTCCCTCTCTCTGTCTCTCTCATCTGCTCTATCTCCAGTACTGGGATATCTATGTCACAGAGAGCTTCTCTTTTCAGTGGGGTACAGTGGAAAGAGAGTTAACTTGAATTCCAAGTCCTGTGGGCAAACTGTTTAAACTTTCTGTGCCTCAGTTTCCTCATTCGTAAAATGAAGGGGTTATACTAGCTGGCACCAGAGGTCTCTTCAAGTTTTAAACCAGTGGTTGATGACCCTCTAACCTCTCAAGTCTCTATCTAGATAATTTTAACATCCCATTGTAAAGGATCTGGTACATGCTTTCTTCTCTCATAGACTTGCCCATGCACTCCAGGACAGAAAAGGGTATTCAGGCTCCTCCTACTGGCTAGATTTTGTAACTATTCCTGTCTTCTTTCCAGGTGTCCCAAGGAAGGCAATCTCCCACATTTGTCTTTAGTAAGATCTGGAAGAGCAAAACACACGTATTGACTAAGCTGGTGAAGTCCTTCTGAAAGAGAAGGGAGAAGGTGGTTCCCAGCAAAAGGGCTGAGCCGACTTTCTCCCCGTTCCCAGTTCTCCAAACTGCAGCTCAGACCACTCTGTTGCTAAGCACCCTGCTGTTGCCATGACGTCACTGTTTCCATAGTATTGAATGTATCTCAGGCCTGATAAAAACTGAGACTAGGAGGCTAAAAGAAGAACAAAGCCCCAGAATAGCTAAGAGAAGAAGAGAAACATGGGGCAATTGGGGGGAAATAATTAAGTTTTTATTCCCAGAAATTTAGGGTGATCTCATCTGTGTTTAATGTTCAGTGTTGTAGAAGTCATCATTTAGTTTCAGGCCCAAGATATAATCATACACATAAAGTATTTCCAGACTGTCTAGAAGGAGCAGGAAGGAACTTGAAGCATGTTTGGTTTCTATGGCATAAGTTAATCGTTGTTTTTGTTTTTTGTTTTTGTAATATAATTTATTTATTTTTCAGTTCTCAACATCCACTTCCATAAGAATTTGAATTCAAACTTTTCTCCCCATCTCTCACCACCCTCCACCCCAGGAAATTATGCACTCCACCCACCCCATCCTCCTCTCTGTCCTCCCTTCTATTACCCACGTTTCTTCCATTCCCCACACTTCTTCCATTCCCCTTCCCCTCTGTTTTCCCACAGGGCAAAATAGACTTCTATACTCCATTGCCTGTACAGCTTAATTTCCAATTGCATACTATAACAATTTCCAACACTCATTCCCAAAACTTTGAGTTCCATATTCTCTCCCTCCCTCCCCACCTACCTCACTGAGAAAACAAGCAATTCAATATAGGTCATACATGTGTAACAATGCAGAGCACTTCCACGACAGTCATTCTGTAAAAGACCAACCACAATTCCCCTCCATCCTATCCTGCCCTTAATTATTCCACTCTCTCCCCTGACCTGTCCTCCCACAACAGTGTTTGCCTCTGATAATCCCCTTCCCCAATCTGCTGTCCCTTCTACTGTCTTCCCTCTGCCATCTCTTTCCTGCCTTCCTGCAGGGTAAAATAGATTTCCATATCCAATTGAGTGTGTGCTATTCCCTCCTTAAACCAAATCCCATGAGAGTAAGGCTTAATTATTTCCTTTCATCTCCCCCCTCTTCCCTTCCATTGCAAAAGCTCTTTCTTCTTTGTTTTATGTGAGATGATTTGCTACATTATATTTCTCCCTTTCTCTTACTCCTAGTACATTCCATTCAACAGTAAATTTTATTATTTTTTTAGGTATTCTCCTTTCATATTCAGCTCACCCTGTGGCCTCTATGTATATGTATGTACGTATACATACCTACACATATATATGTATATATACATACACTTATACATTCATATACATATACATACCTACACATATATAATATACACATACATACATACCCATACACACACACACACACACACACACATATATATATACATATATACATATTTTTTTTCCTTCTAACTTCTACCCTAATACCGAAAAAGGTTTCATGAGTTACTAATGACATCTTTCCATATAGGAATATAAACAGTTCAACTTTAATAAATTCCTTAAGGCTTCTATTTCCTGTTTACCTTTTCATGTTTCTCTTGATTCTTGTATTGGAAGTCAAATTGTCTATTCAGCTCAGGTCTTTTCAACAAGAATGCTTGGAAGTCCTCTATTTCACTGAAATTCCATTTTTTTCCCCCTGAACTATTATACTCAGTTTTGATGGGTAGTTGAGGCTTGGTTTTAATCCTATCTCCTTTGACCTCTGGAATATCATATTCTAAGCCTTTCAATCCCTTGGTGTAGAAGCTGCTAAATCCTGTTATCCTGATTGTATTTCCACAGTCCTTGAATTGTTTTTGTTTCCTTGACTTGAGAACTCTGTAATTTAACTACAATATTCCTAGGAGTTTTCCTTTTGGGATCTATTTAAGGAGGTGATTGGTGGATTCTTTCTATTTCTATTTTGCCCTCTGGTTCTAGAATATCAGGGCATTTGTCCTTAATAATATCTTGGAAGATGATATCTAGGCCCTTTTTTTTTGATCATGGTTTTCAGGTAGATCAACAATTTTTAAATTATCTCTCCTGGATCTATTTTCTAGGTCAGTTGTTTTTCCAATGAGATATTTCACACAGTCTTCTATTTTTTCATTCTTTTGATTTTGTTTTATAATTTCTGGGTTTCCCATAAAGTCATTAGCTTCCATATGCTCCATTCTAATTTTTAAAGAAATATTTTCTTCAGTGAGTTTTTGAGTCTCCTTTTCCATTTGACTAATGCTACTTTTTACAGCATTCATCTCTTCATTGGATTTTTGGACATCTTTTGCCCATTGGGTTGGCCTATTTTTAAAGGTGTTACTTTCTTCAGCATTTTTTGGGGTTTCTTTTAGCAAGCTTTTGACTTGTTTTTCATGATTTTCTTTCATCACTCTCATTTCTCTTCCCAATTTTTCCTCCACCTCTCTTATTTGATTTTCAAAATCCTTTATGAGTTCTTCCATGGCCTAAGACCATTGCATATTTTGTTTTGGAGGTCTTGGATGTAGAAGCCTTGACTTTTATGTCTTCCTCTGATGGTATGCTTTGTTCTTTCTCATCTGAAAGGATGGAAGAAAACACCTATTCACCAAGAAAGTAACCTTCTATAGTCTCATTTTTTTCCCCTTTTTTGGGCATTTTCCCAGCCAGTTACTTGACTTTTGAGTCCTTTGTCCAGTGGAAGGTATACTTTAGGGACCTGTAAGTTCTCACTTCCTCCAAGGCGGCATAATCAAGGGAAAGGAGTTTACTCCTCTTCTGGCCTACACTCTAGTCGGTAAGCAACCACCAGCACTCTATTAGTATTCCCTCTCCAGAGCTTCCACCAGCTCTACCAGGCCAGTGCTTTTCTCACTCCAGGACTGCCACTCAGAACTGAGACCCAGATCAACTGCTCAATTCCCACAAGGTCTTTAGGCCAAGTGTTCCAAAAATGGACCCTGCTGCCACAGTGGCTGCCATCACCGGGGCTGGGGCCAGACCACACACCCCTGCCACCCAGGTGAAAGAGTTTTGTCACTGACCTTTGAAGCTGTCTTTGCCATTTGTGGGTTGAAAAATCTAGGAACTGAAGCTGCTGCCTGTGATTCTGAGCCTCGAGGCCTGTTCCACTCCTGTCTGTGCTGTGCAGCATGGCGGCCAAAGCTGGGCTGCGCTCCTCTCTGAACCAGGTGCAATAGACCTTTCCTGTTGGCCTTTCAGGCTGTATTGGGCTGGAAATCTCTTTCACTCTGTCATTTTGTGGCTTCTGTTGCTCTAGAATTTCTTTAGAGTCATTTTTTACAGGTATTTTATGGCCTATGTGGGGAGAACTACAGTAGGTCCATCTTTCTACTCTGCCATCTTCTTATTCATTGGTTTTAAAGCTGATTTCATGAGGGCATTACACAGGTTCCACTTTTGTAAGTTCACATTAGTTTGATTTACTCCAATAGCTCAGACTCTTTACTCTCTCTCATGGACTTTATGCACACACACACACACACACACATACACACACACATAGAGAAACAGAGAAGAGAGAGACAGAGACCCAGAGAGACAGAATGAGAGAGACAGAGCAAGACAGAGACCAAAACAGAGAGAAGGGGGGGGGGAGGATACAGTAGGAGAAGAGAGGAGAGAAGGAGAGAGATTGAGAGAGGGAGGGAAGGAGTGAGGAAGGGAGAGACAGAGGGAGAGAGACCAAGATAGGCACAGACAGACAGAGAGAGGGGGAAATGGATTAGCCACAGCTTCTAGAAAGGGCTTTAAAGGCCATCTAGTCCAACCCTTTCATTTCCTAATTTTAAAAATGAGGTAGCCAAAGTCCAAAGTCACATGGTTAGTTGAAGGCAGAGACAAGCTTCTATCCTAGGTTACTTGATTTCCAGTTTTGGGGTCTTTTTACTATAGCAATTGCCTCTCCCACAAAATGAAATACAAAATGAAGTAGTACAGAAAATCCTGGGTAATCTGGACAAGAAGAATTCTGATTTTATAATCATCTAATGTAGGCAAGGCTGAAATCTACCTTTGCAAAGATAGGATGGTGTACTGAACACCATGTTAGATTGACACAACTGTCTGTATGTTAATGAGCAGATCACATCATGTCTGAATCTCAGTTTCCTCATCTGTCAAATTACTTATTAGAAAAAAGAAATTAACTTGCAAAATAATAACTCATATTTGGATGGCACTAATGCAGTGTGCAAGTATGAGTTATTTAATAAATAGCATAAACAAGATTGGGAGAAGAGATATGGTTAACTTGTTTGCTATTATAAATATAACACATTAGTTATCAATATACAAATAGATGCTGCTAATTACAAATGAGTCTTAGCAATTCACTAAAACAAACCTGGCAGGTTCTCCTCTTAGAAATTAGCTATGTTTGTAGAGTGGAGTATGGAACCAGGAAAGCAAATCATGTAATAACAACAGTATAGAGAAAAAACAATTTTGAAAGGCTTGAGAACCCTGATCTAGGCAATGACCAACGATGCTCCCCACCTCCTGTCACAGGGGAAAGGGACTCAGGGAGCAAGAAGAGATATGTTTTGGATATGTCCAATGTAGAAATCTGTTGTGTTTTACATTACTTTTTTTTTTATAAATGTTTGGGCTTTTTCTTTTTTTTTTTCCTCTAGTGGGGGTGAAGGGAATAAATTTTTGTTAATTTTTAAAAAGGGAAAATTAAATTTAAAAAAAAGAAATTATCTGCATTTAAAAAATCACAGATTTAGACCAGGAAGAGATGTCAGAAGTCATTTAATCCAACTCCTCATTACATATAAGGCAGAGCAATCCCAGTAAATACAAGGGACTGACATGCACAAAGAGTCAGACATAACTGACTAACAGCATTCAATAGAAGTCTAGGGGAAACCTTAATGGATGTGAGTATGATACATAACCAGGACTAATATATTGAAAATTCTGGGAAGAAAACCAAAAGAAAGGCATAATTATATTCTCCAACATGAGGAACAGGAACATGTGGGGAAACTTAGACTTTATCTACCGGATGTCTCTGTGTCTGTGTGTGTGTGTCTCCCTCTCTTTCTCTCTTTTCCTCTCTCCCCCTGCAGAGGATGGTTCTCAAATAAGACTCAAGAACTGTTGTAAATCTTCACATGGGGAAGCCGTGAATTGGTAGCAGCTTGGGTCACCATATCTCCCACCTAAGGCCACAGTGTTGATTGTAAATGTGTCACCCTGAAGTTTCTTCTGTTGAGGTTTTGTATAATTTTTCCAGATCTTAAGTGAAGTGATATGTAGCACAAAAACAGCCTTGTGAACTTCAAAAAGTCAGAATACCTAGAGGTCAAGGACAGCAGCCCATGGCAGAGGTGATGGTAGCTACCTTGAATGAGCCAGCAGAGCCTTAAGGAGGAACCGAGCCATGAACCTGCTACTCTGCAAAGGGAGTGACTTGTCTGTTATCTGAGCTGTGTCCAAAAGTGGAACCAGTGGGAGGAATATTTGCAGCAACCATTTTTAATTTGAGCATACTGTCCCCATGGCCCTCTGTGGCAGAAAGGAGGGTTTACCCCAGTTCAGGAGAATGTTTTTGTACTCCTGTTCTTACCATATAATCTTAATAAATATTCCTTTTCAAAGACTTATGTATGTGCTTTGCTTTTCAATGATATTGAGATGTCATCTGGTTAAATGATAAAGAGGGAGATTGTCACTCACAAATGATACTGGAGCAATAGTGACAGGCAAGTAAGCAATAGCATTAGAACAATTGCCCCCAAGAACTCTGAGAAGGAAATGTGGCTGCCCTCTGGAGATCTGACTTGTTGATGGCAGGCAGAACTGAGCCTCATACAGATGAGAAAATTGAGTCCGAGAGAAATTAAGTGATTTGCCCATTGTCACACAAGCGGTAAGTTTATTTGAATTCAAGTATGGTAACTTCAAGTTCAGCACTCTCTACTCCATACTATGCTGCTTCCCTCCACTGCTTCATCTGTAAAAATAAAGCACTTAGATTAGTTGGCCAGTCATTTTTTTTCAGTCACGTCTAACTCTTTGTGATCCCATTTGGGGATTTCTTGACAAAGATACTTGAGTAGTTTCTCAGTTCCTTCTCCAGTTCATTTTACAAGTGAGGAAACTGAGATAAACAGTGGAATGACCTGCCCAGGGTCACACCGCTAGTGTCTGAGGCCAGATTTGAACTGAGGTAGGTCAATCTTTCTGACTCCAGGCCCAACACTCCGCATGTGTGTTCGTCCTTCATTGCCGAAGAAGACCATGCCATCAGAGAAACGATGACATGACTTGCACTTGAATCCAGTGATCAGATATTCATCAGGATGACTGGAGATGACCCAGGAGGAGGCAATTGGGGTTAAGTGCTTTGTACTCTATCCACTGCACCAACCTAGCTGCTCCTAAGACACTTGAATTAGATTACGTTAAGTTTCTTCTATTTTTAAAAGTTTCATGGGTCCATGAGAAAGGAAGATGTAGAAAATAAAAAAGGAAAAATGAATTTTTGGTGGAGGAGAGGAAGGCAGGGTTTGAAGGATAATAAGCTCATATTTCTAAAGTGTTTTGAGATTTACAAAATTCATCAAACCTCTCAGACTACAAAATATCATTATCTGATTTTACAGATAAGGTAACTGAGGGCAGAAAAGTAGAGATTTGTACAATATCACATAACTAGTAAGTGGCAGAGCTAGGGCTTATAATCATCAGACTAAGTATCAGTACTGCTGCCATCATGCCTTAAAGAAGAATGCAGGCTAGGTGTTTCCTAATGGCAGTTTCCAAGATGTGAGGCAGGCTAGTACAAATTTAAGTCAAAGGGATAACAAGAGTGAATTTATGGAAGTAAAAAAATGTAAAGTAAAAAAGTAAAAAAAAGTAAAGTAAAAAATGTAAATTAAAAATGTAAAAAAAGTTATGGAAGTAAAAAAATTTCTGGAAGTAAAAAAAATAGTAAGGAAGAGGCTTTGGAAGACAGACAACTTTCCAGATTGTTTCAATTACCTGCCCTTTGTTGGATAGAGTGAATTGGGGGCACAGTAGATAGAGCATCAGGCCTGAAGTTGGAAAGACTCATCTTCCTGAAATCCCTAGACACTTACCCGTTGTGTGATCCTGGGCAAGTCACTTAACCCTGTTTGCCTCAGTTTCCTCATCTATAAAATGAACTGAAGAAGGAAATGGCAGACCCCTGCAGTATCTTTGCCAAGAAAATCATCAAATGGAGACATGAAGAATCCAACATGACTGAAAAATGACTCGACAAACCAAAATGCCCTCCATGTGTTGTCCTTTTCAGCCAAACTGACCTACTTGAAGTCCAGCACATTAGCTTTCTATTCCCCGCCTTTGTGCCTTTGTAGAGTCTGCGTTTCATGCCTGGAATGAACATCCTCCTAATCTTCATGGCTTAGTTCAGTTACATACTCCTATGTGAAGTCTTTCCTGATCATCTCCCTCCTCAAATTTGTATTTATTTATCTCTGTACACATGCAAGTAGGATACCTTCCTTTTCTTTTCAATGACAAGTAAAAATATACAGAAGAGGAAACATAAGGTTGAGGAGTAATTTTCTGTTTTCAAACAGAAAAGTTGTATCTTAAAAGGACAAATGTACTCCCTGCCACTAGAGCCACTAAAAAAGAAGTTGGAAAAACTACTGATAAATTCTGGGATTTTTATTCCAGGGACAACACAGCTGAGTTGAAGTTAGCAATAAAGAAGGGAGCCATCAGCCAGGTAGACAGTTGGAATGTGCCTTTTTGTTTTTTAATATATTTTATTTCATTAAATATTCGCCAATTATATGTAAAATTTTTAAATCACTTTTTAAAATTTTGAGTTCTAAATTCTCTTTTCTCCCTACCCCTTCATTGAGAAGGCAACTAAATTGATATCAATTATTACATGTAAAGTCACACAAGACATATTTTCACACTGGCCATGTTGCAAAAGAAAAAAACAAAAAAGAAAAGAAAAAATAAAGTTAAACAAAGGATCCTCTATTATGTCTTCAGAATTCATAGTGCTCTCTCTGTCTCTGTCTCTCTGTCTGTCTCTCTGTTTCTTTCTCTCTGTCTCTCCGTCTCTCTCTCTCTCTCTGTCTCTGTCTCTCTTTGTCTCTCTCTGTCTGTCTCTTTCTCTCTGTCTCTGTCTCTCTCTGGAGGTGAATGGCATTTTTTTGTCATGGGTTATGTGGAATTCTCTTAGATCACTGTGTCTTTATCAGAGTGGTCAAGTCTTTCACAGTTGATCATGTTACAAAATATCTGTTACCATACACAATATTCTCCTGGTTCTCCTTACCTCACTTTGTATCAATTCTTCTAAATCTTGCAGGCTTTTTCTAAAACCATCCTACTCATCATCTTTTATAGCATAGTAGTGGAATGTATCTTTTGAATAAGATTAAGACTGTGGTGTTGAGGTGAGTACAGAAGCAGCCAAGCTTCCTCTGTCTTGGTAAATCATTGGGAGATGACTGAAACGTTCTACAAGAGACCAAGGGGACTGAAGAGCTTTGATCCTTTTTTACCTTTTTACTTCCCTCTTCACCTATAGAGAGACTCCCGTTTCTCTGTACTTCAAATCTATTTATAAATTCTAAATTAATTTGTGTCTTTGAAAGTCTTTTCCCTTGACACACAACTATGATCCTTTATAACTATTCTGCATGTCTACATATTAATTGTGTGTCAGGGGTGTGGATGCCAGTGGCTAAATGGGAATATATAAAATTACCCAGGCCAGAAGGTTTATATTTCAACCCAAAATAGTTATTAGGGATTTCCCTCACTGGAGGATTCTAAGCTGTAATTGTCAGAGAAACTTATTACTTTGTTTAAAAAACACATTTTTTACAAACTTCCCAAAAGGTAGAGTTAAACAGAATCCAGCATTGTTGGATTTTTTCTTCCCTTTGTTCTAGGCTAAAAAATGAGCCACCATTATACCAGAATCAGATAGCTTAGAATATAGGCAGCTCAGTCAATCATTCAACAAACAGTTATTAATTCTAACTTCTAATAGGAAAGGGGATAGGAAAGGACTTAGACCAAGAGATTATGGCTCTGGCTATGCCTATGGGGAGAAGAAATATATGGTGTGGAAAATCATCCTTTCCTGATAGGAAAGAGATAGGAGAAGAAAGAAAGAGCCAATGTCTGGGTTTTATTATTTTTGTGGTTGTTTTTCAGGTCTTTTATATGAATAAACCCCTCCTTCCAGCAACACTTGCCATTTACGTGTCTGTCTTACAGGGGCCGGGAACTTGCACCCTTGAGGTCACATGTGGTCTTCTAGGTCTTGGGTGCAGCCTTTTGACTGAGTTCAAGTTTAAGAGGATTTGTTCTGTGAAGTCCTCGAGGAAGCAGTTTCCCCATCCCTGAAGTAGAATATAAGTCTCTAGAGGGCAGGGACTACTTTTTTTCATCTTCCCTCTATATCCTCACTGCCCAGCAAAGAACCTAGCACATAAAGTGCTTAATCAAAGCTTGCTCAAATGAACTGTACTCAGTACTCAAATGCTCAAGTACTCAGGTTTTAAATTGCATACCAAAATGTCAAAGGAAGAGTAACCATAGAGGCACAAGAGAGATTCCAGGAACAAAAGCGTTCTGTGGTCAGAGCAGCATGACAGAAAAATAAGTTTAGCAGCAGCAGGAAAAAAGAAATGAGTAAGAGAAGCAGAGAAACTGAACAGTCAAGCAAGTCAGGCAATGGGTACCACCCAAGCAGACATCCCAGCATGGCACTGAACTGAAGGTCACAGATTTCTGAAACAGAGCCTGGAAGACACAGCTAAAGGAGACAAGAGTTATTTTCTTCCCACCATCAAGTGAATTGGGTATTCTCAAGAGAGTACAAAGAGACAGCATGGGGACTTTGAGCAGATGCTGAGACTGTAGAGAAAAGAGAAGGGGCAACCAGCTGTGGTAGCAGCATTAGGGCATGTCAAATGGAGAGAGGTGTAATGTGTGGTGGAAGCATCAAGATGACTGGTACCTTCATCTACCAGGACTTCAAGTCCCCGCTAAAATCCCATCTTCTACAGGAAGCCTTTCTGATCCCTCTTATTTCTAAGTGCCTTCCTTCTCTTTGGATTAGCTCTAATTTATCATGTAGGAATCTTGTTTGTACATAGGTCTTTATATAATCTCTCTCTCATTAAACCGTGAGCTCCTTGAAGTCAGAGACTGTCTTTTACCTTGCCCTATACTCTCAGCACTTAACACAGTTGCTCAGTTGTTTTTCCCGCCTCTTCATGACTCTATTTGGGTTTGTTTTGGCAGAGATAATGGAGTTATTTGCCATTTCCTTCTCTGGTTCATTTTATAGACAAGGAACTAAGATAAACAGGGATAAGTGACTTGTTCAGAGTCACACAGTAAGTAACGGAGGCTGGAGTTGAACTTAGGAAGATGAGTTTTAATGACTCCAGGCCCAGCATTCCATCTACTGTACCACCTAGCTGCCCAACACAGCACAATGCCCAGCACAGAGTCGACATTTAAATACTTATTGACTGACCATGGCAGACAGGACAGCTGTAGCCAGAAATGGGGAGAGTTATCACTGATGAACTTTCACCTGTCCAAAAATCCAGGAAGTTAGAAAAGGAAAAGGTACTTTATTTCATCCCTTTTTTTCCCCTCTTCCTACCTCTATCCATTGTATGTTTGCTATTTTAAGTATTGCTTTTTAAAACTAACTCTCTAGAATTTGACCTATTTTAACCGCTTTTGATTCATGCAGACAGAGATTTCAAGAGGAATAAACAGTGTTTGGCCACATGTGGTACACTGGTACAGAAAGGATCAAGGGGACACTCTAGTCTAGAGAATGGCAGGTTTCTTCTAAGAGTAGAAACTAATCAAGAGGGAGTCATGGTTTTTGATGGATTGATTGATTTTGGAGAAACTTCCCAAAAGACAAAACTAAACCAGATCTGAGGTTTCCTTCTGCCCCTCAAGCTACAGATGAGCCATCTTTCTACATGGGCTCTACTGAGGAATTTGACTTCACTCACTCATCCTTTCCCTTACCCCCATCTAATGTTAATAGAATTAACAGAAAGTTCTCTGTAAGGCTGGAGTGAAAGGCAATAATTAGAGAAAAGGAATTGCTGGCGGGAAGAGAAAAAGTGCTGGCTGGCAACATTCATATTCCAAAGATGGAGCAAGAGATGAGATTGGTTATCTTTGGCTTTACCTTCAACCTTATACCTGTGCATGTACAAATAGTATAAAATGATTTAAAAAAAAAAAAAGCCTTTCTTTTAGTTTCTGATAAAGAGATTGCTTTGGGGAAAAATCAAGCCTGTAGAAAACTTAAAAAGAAAATTGATGATGGCCCTAATGGATCAATCCAGATGTTGAGGTGGTGGTGACCAGGAGTTCTGTTTCTCTTCCCTTTGTACTTCCTAAATTGACTTACAACAAGAAATGAAATACTTAGAGTCGGAATAACTTCAGAGACCATCTTATCTAACTCTCTCATTTTATAGATGAGGATATTGAGGTGACTTGTGTACCATTTTGTACTATAATTATCTGGCCTTATATTTTATAAACTACAGTGTCTATAAGATCAGAGACTGCATTTGTTCTAAACTTTACATCTACCCCAAGAGCCAACATCATTCTTTGTATATAGTAGGTGGTTAATGAATATTGGCAGATGAACTGAAAAGACTATTAGGACATCAAAGCCTCACACACTTTGCTCTTTTTGAAGTACTGTAAGTAGTGGAGGACTCTGAAAGCCTGACACAATAACAAGTCATTTTCTGTCCCATCCCCATTTTAGACAAAGGGGGAATGTTTGGGCTGGGGAGAGTGAATCCTGGTACTGCTGGTAGAGTGGAAATAGCACTGGATTTGAAATCAGAAGATTGGGGCTCAATTCGGATCTCTGTGATTTATTACCTACCTGACTTGAACTCTCTGGGCCTCAGTTTCCTCAAATGTAAAATGTGGGAGGGGTTAGACTAAATGACCTCAGAAATATCTTACATCTCTGCATCTATGATTGCATGATTCTCTGGCTGCTCATTATCAACAATCAATGATTGATTAAGCAATATTGGTGTTTTTTGGTTGCTCTGTGCACATGACTTTCTACCACCTCCCAATTCTTGGCATTTTTACCAGTTGTCCCTCATCCTTGCAATGTTCTCCCTCCTTGGTTATATCTCTTGACTTCCCTGGCTTCCTTTAAATCTCAGCTAAAATCTTTCCTTCTGCAAGAAGTTTTTCCTGGTTCATCTTAACATCAGCACTTTTGCTTTGAGGTTGTCCCTAATTTATTAAGTATATGTACACACACACACACACACACACACACACACACACACACACATCTCGTTTGTATGTCGTTCTTTGAGTGGTATTTCTCTCATCAGACTGAAAGATCCTCAAAAGAAGAAACTGTCTGCCTTTCTTTATATCCCCAGCACTTGACATAGTGCCTGTCACACAGTAGGTGTGCCTATAAATACTGATTTGCCTTTATTGACTATCATTTATAAAACACTGCAGTAACCAGTAAAAGTACAAAAGATATAATATTCCTTCATGCCTTTAATATGTTCACAGCATCGTTGGAAAAATGGGACATCTATAATAAAAGATGATACAAAATAGCCTGGGTTCAATTAGTACCAGCAGTATTCAAATAATCGATGGTACAGGAATTCAGGGGAGGGAGAATTTATTCTGGGCTGCAGGTTTTGGTGAGATGGAAGAGTTCATTGTTCGGGTTTGGCCTTGAAACAAAGGTTGAACTTCTCTGAGGAGTGGGATATACATTCCGGCTAACGAGAACATCATAAGCACTGAGGGCACAAAGTCTCCTTTGTCATCCATTAATTTAGCCATTGGACACTTTAAGACTTAAGGACATTAATGGAGCCCCAAAGAAGAAAGATCCAGGGACGGAGAATATCCCTAGGCCAAAGCAGCAGGGAAAAAGATACTTTGGAGTAAAGTAAATCCATTTCCATATTCAAAATTGTTGAATTTTTAATTAAACATCATTTCATGTTTAATATTTTAAAGGGAGAAATGTTTCCAGCATCAAAATTTTCTCATGTGACCCTTGTTTACACCGTGTGAGAAACACCAGTTACTGACCTTCTGGGGCACAGGAAAGTTTGGGAGGCAGAGACAGAGTGAGAAAAAGAAAAAGACAGAGAGAGAGAGATAGACAGACAGAGAGACAGAGAGAGATAGACACAGAGAGAGAGAGAGACAGACAGACAGACAGACACAGGGAGAAGGAGCGCACATTAGCAGTGGAAATGGCAACTATCACTTAGTCCCAGTGGATTAAAACGATTTTAGGCACATAGAAATGCTGTCAGTCAACATTTTGCCTGGTGCTGTTGAAAGAAGACTAGACTTGAAGTCAAATACCTGGAACTGAGCCTTAGCTCTGACGTAATTTAGTGTATGGCCTTGAAGTAATATCTTCCATGAGCCTTTTTCCTCATCTGTAAAATGGGAATGGCATTATTTGGTTTATCTGCTTCATAGGGTTGTTTTAGAGAGGCAGTGAGATAATGGAACCACTCTTCAAAACCAAAAAGGTCTGGGTTTTGCCCCTAATGTGCCCAGCTTCAACATCTGCTCCCAAACTTCCTCATCCTTCTGGAATGACTGAGTATGTCCAAGAGTCCAGCTGGCTTGGCCCGAACTTTTTTAGTCCAGTTTGATTGATTTGAATCCATTTTGGTCTCAATGGCCCATCCTTTTTGCGATTTCTGAGTGTCAGATTGGGCGGATATATAGTACGTACTCTTTGTTATTGTTCTCTCTCTTGCCATCAGCTTTATCTCTGGTTTGGTAATCTCCCACACGAAACCAAAGGCTGTGACCTCTTGATGAAGCACTCATACTTAGCATTTATGTAATGTTTTAAGGTTTGTAATGGATTTTTCATATTTTATCCTCACAATAATGCTGGAAGACAAGTACTATATTATCTTTATTTTGCAGATGAAGAAACAGAGATTGGGGATTCCATAGATAATATCTGTGTGAGGTAGGATTCAGACTCAGGTCTTCCTGACTTCAAGTTCAGCATCCTGTACTGGCTGTCTGCCACTACAATATTGCTATTGGAAACTATAGTGTTTTATCAGGTATATACTCCCTGATCATTCAGTCATCCAACCATAGCTTAAATAGACTCTCACATAGAAACTATAGATTGTTTAATAGGCATTGGAATTTTCTTGTTGTTTAGTCATGATTTCATGGATGTGTTCTTGGGGTTTTCTTGGTAAAGATACCAGAGACTTGCCCATTTTTTCTCCAGTGTGTCCCCATTTTACAGTAGAGGAACTGAGGCAAATGGGGTTAAGTGACTTGCCCAGGGTCACACAGTAAGCATCAGAAGTCATATTTGAACTCAGGTCTTCCTGATTCCAAACTCAGTGCTCTATCCACTTAATCACCTAGCTGCCCCAACTTAGCATTACATGCTATCAGAAGCCTGTGAAGATACTGTGAAGATGTTAACTGTAATGGCTGAAGAGAGGACGAAGAAAAAAGACGAAAGGTCCTTATTTCCTAATACTACTGAATTTCATTCTTATCTTCAGAAGGACAAGAAAATTCTTAAGAGACCTTCATAGTATCCCAGATCAGGACTGCATTTCCAGAATTGAGTAGAAGACAATTATATTTAATGGTACCTTGGATTGTGTGTGTTGCGTACACACACACACACACACACACACACACACTTTTCCACTGCTGAAAAATTGTAAATTATTTCTTATGTGTTTCTTTTATTGTTGCTGTTAATTACTGCTAATAAGTAGGATAGTCAGCAAATTTGATTATTTAAACCTAGGATGTTTAAAGATTTGATTTATAGAGATAGACAAATGTTTATGGGAAAAGAACTTTCAGTTTATAAATGTATAATATTTAATAAATGGGGATACAGGCTCAGAGTTGATTAATTAGCAATGAGAGACTTTAGAATTTTACCAATTAATATGGACATATCAGAATATGTTCCTTGATTACTTTAGAACAAAGGATGAGAAGAAATAAGGAGAATGACCTAGTTATCAGGTGGAGAGGGGGTAATCACCTTACCTAGTCTATACCTGATGAAGAACCAACCCTAAACTCCTGCTACATTGGCATGATCATACATTTTACAGTCACTGTTCCTTTGATTAATGTTATCTAAAGAAGTCTCTCTAGCTTAAGCACAAAGTCAGAGATCTCCTCCCCTCTCCAATTAAAAGGCCATTAGAAATGCTTATCCCCGCGCTAACACTGTCATCAAATTGATTGTCCAAGTCATGCAAATATTTAAGGACAGTGACCTAGGGGTATTGAGACTCTCAAGTGGTTTCCTTTTTTTCTCTTTAGTAGTCATGTCTCAATGTCACGTCCTTACCAAGGTTTAATGTATTCCTATCTAGGAAAGTAAACATGCTTCTTTAAACATGATTATAGTTTTCTATAGTGTGTCCACTCTGGCTAAAAACCTAGTTGACTGATAGCATGAGCCATGATAACCAGCTGGCACTGGGTCATTGGCTACAGAAGAGAACGTTTTTGTCTCTAGCTGACATCCTTCACAATCCACTCTGGTCTCACCATGAAGAATTTAAAGTTGCTTAAGCAATTTGAGGTCAGAAGCAGCATTATCAAGTATCTTTATTTCTATAAATCTCTCCAGAGATCTCAGAAGGCTCAACAGTGTCCAATAACCTGCAGAATACATACACTGAATTGTCTTGCTGTCTGTATACCTTCCACAGTAACTTGCATCCATCCATCCTCTTGGATTCTACACTATTGCACACTATGCTCTTGGTCCTGGATTCCTCACAATCTGTAGGTAACCCAGGTGACTCATAATGAAAAGTCCTTGCTTAGCACCACTTCCTAAATAGCTGCAGAATCATGGTGAGTACTTGCCTCAAAAAAAGTACAAAATGTCACTCTAATGCAACATTATTTAATGTCACTTTGATATAATTTTACAGGAATCAAATTTGCTTGGATTAATATCAAGCTTTGTTTTGAATAGAATACTACTCAAATTGACTGAATGAGATTTTCTTTTTAGGAGCCTGAGCCAACAACTTTAACTTTCATTCAACTGTGAGATCTTTGAGGGCAAGAACTATCTTTTTTGCCTCTTTTTACATCCCCAGTGTCTGGCACATAGTAAGTACTTAACAAATGCATATTGACTGATGGACTGAATACAGCCTAGACTTAAAGGGAGAGAAAACAGTAAACACTGTCAATGTTATGGGTCAGTGATCAGCTCAAGCATGAGCCTTGTGCCTCATACCACAAGTAATTTAAACCTGAGGCTCACAATCAATCAGATATAAGTCCAACAGTATAGCCTATCTACTTGACCCTAGACCCCACATACTATAATTCATGTTTGTGGGAAAGTTTTCTGGTGAATCATTTGTCTTGGCTCACTGGGCTTCTGGTTGGTTCCATGACTCAAGACCTGATGTTACAGCCATTTCATATCTTAACATTTGCCTTCTTGCCTTCCTTTGAACTGTGACCCCTATACCCTCCAAAACAAAATCTCAAAGAAATTAAAAGTCTTGACTCCTCTCTTCCAGGACCAATTTTTAGGGTCTGGAGCTTCACGGGAAATGAAAACTAATCAGAGGCTTCACCCTTCAGAAGTGTTGAGTCATTATCCAAAATATTACAGAATGGGTCATGAAGATTCTCTAGTCTAACCTGTAATTAAGTGGTAATCTCTTCTACAACTATCCAACAAGTACTCATTCAGTTTTTGACTGAAGCTCTCCAGTTGGGGACATGGTAGGAGGAACCTGTTACCTACTGAAACCACTTTGGTAACGTTCTTATTGTTAGAATTTTTTTTTAAATAAATGAGTTGAAATTTGCTTCTCTGCAATTTCCACCAGTTATTCCTAGTTCTGCGCTCTGGAGTTAAGTAAAATAACTATGTGTCCTCTTCAACAAGAAAGCCTTTCAGGTATTTAAAGGCAGTTATGACTTTCCCTCTAAACTTCTATTATCTACATTAAATATGCTCATTTCCTTCTACTATGGCATAGTCTTGAAGTCTTGTGCCATTTTGTAAGTATGTCTCTAGATTTTTTTCTATCTCATCAATGCCCATTGAACACAATACAACTCAGAAGTAGAAGAGGGGGGCAGTAGGGAAAAGAAATGCCTGTTAATTGACAAACTAAAATAAAATTTAAAACTAAGCAAAAGAAATTAAAAAGAATAGTCCTTCATATATTGCTTAAGCAGAGAAGAGAAAGTGAGGCTTTCACACTTTGCATTTTTGGTGCCATGTTTTTCTTAATGGTGCCTAAGATTGCATTTGTGTTTTTGGCTGTCATATCACATCAGTGACTTTTATTGAATTTGTGGCCCACTAAAACTCCCATAATCCTTTTTCATATAACCTAGACATCGCTATTCTATCTTGGACTAAGAAAGTTTTATTTTTTTAATCCGCATGTAGGACTTTACATTTTTACTTTAGCTCTTTGATGGATCCAGGTTTCTATCAATATTGTTATAACAATGCAGATTGCAATCCATCTACACTTTCTCATTCTAGGGGACCCCATTTGCATGTCTTCCTATAAATTCCCTATAAAGGGGTATTATCAAATGTGCTAGAGGACTTTTGTGTTTATTTATTTGTGTTTATTTCTATTCAACTCCATCTTATTAAACTCGGCCCCCCACTTTAGCCTGTTGAAATTGAACCCAACTTTTTGCTAATGACTTAAGAGGGAAAAATAGAAGAAAAAAATGTCACATGGCAATATAGAGACATACAGTAGAGTGGGAGGGTAAGAAAATAAATAACAGAGGGGCTATTATGTCTTAGAGAAAGAGGAAGGAGAGAATTCAGAAAATAGAAAAATGTTTGGCTCTATCTGGAAAAAGAAATTAGCTTTAAAAAAGTTAGGTTCTGTGTGTATGTTGTTAGGTATATTTTTGAAATTTCTAACAATAGAATGTAAATCAGGGTATACTCATAGTGACTTGTCAGAGGAGAGGCTACAGTAAAGCAGGTGCTTAGCCCTTCACTGGGTATGAATGATTTTCCCAGGCCCTACTCACATCTCTTGTCTTGTTGACATCCTTTATACATGTTCGGGGCAATGCCAGCAGGCACTAAAGCTTGCCAGGTGGTATAAGGCTAAAATAGCAAGAACACTAAAAGTTGGCTCAAGAAAAGGCAGACTGGGACAGAAAGGGATTTTTCACATTTTCAAAGGGAATATTTAAGAAAGCTTAGAAAGAAACAGGCTGTTTATATGGGAGAATTCATCCCAGAGGAAAAAATAATATCTAAGGTCTAGTTCACAATGGGACAATGGAATTCAGGAAATTCAAAATGGAGAGAGATCCAATATAAGGTCACCCCCTTTTAAAAACAGACTGTAAACAGCTGGTGTCCAGCTGACCTATACCTGCTATGCTGCAAAGAATGGGGCCCTAGCAAAAGAGGGATACAACTTTCATTCTGCGACCCAAGATCTGCAAACCAAAGACAGCAAAGAAGCAATGATTGCCCATTCTCTTTCTCACATTCTCTGGGGATCTGGCCTGCCCTGGGGGGAAGTGTTATATTCCCATACAATTAAAGACTAGAGAAAGTATGTGGCCTTGTAGTAAAAGCACTGCCCTCAGAATCGACAAAAATTGGGTGCTACATCTGGCTCTTCCATTTGCAGGTTACATAACCCTGAGAATGTCACCATTTCTCGGCCCAAACTTCCCCATCTCCGGAATGAATATGCATATACATTCTATGCCTACCTTACAGAATTGTTTCAGAGATGAAATGAGGTCATCTATATATGAATATGCTTTGAAAACTGCATGAAGTGTTGTGTCATGAGACGTGATGAATGTGAAGAATCCAGAGAAATATGAGAAAATTTATGTGAACTGATACAAAGTGGAGTAAGTCAAACCAGGAAAACTTTATACAATGATTATAATGTGTAAATGGAAAAAATATAGCACCTGAGCCTCTACCCAAAGAAGAAAGAAAATATACATCTCTCCCTTGATCAGTGAGACACAAAACTATGGTTTCGATATATCGTCACACTCGATGTGTGGGTTAGTTTGGCTGAACTTTTTCCCCCTTTTTATTTTTTAGTTACAAGAAATGACTCCCTGGGGAGGAGAAGGAGGAGGGATGTATTTGGAAACAGAGTTGATAGAAAAGCAAAAGATAGCAACACAAATTTAAAAGGAAAATAGTGTCAGTATTTTGAATGGTAAAGAATCCAGAACTGGGTTGTAAGTCTTCTTAATATTAGTTAAACTTTCTAGCCCAATGGCTCTTTTCCAAGCAACCTTGCCTTTGAAACCAAGGCTTTCACCTTTTAGTAATTTTGACACTTCCCTGATCACTGCACCCTAATACAGGTACTGAGGCAGTTTCGGGTTTTGAGCTAATTTGCTTTCCTGTGCTGGAAGATCTGCTCCCCTCAATCTCTAATTCTTTCCCCTGGCACCGCTTCTTTTTGCTACTACTGTCATGATTCTGTAGATGCCCAAGTATGACAACTGTTCCCCTTTTCCCTGATTATCTCTGAGTATGACATGCTCCAAACCACAAAAGTGAGTTTCTAAGGCTTTACTTCCAAAAATAATTACATAAATTCATAATCAACTTGCTGAGTTAACTAGAAGTATGAATAAAACCATGCCATCCCTGACTTATAAACTAATTTATCTGCAGTTTTCCATGATGAGCTAGGTCAATGATTTCCTCTAGTCATAGACTCATGAATGAATTTGGCCCCAGATCCAACCCCACACCAACTTTGGAATCATTACCTTGGGACAACCAAGTCCAACTCATAGACTATGGAAGCCGACGACATTTGTGGATTTTGGAAACCTCACCCATAGGATTCTGTAATCACTTAGACTGCTATACATTTCACCTTTGTCTACTCAAAGCTGAGGAACTCGTGAGAAAAAAAATGATTCTAATTATTTTTTTCCCCTCATCATATCAAAAATATACCAGGCCCTACTGAAGGAGTATATCTAGAACACAAAGATAATCTACCACAATAATTGTTGACACACAGTACTTTACATAAACAGATTCTCATATATACACTATAACTAATAATAAAATTATGGCAGACTACATTTTATAGGTGAAGAAAATGAAGCTTAAAGGGGTTGGGTAACTTGTCCAAGGTCACACAGCTATGAAAAGGCAAATCCAACACTCAAACCCAGATTTTTTGGCCTAAATTGAGTTTTCTTTGTTATGCCACAAACTATCAAAAAAAATTCTTAGCCATTCACCTAAATTCCAACTCATCCCAAGTAGATAACCAGAACTAGTAACCATGAAACTAGCAATTTTTTTTTTAAAAAAACTTTTTTTATTGGTATCTTGTGTTTTTAGAATACAATGTCCAAATATGGCCCTGTCCTTCACCTACCCAATGAGTCATCCCTTGTAACGAAGAAGAAAAAAGAAAGAAAAAACATTTAGCAAATTCAACACATCAGCTAGGTCTGATAAAATATGCAATATTCCACACCCATAGACCATCACCTCTGTAAATAACCAAAGGAAGCACATTTAAACAATTTTTTTTTCTTTAGAACCAAGCTGCTGTTTTCATTATCTCATATTTAACCACCATTTTGATGAAGAATTGTTAATACAGCCAACGGAATTGTCAGTATAATAACAACTTGATGGAAGGTATGTTTCCTTTTTAAGACAACTCTATCACAAATACAGAGACTATGTATTAAATCATAATAAGCGGCTAGCTGGCACAATAGACAAAGTACTGATCTTGAGATCAGGAAGACTCATCTTTATGAGTTCAAATCTGGCCTCAGATACTTAATAGCTATGTAACCCTAGACAAGTCACTTCACCTTGTTTGCCTCAGTTTCCTCCTCTGTAAAATGAGTTGGAGAAGGAAACAGCAAACTACTCCAGTATCTTTGCCAAAAAAATCCCAAAAAAACAAAAAAAGGGGTCACAAGGAGACGGACATTACTGAAATGACTCCATAACAGGAGCTCCTCCAACTTCCTATTTTCTCAGCCCCAATGTTGCACTGAGGTATTTGGGGGTGACCTGAGCCTCAGTGGGAAGCATCATCTCCCACTGATTTACAAGTGGGAAAGGAAATAGGAAATAGCAATTGAATGACAAATTCCAAAGAGGTCCAACATTTTTCAGACTAATGCCCAGAATCTTCTTCTTCTGATCCAATGCATGAGAGAAAAAAGGAAGAAGGCATTACAGCCAGCATCCCCCAGTATTCCCAAGTTTGCCGTCAACAGCTGGTTGATCCATCAGCCATGAGTCTGACAGCGTGATATAATCAATTAAAAATCCTCACTTTCTGAACTAGTACTATTTGATGGTTTAGCCAGCCAGTGGTACTAGTGGAAAGAAGATGAGAAAATCGTTTCTCTCATCCTCTTATATTTTTCTGTTTCACAAGGTTTATTGTTGTTGCTTTTGCTGTCCATGAGTGTGAAATTACAGAAGAAAGCCCTGTTTCCTCCATATTTCAAAATGTCTCTGAATCTTCACTTCCTTCTCTTATCTCTCAGAGAAAGATATGCACCTTCTCCCCAAAATTCTCTACTCTTGTTCCTATCACCTCCCACCTGTTTACTCCATCAGTCACCTTGATTTCACTTACATCTTCATTCTTTCTCTTTACACTGATCATTCTACCCTTAAAAGCCCAGGTCTTCCCTTCAATATCTGACGACAGTACCTAGGGCTAAAACTGGTGTGGGGTGACTGGGGCTTTTTCCCAGGCATCAACATCTGAGCCAGACATCACCCTCTCCCAGTCTAGTAGGAGCACTAACTGTGCAACTATTTCAGTGCCCATGGCTGCCTACCCATATACCAAGATCCCATAGTTGTCACATACCCTCTCCTAATACTGGCTTCCACCTCAACTGAATTTGCCCTGGGTTCCAAGATCCCTAGCTATAACTTTGATGCTCCCTACTTGATTTTCCATTTCATCTCTCACTTCTTTCAATGACAAACTTCTAGAAAAAGTAAATCTGCACCTATTGTTTTGTGTTCTTTATAGCCCAAGCATTTCTCTACCCTTTTTCGCATAATTTATATTCCTCAATAAAACTAAGCTCCTAACTGTTATTAATAGCTTCCTAATCCTTCACTCAGTGCCATTATTTTCAATTCTCATTTTTCCTTGAACCTTCAGTAGCTTTCAACACTATGTGAGTTGTCCATTTTCTTGATAGGTCTTGTCAGTTTGTGTGTTATCTACTGCCTTGTTTCTAGCAACTCTTTTCTAGTCTCCCCAACTGATTCCTCTTTCTTCATCCACCTTGGATGTTTAGGAATCTCCCGAAGCTTGGTCTTCATGTTGCCTGTGAAGAAAGATGGCTCTGTTCTTTCCTCCTTCCTTTGATTTCATCCTTCGTTTCTCTGTCCCCACAGTTTCAACTACCATCTTTCTGCAGAAAACTCCTAAATCTATATTGCCATTCCTGCCTGATCCATTTTCTGAGCTCCAACTCTGGATAACCAAACCTGTAGGACATCTCCATCCAAATGACCTACTGGCACCTCCAATTCAAGATGTTCAAAATAAATCACACAATCATGCCCAAGCATGGTCTTCCTCCTGACTTCTTTGTCCCTCTTCATAGCAACAACAATCTCACAATCATCCAAACTTGAAACTCTGAAGGGATCTTTGACGACTACTCCTCTGCCCCTCCATCACTTGTCAAATTCTATAGAATAGACCTTCATAATGTCTGTTGCATCCATGCCTTACTTCCCATTCCTGTTACCAGTATCTGAGTGGAGTCTCTCATTATTTCTCACTTAAATCACTGTAGTAGTCTCATAAGAGGTATCATTAATTTCTGTTCTAATTCATCCACTATGTCATGGTCACATAAGATGACCATAACATCTAGATTTAGAACTAAAGAGGACCTCAAAGATTATCATATCAAACCATATCATTTTAAAGAGAAGGAAACCAAAGCCCAGAGAGGCGAAGACATGTTCAAGCCCACACAGTTTGGGAGAGTTGGGATGTAGCAACTATACTGTGCAGTAGATCGAGCGCTAGAGCAGGACAAAGTTGAATCTTGCCTCAGCCACTTACTCGCTGTGTGACCCTGGACAAGTCACTTCACATTTTCTGCCTCAGTTTCCTCCTATGTAAAATGAATATACTAATAGCATCTATCTACCCGGGTTGTTATAAGGATCAAATGAGATATTTGTACGACATTTTGTAAACTTTAAAGTGCAATATAAATGCCAGTTATTACATTATTTTCATTATCATTGTCATATCGTGCTGCTTCTCGCAATCTTTTTTTTAAACTGTACAGCTCTGGTAACTAGCTCCCTCTTCAAAATACTTTTAATGATGCCTCTTTGCTTACTAAAAAAATCCAATCCCTTGGCACTATAAAGTTTTAATGCATCATTCTAGCTCCACATGTTCTGTGTGAAACAGATGATTTCATTTTACATGGTGGATCTTTTCACTTCAATGTAAGCTCATTGACATTTTCTCACAGAGTTTAACTCAGTTCTCTCCATCCAGATGCCATGGTCTGGTTCTGCCCATTTCCACCCTTCCCATCTAAGCAGAGCTGATTCAAAGTGGGAAGATCCAGCTGCTGGCAAGCAAGACTTAGAAAGGTTTTATGTCTCTCTTTCTTTTGTTTCTTCTGTCTTTCTCCCTTGGTTGGTGAAACAGAAATTCCATTTTCCCCCACGGCACATTTGGGAACTTCACACTTGCAGCTACTTTAGAATGTTGGTAAATAAAAGTAGGGAAGAGATAAGGGGGCAGAGAATTTCCCCTAACTAACCTAATTAATTTTTCACCTCCATGATTCCCATGTTGCCTTTTGGATCTAGGCACCTAAAAGATAGAGCATCTCTTTGTATTAACAGATTGAGTTATGAAACCTCTGGGTTAGATGTTGTTCAACTACTTCAGAGCACCCATCTCACCAAGAGCTCTTATGGTTTTAAATTATCAGCCAAAGAGAGCATCTATGAAAGCCCCTTTTCTGCTGAGAAAATCAATTTCAAGGAAACACCATCACGCTCTTCCTCTCCACCCAAGCGCACCTCCCTAAGTTAGTCCCACGAGTGGCACATTCTCACGTCATTCTTACCATTACCAGATCATGCCCATGAATGATGACTCAAGAAAGTGGAACAGGGAAGGATTCCTTTTCAGATACTGCTTTGAAAGCTTTCATTTGATCTTAGTCAACTGGACCCTGGGTATCTCTTCAGTCATTATGGGTAATGAGTCATATTATGCAGCTTTGGGGATTTCCCTCTCTAAGGTTCTGGTTATAAATGTTGTCAGCATGAGAGTAGATGACTCATCACCAGTAGCCAAGGGTACCTGGAGACAGATGAAAAACCTTTTACATGGCATGTGCTTCCCCACACAGAGTACTCTTTGTGTGTCTCTCTCTTTCTCCCTTCCTTCCTTGTCCCACCCAACTAAAATGTGCATCTATACATAATAAGAACAAGATGAGGCGTGTTCAAAATGTTAAGGACAATATAAACATTTTTAAGCTATTTTCAAGATCAAGGAAAGGATAGACCCATTGTTTGCTTGAGACACAGGACAAGGAAAAGGGGGCCAAGCTCAAGTCTTATTTTTATTTCCCTTCATCAAGAAGAATGATTTTCAAACAGTACAGCATGGAACAAACATCATAAAGACAAATCTGAAAGGAGGGGTAGATGAAGAGATGGTATGAGGATCCCCAGGTGCTTCAGGTGACCAGGAAGAATTTACATCCCTGGGTCTGGCAGAACTTGACTCTGTAATCACTCAATTTTAGTCTAGAATTGTGGAAGGAATACGGAGAAGTGAAAGGTGACAGAAGGCCAGAGAGACAATCATCCCGATTTAAAAAGGAATGATAAAAAAAGACCTCTTAGTTGGCCATTGAGCTGAGCAAAATTCTACAGCAGAAGGCAAAACAAATTGTAACTTTTCCCTTCCCCTCCCTCTTTCCTCTTCTGTAATTTGCAGAGACACATTTAGATGTGCTTATTAGATGTAGGAAGAACTTCCTAGCCCTTAAGGGTATTCAAAAGTGGAATAGATTTTCTTTAGAATAATTAATCCTCTCCCTGACTCTCTTCAAGCAAAAGTTGGATGACTCCATGTTGAATATGCTGTAGAGAGGACTTTCACTTGGCTATCAGGAGGACTACATGATACTCAGATTCTGTGGTTTGTAAGACCATAAAAAAGAACAAACTCACCCAAGTTCCCTTCTCCCAGATTACTAGTCTAGGTAGCATAAATTTTAAACTGACTCAGAAATAGGAAGGACGGCCAATGTGTTAGCATACATTGCAGAATCAAGAGCTAAAAAATTATCACAAGATGGAATGATGGGCTGTAAAATAAGGGAGTTAGACTCAATGGCTTCTAAACTTTCAATCTACAGCTCTCAATCTGCAATCCTATGATCCTACGCAATATAACAGTGATCGAAACAAATTCCCGTCATTTGTACAACCATTTCAGTCATGTCCAACTCTCTGTGACCCCATATGGGATTTTCTTGGCAAAGATACTGGAGTGGTTTGCCATTTCCTTCTTCAGCTCACAACTCCAGCTCATATCAACTTGGTGAGGTAGGTTTTATTAGGATCCTTATTTATGGTTGAAGAAACTGAGGCAAACATGGCTAAGTGACTCACCTAGGGTCACACAACTAGTAAACATCTGAGGCCAGATTTGATCTCAGGTCCTCTTGACTCCACAGTCAGTGCTCTGTTCACCGTGCCACCTAGCTACCTCAAATTTTTTTAATTTTTCATAAAAACTGTACTTTTGTTAACATACAATGAGTATTATTTTAAATGAAGTAATGAATATTTTAAAATTTTATCGGTTTAAATTTCTAATGGTCAATGCTGATGAAATGATACAATAATTTATATTATACTTTCAGGTTTGTAAAGTGCTTTCTTTGTTAAATTTTGTGAAGTAGTCCACACAAGTATCATTTTCCCCATTTACTAGATGAGAAAGCTGAAGTTCTAAGTGGCTCAGTGACTTGTTCAGGTTCATACAAGTAGTAAGTGGCTGAGGCGGGATTTGAAGTGTCTTGATGCTAATATTTACACTTCACAGGAAGGTCTGGAGACTGGACCTACGATTCCATTGTCACAGAGAACTCAGAGGTGCTTTGTATTCCCTTTGCTGTTGTTGAGACATTTCAGTCACGTCCAACTCCTCATGACCCTTTCGGAGGATTTCTTTGCAGATACTGAAGGGGTCTGTCATTTCCTTCTCCAGCTCATGATGAGGAAACTGAGGCAAACAGGGTTAAGTGACTTGCCCAGGGTCACACAGCTAATAAGTGTCTGAGGCCAGATTCAAACTCAGGTCTTCCTGACTCCAGAGCCAACCCTCAATTCACTCTACCACCTGGCTGTCCCTTCTATCCTTTATCTAACATTCCTTCTCAGCACTCATATTTAAGAAGCAAATTCAAGCCCTGCCAGTCACTCAGTTCCATTTGGTTGACTTTACTTGAGTAATATTATTTGGAATGTTTTATTATTAAGGCATAAGACCCTCTGCTACACAGACAACCTTAGGATGGAATCATGTGGTTACTTCTCATCCTTGTTAACAATAGGTCACTGACTGGATACATTAGAAGACCAAATAAGCAAAGTCAGTGGTCCAGAAGTGAACGATTGGCTTGGAATAGACCCATCACGTATCCATATTATCAAACATAGTATTCCTGTAATGATCATCCCACTCTCTCTGGCATCCTGCCTCCTGCTGACCTAGCTGCCATTCAGTTTGAATTGAAGGAAATAGTAGGGGAATTCAGAGAGGCTGTTTTTCCATTAACACATTTTATCATGTCCAATCTGGTTGGTTGCTCACATGCATCTGTCTTCCCAGGCATAATACAAAGGCACATGTGGCACATCTGTCCTTGCTAAGTACCAATGCACATGCCAATTTTGGTGAAGTTCACTTCATGAATTCAAATGGTGAAAGGAATAAAAACAGTAAATTTCACAGTTCAGCAGTGAAATAACAGTACCCTGTTATTTAGCTGACATGGTCAACAATCTTGTCTTGAAAATATGCATCTGACAATTTTCCTTACACCCAAGAACGTTCACCTTCCAGGGACGCAACCAATAATTTTGCTCATCGAGAGATATAGCTGACAATTTTATCTTCTCAGATGAGATTGACAATTCATTCTTCAAAAGACACAGCTGACAGTTTTGTCTCCATCAGTCACCACCAAGACTCTCTCCAGCTGAGCTGATGTCACACTCAAAAAAAAAATGCTCTCAACTTTGGAAGGGGTGGTCTCTAGCCTACAACTTTATTCTGTTATCATAAATGAAGACAAGGATGCCTATAATTACAGATGGCTGAACCAAATAATACAGTATACCTCACTGGCACACACCATGTTTCAATATTGACTTCTGAGACTTTTTATTCCATGTCTTCTGTTAGCAATTTGGCTGAAGGTTTAGTTTAATTTAAAAGACCTGTGCTGATCTCTTTGTACAGACTAATTTCAAATGTGCTGTTCCCTAAACACCAAGGAAGTATGAAATGTTTTATTTGTGTTGAACAAAGCCATTAAGAGTTCAATGAGGAAGGACTTTCATATGCCATGAAAGTTTGATGCTGAGTTAAAATATACCATTTGGAAGGATAAATTCTGTGGTGCATTATATCATATTTTAGTTCAGATTTTCTACTGAATTCTAGATAAATATCACAGATTTAGAGCAGAAAGAAACCTTTTCATTTAACTTTCCATTTTACAGATGGCCCAAAGAGGTTTCACGAAGTCACCTTGTTCATCAGTGACAAAGGCAAGATTTGAACTCTCTCACACCAGAATCAGAACTCTCCAGTCACTGGACCAAGAGATTGCCTTTCAGATAATACTAGTTATTAAGTTATTGAACTATTCTTGCCCAGCAACAGACTTTCCATTGCCACATGGCTGATGGAACTATTCTTGCTCAGCAACAGACTTTCCATTGCCACATGGCTGATTATCCATGCAGGATGGTATACTGCACTAAGTTTAGACTCTGATCAGGCTATGCAGCCTTATTTTTGACATAATCCATACTTGACCTTATCTCTTATCTTCTCTTTCCTATTTTTTTGCATATAAGATGAGAAGAGGAAAAGGTAAGAAATCATTTAATTATATTCTGACAAATCAAGAGTCCATGCTTTTCCCTCTCCTCTCCTCTCTCTCTCTCTGTCCCTCCCTCTGTATCTATCTGTATCTTCTACTTGTGTGTTTGCCTGTGAGTCTATCTGTCTCTGTCTCTCTCCTGGCTTCTATCTCTGGTTTCTTCCTGTCTCCCTTTCCCCCTCTCTTCCTTCTCTCTTTCTCCATTCTCTCTCCCCTGCTCTCTCTTCCTCTCTCTCTCCCTTGTTCTCACTTCTCACCACCACCACCCCTGCCTTCTCTACAGTTCCATTACTCATGGAGAATATGAAGCTGGAAAGATATCCATTTTCAGCACTGTCACTGGCATTGGCCAAAACATATTTAAAATCGTTCTGCTAATCCTGATGACCGCTCTCTTTGATGAGTCAAAAACAGCCCACCATCATAAGTGTGTGTCCTGTACTGGGAAAGGAAGATGACTAGAATTCCATTAGAAAGACAACACCATTGACCCTCTTTGACACCAAGAAGCTTGTTAGTCATTTTCAATGGCACAGGACATTTACAGGGGAGCCAGAGCCCCCTTCTAATCCAGAGAATACACCCTTTCTCCCAAGGACTCTCTAGGCAGCTTCCCCATTGCTGTGCTCTGCTCCCTTTTTGAATGCCTTTTTACCTTCCTCTGACTCCCTCTCCCCCAAAACAATCTTTGTCTCTAATGAACAAGGAGGCTTATTAGGAAGCAAAGGAAATAAGAGTTTCTAAGCCTCATCTCTCTTTTTCAAAACATTTTCTTATAAGAACAGCTGCTCAGCATCTGCAGGAAATGGTTTGGTTAAATGGGAGGTGAGGGAGAGGAGAGCCCTGATTCAATCTAGCAGACATGAGAAGTCAAAATTGCACTGAACTGCCTTTAGTCCTTTGGCAGCCACAGAAAGTGAAAAGAGGAGAAAGAAGGCTATGCATCCAGAGGCCGGCATAAAGGCAATGAAGGAAGTCACAATTACTTTCCTGAAACTTCTCTCTCCAGGGCTATAATTGGGCACCCCATGGTAGTCTGTTCTCAGCCACAGTGATGAACAGCCAAGCTATCACCACACAGACAGAAGACATCCTGGAGCAGAAGGCCGAGGCAACATATGAATTGATTTCACATAATGTGATCAATAAAATGCTTCATTAGGACCCACAAAAATCCTACAGATGAACATTACTAGGAGATGTGAATAGTGCTGTGCATTAGATTGCCACATCTGCACAAAAGCAAATAGAGTTCCATGGTCCTCCCAATGAAAATAGGAAAGGGGGAAAAAAAGAGAAATGCAGCTCCCCTCCCTCTCCTCCAAGCCCATTTCCAATCACCAACCTAACCTCATCCTGTAGTAGGCTTTTAAGTAGTATCAGTGCTCACCCAAAACCCATTTACAACAAAAACAAGCATGTATTAAGCATCCATTATGTGTCAGGCACTATGGCATGTGCTGGGCATACAGAGATAAAATAAAATAGCCCCTGCCCTCTGGGAACCTACAGTCTCTAGGGTGGGAGGAAGGGAAATGGGTGGAATAGATCATGTTGCTCCTTCTTGTTTCTGCAGAGAACCAAATACATCATCACGTAATGGGGGACATCTTGACTTCCCTGTGACTGGTCTAAGTGAGGCACAGCTGTGCAAAGTCATCAGCCTCACTCACTGGTCTTCCAGAGTCACCAAAGTTCGGTGGCAAGACAGAAGTCAAGATGACTAGCAATGGCCTGGGATGCCATGGATGACCTTAATGTTCGCTATCTGACCAAACTCTAAGTGCTCCGCAACACCTACTTCAGTCACCTTCACGCACATTGAAACAAATTGTTCTCATCTGTCCATTCTCCGGAGGAAGTCTTCACGTGCTTGGGGTAGACACCTCACCAATTCACTGACAGGTTTAGCCCGAGAATGTTTTACCAGGGTATGGCCACTGAGCATGTGATGGGGTACCTGGGGAGGACTAGCCTCTCTGGTGGGAGGGCTTGCTGAGCCCTTTTCAGGGCTGCTCATCTACCTTTGGTGTCTATCTGCCACTCATGGTATAGTAAGAAATTGGTTAGACCTGGAATCAGGAGATTGGAACTTTCACACCAGATCTCCCAAATTTATATATGTGACTTTGACCTTTCTCATCTGTAAAATGAACAAATTGGGCTGAAAGTCTAACATATGATCTGGCTCTGAGGTTCTCATATTTTTATGATTCCTTAAATTTAAAATTCTTGCAGAAATAAGGAAGTTTTCAGTCATTGATCTGTGGGTTTATGATGAGCATGTTACCTACCTCCTTTATCATCTATAAAATAGAACACCAAAATATCTCTAGGCTGCCATGAAGTTAAATCTAAGATAAGATTTTCAAGTAAGAGAATAAAGAAAAAATATATTAGAAATGTGTCAGAATAATGGAATTGGAATCCTTTTTTCTAATGAAGGCTGTCTCTGTGTTTGAAGTAACCTACTTCAATAGTTCAGTGATCTCACTGACACAGATTGCTTTTTGACAATACTAATGATAACACATCCATGCCCCCTCCTCACAATGGACAGGGTTTGGAAACTTCTATATCTCTTAACATTGCTAAGATATCAATGGAACATATCGACTGACTTTGGGTTGTTCCTTACTGTCAGCACATGACTAACCCACCTACTCTGGCTACATCTCTCTCTGATGACATCTTTTAGGACATTTTTCTCATATAATTTCTTGTAATGAGTTGTAGCCCACTCACACCCAGCATATACTTTTGGGTAACTTACAACTTTAATTCTTTGATGACCATTATATTCCAGTAACCATGTCTCCTAGTCACACAGCATCACAGGAAGGATGTTTTGTGTTTAATTGTTTTCAGTCACGTCTGACTCTACATGACCCCATCTGGGGTTTTCTTGGCAAAGATACTGGACTGGTTGCCATTTCTTTATCCAGTTCATTTTACAGATGATGAAACCGAGGCAAACAGGGTTAAGTGACTTTCTCAGGGTTACACAGCTAGGAAGTGTCTGAAATTGGATTTGAACTTAGGTCTTCCTGACTCCAGGTCCAGTCCTTTATCCCTTACATTACCTACTTGCCCATAGGAAGAATAAAGACATTAAAAACATGATCCAGCATTTCAGGGTGAAACATGGGGATGTTAATTTCCCAAAATCTTGCTCTTTTCTTCCGATTTAATTCTGAATTTAGCTAATTATTTATCTGCAGTGTCCATCTAAGTTTTACGTAGTGATGAACCACCTCTGTGGGTCATCCATATAACTCTAAGTCATAGTCCAAATAGGCATTCTTCATCCACTTAGTTTTTCCAGTGTGTGCAGTTAAGCTGAATTCTTCTGATGGATTATGGGTCCTTTTATAAGATGCTCTGTAATATCCTAGGGTCTGATTCAACTGGCTCATCTGCAAAGAACATCTGGAAGTCTTCATCCTAGAAAATTTCTCTTTTTTAAAAAGTTTAACAATATCTTTTGTTTTTACCAGAGGCATTTACAGATAAATCCAACTCACCTTAAACCCTCCCTTCCAATGAATCAGTTCAGCAAGAAGAGTTCTCAGTTACTGAGACTGAAAATGTATGCAACGTTTTATACCCATAACTCCCCACTTCTCTACTAAGAGAAGTGAGATATGGTTCACCATCTGTTCTCTGGAACTAAGACTGGTTATAAAAATTACTAAGTACTTAGTTTCCTTTTAGATATTCTTTTTGTTTACATTGTTGTAGTCATTTGTATGTATTTTCCTTCTAAATGTGCTTTCACCACTACACATCCATTTATATCAGCTTGCCTATGTTTCTCTTAAAGGAATCTCTCTTCCATTTGGACTTCATGCTGGACATCATCCAGGATAGATGCCATCAATTTCAGTGAGCATAAACTTTTCTGTTTTAAGTCTTACTATCAGAAGCTTTAACAAACTTTTCTCTGTTTATATATTTAAGGAATCTCATATGATTGTGAAATATACACAAGAGAAACTTGGTGGAACAAAAGCCTTTAAGGTTATTTGTTCTGCTTAGTGAGCCAAATGAGATAGATGATAGATAGATAGATAAATAGATAGATAGATGATAGAGAGATAGAGAGATGATAGATAGATAGACAGATAATCAATATGCAGTAAGTGCAGTGGAATGGTAGGTTCTCTATACCTTTCAGTCCACTAAATCACTTTAAAATCATGGACTTTTTAAAATACTGGCAAAACTGACTGTATCCTTCCCAAACCTCTGGGTCCATGATGTACATGTACATCTTATCATAGATGATAAGTACTTTGTAGAAATCAGAAAGTAGGTACACAGGGCAGTCATTTCTAATACTCTCTTGATGAACTTATTATTGTGATAAAGATTTTTTTTATCCAAGGCTTATAATTTCTACTTTTTAATATATTGTGAGAACTGGTTCCACAAAGTCCTCATTGTATGATCCAGCATACATGAGGCAGCTAGGTAGCACAGTAAATAGAAAGCTGGTCATGGAACAGGAAAATGTGAGTTCAGATCAAGCCTCAGGCACTTACTAACTGTGTGATCCTAGGCAAGTCAATTAATTGTTTGTCTCAGCTTCTTCATCTGGAAAATGGGCTATGGGAGGAAATGGCAAACTACTCTAGTCTTTGTCATGAAAATCCCCAAAATGGGGTCACAAAGAGTCAGAAATGACTGAAACTTCTAAACAACAATAACCAGTATATACTTCCTCCGTGCATGGAGCATTCTTGATGGAACTATAAGAACTCAATCAGATCTAATCCAGTTGATCTTTCTATTTTTTTTAAATTGTAGTTTCTAGAATGGCAGATATAATCCAAAAGTGGTAACTCCATTGTCATTGAGGAAGGAAAAAAGCTTTGTTTTATGAAGATTTACACATCTTTTTCATTTTTGTCTTTAGTTCTTACTAGGTATGGGCCCCCAGAAAGCTACTCCAGATTCAAATACTTTGGGTGAAAGCATCCAGTCAGAACTTTGGGGTGTAGGGTATGTTCAGGGAGGACAAGTACCTTTGGTGTGATGGCTGCCAAGTCCTTCCAGGGCTCCTTCCACCTTTGCTGTCCACCTGCTCCACCTCTCACCTGTGGCTCCAAGAAGCTGAAGCATATGCAGCGACCACACCCTGGTAAACCATTTTGGCAGATGGACCAAACCAGGCTGAGGGTAACCAAGGGTTCTCAAACCCATTGGTGAGTTAGGAGGGTATCTACCCCCAGTATGTGAAGACTTCATTGGTGGAATAGGTGGATGAGAACAATTTGTTCCAATGGCCATGAAGGCAGATGAAGCAGGTGATAGGGAGTGCTTAGAGCTTGGTTAGACACCAAATACACCAAGGTCATCCACTGCATCCTGAGCCATCACCAGCTGTCTTGACTGTCCTGCCACTGGACTATGATGACTCAGGAAGAGAGAATGAGACTGATGATTTCATGCAACTCTGCCTCACTTAAGTCCAGTTTACATATAAATCAAAAGACATTACATCACATCATCCAGTCAAAACTTCACCAATGTGTTTACTTTCACCGGAACAAAAAAAAAAATACATTGTCAAATTAAAGAACATTTGGGGGGGGGGGGGTGGAGCTGAGATGGCAGAGTAGAAAGACATGCACTCTAGTTCTCCCCCCACAGCCCCTAAAATACCTATAAAAAATGACCTTAAACAAATTCAAGAGCAGCAGAAGTCACAAAATGACAGAGTGAAAGAGATTTCCAGCCCAAGAGAGCCTAAAGGTGGTCAGGAAAAGTCTATCACAACAGGCTCAGAGCAGAGTGCAGCCCTCAAAGTGCAACCCAGCTTTGGCCAAAGCATGTCAGAGACAGGACAGGACCAGACCTGAGGGGCAGAATCCCTGGCAGCAGCTGTGGTTCCTAGATTATTCAACCCACAAACACCAAAGACAGCTTCAAAGGTCAGTGAGAAAGTGCTTTCACCTGGGTGAGAAGGAAATGCAGTTTGGCCCCGGTAGCCCCAGGGCAACAGCAATCACTGTGGCACACCATCCATTTTAAGAGTCCTCTGCCTAAATCAAGTAGCTAAGCTGGATCTCAGCCCTGAGTGGTGGTCCTGGGGTTAGGAGGAGCAATATGGCATGGTGGAGCTGGAGGTGATTGTGAAGAGGGAACCTGACTCACATGGGCAGAAAAGCTCTATTGAACATTCTCAGGGCCAAGCTCAGCCCAGTCTACGCTGAGTGGTATTGGCAGGAACAGAACCAGAGCAGACTTCAGGGGCAGAATCCCTGGCAGCAGCTATGGTCCCAGATTGCTCAACCCACAAATGCCAAAGACAGCTTCACAGAGTCTGATCTGAAAAGCTTATGGTAGCTCTCAGACCACAGCACAGGCCCTTGACTGTGCTTGGAGAAACTGAGAACTTACAGGTCCACAGAGTATACCCTCCTCTTGACAAAGGACTCAAAAGCCAAGTAACTGGCTGGGAAAATGCCCAGAAAAGGGGGAAAAAATAAGACTATAGGAGGCTACTTTCTTGATGAACAGGTATTTTCTTCCATCCTTCTGGAAGAGGAAGAACAATGCACACCATCAAAGAAAGACATAAAAGTCAAGGCTTCTGCCTCTAAAATAAATATGGAATGGTCTCAGGCCATGGAAGAGCTCAAAAAGGATTTTGAAAGTCAAATAAGAGAGGTAGAGGGAAAATTGGGAAGAGAAATGAGAGTGATACAAGAAAATCATGAAAAGCGAGTCAACAGCTTGCTAAAGGAGACCTTAAAAATGCTGAAGAAAATACCTTTAAAAATAAACTAACTCAAATGGCAAAAGACGTACAAAAAGCCAATGAGGAGAAGAATGCTTTAAAAAGTAGAATTAGCCAAATGGAAAAGGA
>CM053774.1:92394121-92437748 GCA_028658325.1 Potorous gilbertii | reverse complement strand
AGCCCTACAGGACAAAAGAGAAGATGGGGTAAGGGAAGGGAGGGATGATAGAAGAGAGGGCAGATTGGTGATATGGGTAATTAGAATGTCCAGTGTATTGGGGAGGGGGGAGGGGACTAATGGGGAGAAAATTTTGGAACCCAAAATCTTGTGAAAATGAATGTAAAAAGTTAAATAAATTTATTTAAAAAAAAAAAAAGAAGAAGTAAACACTTTTGGGGAGGGACAAGGTCAAAAGAGAGAAGAGAATAAATGGGGGGCAGAATAGGATGGAGGAAAATATAGTTAGTCTTACATAACATGACTATTATGGAAGTTTTTTGCAAAACTATACATATATAGCCTATATTAAATTACTTCTCAGTGTGGATGGGTGGGGAAGGAGGAAAGGAGAGAAGTTCAAACTCAAAGTCTTAGGAACAAATGTTGAAAATTGTTTTTCAATGCAACTGGGAAATGAGAAATACATGTAATGGGGTATAGAAACCCATCTTGCCCTACAAGAAAAGAGAGAAGATGGGGATAAGGGAAGGGAGGTGTGTGATAGAAGGGAGGGCAGATTGTGGGGAGGGGTAATCAGAATGTACAGTGTTTTGGGGTGGGGGGAGGGGAGAGATGGGGAGAAAACTTGGAACTCAAAATTTTGTGGAAATGAATGCTGAAAACTAAAAATAAATAATCAAAAAAGGGGGGAAAACATTTAATCAAACCACATAGTAACAAGGTGTTAAGTAACAAGAAAAGAATTTATGCCCTTTATACACATTTATTTATATTTATACACATGGAATGCCCTTTCCCACAGATAACCAGGCCACCAATGGGGAGATGCCATGAGAATACATGTCCCAGAAACAGAAGGGAAGACACATGGAACAGGTGTACACAGGTTCATATCTGCAAGGTTGAGACAACTCACATCTCTGACAGCACAGAATTGCCAATATATTCCAGTGATGTCATTGTACTCTGCTGAGGAAGAGGGGATCCCTCTGAATCCCCACAGTGCTTCACTCCTATTACTTCTATATATCTTTAGTCTATGTACTTCTACATATTTCTACTAATTTCTAGCTAGGGTATTCATTGAACTTTTTTCCTGTCACCATTTACCACTCATCAGCCATGCAACATTTCTGGGGTCATCTTCAGTTGTCTGCTACCATCTCCTAGGGGTAAATCTGCTAGTAAACTTCTTGCTTTCCAGGAAAGGACCAAACCTTTTTAATACACAAAGTCTAGGGATACGACGATGTCACAGAAAACCAGTAAAAGTCAGCAGAAGATACAGGCTAAGAGCGATTCTATTGTTTTCTCCGACTCTTCTACTGTTCCCATTCAAGTCTTCCAGCCCAAGACAATTTGGAGACTCCTTTGAACTCTTGTCAAATCCCCAATTACTACTCCTCTGTAATCCATTTCAGGGATTCCACCTAATAAAACCTCACAAGAACTACATGGAATAGAGCTGATGAGGATCCCCTTATTTCCCATAATACTCTGGTTGATAGGCAAATAAACTCTGGCCAAAAGCAAAAGAGCTAAAGAAGATGGCAGGGGTCTTGGCCCTTTGCCTTTATTTTTTGTTTGTTTAAATTTAAACATCCTTTTATCATGCATACCCATCAAAATAAAATCTTTGGTCTTTATCCAACATAAAAGTTGGGAATCTCAATAAGCTTGCTGTGAAGGTTTTTTTTTTCTCCCACTGCTTCTTGATGTTTCATGAGGCAATATTCTTCATAATCTACCATTTCTCCTGTAAGATTTGTTTACCTGAGTTTTTAAGTCAATGTCCTTGTCTATTATATCTCCGCTTGGGAAAAGGATCAAGTGTTTGCTGGCTGACATCTAGTCACTTACTTTACATTTTTTTAAAGAATCTTAGGGAATGGTGTTGGTATCTGTTCTTTTCTCTATTTCTGTGTGTGTGTGTGTGTGTGTGTGTGTGTGTGTGTGTATAGTTTATTTAAATGGAAAGGTTGGAATTTTATGAGGTGGATCTCATATCTTCTCATTTTTAAAAAAAATTTTCTTTTACTTTATGATGATTTTTACTTTGGCTCTAATAAATTAGTCTGTGGTCTGACTATATACAGATAGCTGATTAAAATGACTTACCACATTGGCAACCACATTATAACAGAAATAAAAATGACCTCATGATACAAGCTCATGAAATATATCTGTGTAGATAAACAGGCTGACCTTAATATGATGAATGAGAAACAGTCTGCTTTCCCAGTCACACATTATGTACTCCTGTACTTCAATATACAACCCACACCTTTTGAATGACAAATTATGCTTGGTCTTCTACTTTCCTTAAGAAAATAAAATTCACTGTACTCAATAATAGCTTTTTCTACTGAAGTTTCCAATGAAAGGCATCGCATTTCTAAAAACTGTTAAGCGCTGCCAATGTTATTTTGAGGAGCAAGGAGTTTGAATCACTAGAAATTCTCTCATCTAATTACTGGCCATTTTCAGACCTGTTCAGCTTTCACAGTCAAATGAGATAAAGCACATTCTGTCTGGTGCATGCATCATCTCCCAAACCTACAGACTTCTTTCCATAACCGCTTACTGTGACACACATGATTTATTCATCCTACACTGTACTTGATTTATCAGTAGAGCCATTACTTAGAGGCTTATAATCATTAACCTTAAAATTGTAGAAGTACTAGGAGGTGACAAGCCATAAAGTTAAGGAAAGTTTGTTACAGCAGGAGTAGCTCCTAAACAGTGTCCACTGGACATATGTATAATACTTTTTGGAGTTTTTGGTTGTTTTTGTTGGGACCGGGCCAGGGAGTAAAGGAAACTCATCTTATGGATCATTTTGTCTTCAGATCTTAAGCAAAAACCATAGGGTCAGTCTATCAAAAAGGATTTATTAAGCACTTATTAAGTAAGTCTTTTTAATGAGCTATATGTATATGGTGAGACCACAGACTTATTAGAGTCAAGGTGATCATCATCAAAGTAAAAGAAAATTTAAGACATGGTGCTGAAGACTGGGAAAGGCAAAAGACAAGGACCCTTGCTTTTAAAGTAGTTCATAGTCTAATGGGGGAAACAAAATTCAAACAACTATGTACAAACAAGTTATGTTCAAGAGAAATGGTAAATAATCTACAAATAAAAGTACTATAATTAAGGAAAGGTTGGGCAATGCTTCCAGTAGAAGGTAGGATTTTAGCTGAGACTTAAAGGAAACCAGAACAGTCAGTAGGCAGAGATGAAGAGTAACCAGAAGTGAAGAGTGAAAGATTCAGAGCAACAGATAAAACAAGGAAAAAGAAATTGAGGACTAAAATATCTATTATCCTCATCTCTGACTTGTTTCCCTCTATAAACAAAAGTCAATAAAACTTAGAAGCCAAATGAGTTACTACCTTTTAGGGAGTCATCTTAAGTCTCTATAAGTAGTTCTTCCTAGGCAAATGGCAGAGGTGGGGTATTCATATTCTTTTAGCAAGAAATCATTCAGGAAGATAAACTGACATTTAAAGAGTGTTGTCAATTTTCTGTTGTGTCTGACTCTCCATGACACATTTGGGTTTTTTGTTTTTTTATTTTTTGGCAGAGATACTAGAGTAGCTTTTCATTTCCTTCTCTAGCTCATTTTACAGATGAGGAAACTGAGGCAAGCAGGGTTAAGTGACTTTCACAAGGTCACATAGCTAGTTTCTAAGGTCAGTCTTGAATTCAGGAAAATGAGTCCTTCTTCTTCCAAGCCCAGTGCTCTATCCACTGCACCTCCTAGCTGTTCATTTAAAGAGTAGAAGTGTTGAATAGGCCATGGTGGGAAGTTGTATTTTAAAAGTTCCAAATCATATAAACAAAGATATATGACTGGAAGGGACTTTAGAGGTAATCTAGTTAAACTTCCTCATTTTGCATAGGAGGAAACTGAGGTCTAAGGAGGTTAAGTGACCTGCGTATGATAATATAGGTCCAAAGCATCAGAAGCAGGCTATGAATTCAGGTCCCCTTAACTTTTGAAAGAGGGTTTTTTCCATTGTACTTTTTCAATCTCCTTCATATTTCAATAATAAGTAATGATATTTTGCCCACCACTGTTTTCATTGCATAAGAAAATTGAGAAAAATTTAATTATGTTGTCAATCTCTCTGAATACAGACTCTTTTCCCACATACAGACATTCCACATACAGACAAAATACTTGTTGACTAATGGGTATGTTGGTCAAGTCTACAATACTTCTTTTGGATTCTACCTTCTGTATATCTCAAACCAGATGTCCAATAGACATCTCAAACTAAACATGTCCAAAAGGGAACTCATCTTTTTCCTCTACCACCTTTCCCCTCCTGAACTTCTCAATTACTTCTGAAGTCCCCACTATCCTTTCAGTCACCTAGTATTACTCAAGTGTCAGCCTTAACTCACTCATCCCTTGCTTTAAATAAATACATTATCTGACACTCTAAATTAACACAATAGGCTGGGATGAGTACTAACACTACAAAATAATTATTTGTTTAGAATTTAGAACTATGCCCCAAAATCTATAAAACTGTGCATACCCTTTGATCTAGCAATACCACCACTACATCTATATTCCAAAGAGATCATAAAAAAGGGAAAAGGACCCACATGTACAAAAATATTTATAGCAGCTCTGTTTGTGGTGGCCAAGACCTGGAAATTGAGGGGATGTCCATCAATTGGGGGATGGCTGAACAAGTTGTGGCATATGAATGTAATGGGAAACTATTGTTCCATAAGAAATGATGAGCAGGCAGATTTCAGAAACCTGGAAAGACTTACATGAACGGATGCTTAGAGAAGTGAGCAGAACCAGCAGAACATTAGCCACATTGTGCAGTGACTAATTTTGATAGACTTAGCTCTTCGCAGCAATACAATGATCTAAGCCAATTCCATGAGACCCATGGAAAATGATGTTCACATCTAGAGAAAAAACTACGTGGTCTGAATGCAGATCGACAAATACTATTTTCTCTTTTTGTTGCTGTTTTTTCTTTCTCATGGTTTTTCCCTTTGGTTCTGATTCTTCTTTCACAACCTCCCATGGAAAAATGTTTACAGGATTATACATATATAGCCTATATCAGATTGTATGCCACCTTGAGGAAGGAAAACAGGAGAGAGGGGGAAATTTTAGAACTCAAAATCTTATAAAAATGAATGTTGAAAACTAAAAAGAAAGATTTTTTTTTAAAAAAAGAATATTTGCTTGCAAAAGGAGTTAGCACAGAGGGAAGCATTATTAAGCACCTACTATTTACTGTGTTAAGTGCTTCACAATTATGACCCCATTTGAACTTTACAATAATCCTGTGAGGTATTATGATTTATTTTTATTATGAGATATGATGATTTCCAGTTTACAGCTGAGGAAACTGACATAGATAGAAGTAAGGAATTTCCCCAGGGTCTCACAGCCAGTAAGGCCAGATATGAACTTGTCTTCCTGACCCCAGGTCCAGTGCTCTATCCACTGCATCACCCAGACCACCTTTAGAGGTCCTATGGTTCAATGGAAAAGGCTCCACCCTGGAGAGGAGGAGATGCGGGTCCAAGTTCTAGGTCTGCTACTAAAGAGTTATGAAATTTTAAACAAGTAATTTCATTGCTTTGAGTCACAATTTCTTAATTTATATGGGAGTAGATGATCTACTAGAGCTCTTCCATCTCTGAGAGTTGAAAGCTCTGGAATCCACCTCTATTTAAAATGTGTTTCAATTTTCACACACGTTTGTGGGAGTAAATGTGACTCAAAGCAGGCATACCTGTGCACAATGTCAGGTTTTTGATAAATCAACCAACCTAATCATAATACTTTGGTCAACCACATTGCAAGAATCAGCATGAAACTTACCTTTCCAGCCTTTTCACTATGACTTCCCTTTCATTTGCTCTCTCATGCATGATAATCCATCTCCCATCTCCAAGTGTTTGCACAGGCTGTTTCCCATTCCTGGAATGCACTCTCTCCACACTTCCACCTCTTAGAATGCCCAGTTTTCCTCAAAATTCAGTTCAGATTCCACTTTCTACATAAATCCTTTCCTGAGTCCTCTAGTCTTCTAAATTACCAATGTCCTTCCTTTCCAATTTACTTATATTTGTTTTATCTCTCCATATATATCCACACTTCTATACATATATATACATACACATACCAATACATACAGACACACATTATATATGTATGTGTATATATGTGCACATGTATATATTATGTGTGCCTATATACACACACATATACATATGTATATGTATTGTGCATATATACATATACATCTTTGTTCACTACTTTGAGTCTTAAGCTCCTTGAAGGGACTGTTCATTGCTGCTTTTGTATTCTCCAGCATTTTGTACAGTGCCTGGCACATCGGAATCACCTCATAAATGCTTTTGGATTAACTGACTGAGTACACTTAACTCAGCCTTCTTCAACCCAAATGATCATAGAGGGAGAGCTGGAAGGAACCTCAGACAAAATCTAGTGCAAATTTATTTGGCAGATGAGGCAGATGAGGCTCAGCAAGTTCATTATTTGTATAAGAATACATAGGATGCTATCCACATCCAGAAATAGAACTATGAAAGTCTGAATGCAGATCAAATTATATTCTTTGCTCTTTTTCCTTTTGTTGTTTTGTCTTCTTTCTTGTGGTTCCTCCCACTGGTTCTAATACTTCTTTACAATATGACTAATGTGAAAAATTGTTTAATATGAATATATACATGCAGAGCCTATATCAGATTGCATGCCATCTTGGGGAGGAGGGAAGGAAGCACAGAAAATTGAAAACTCAAAAGCTTATGGAAGCCAATGTTGAAAATAAAAATAAATAATTTTTTAAAAAATAGTACATAGGAGCAATCATCACTTCTTGGTGTCAAGATCCTGCTAATTTGAGTGTAACATTTTTAAATGCTAAGGTTACTATGATGCATATAAATGAATGAATAAATCATTTATTAAGCACTTACTAAGTTCAAAGCATTGTGTTATATATTGGGGAAACAAATAGAAAAGGAACATAGCCCCTGCTCTCAAGATGCTCACCTACTAAAGGGGAGAGACAATTTACATGGATGCTTTCAGCTGCAAGTCAGATAGCCTAGGCCCAAGGACCTTAGCATGCAGGAGCAAAGCAGGTAGTAATGCCTCTTCTTTAATGTCATTTCTAAAGTGGCAGACTTCTCTTCTGTTTTGTTCCACATGTACATGGCCAAAACTGACCACTACCCTTGAGAATTTCACCTTTGCTCACCCCACTTCAGACGGCTTATTTTTACCTTGTAAGAAATGACAGATGTGAGAAATTCTGAAAAAAAAAATTGGGGAGACTCCTAGGAACTGATGCAGATGGATAAGAACAGAAGCAAGAGAACAATATATACAATGGTTAAAACACTGCGAATCGATTAAACATCCATTAAAAACCTATTATGTGTCAGGCACTGTGCTAAGTGCTAGAGATGCCAAAAAAAGGCAAAAAACAAAATAAATAAAACAAGTTTTTAAAAAAAGAAACAGGGGGGATAAAGGAAAGAAGAAACAATGCTAGAGAGCAGTTGAACTTTGATAAATTTTAGTGGACCTTCTCTATCCTGGAAAACTGATAAGGCACCCTTCTCTCTCTCATTAGAGAGGTAGGACCTAAAGGTATTGAGTGTGGTACATGCACTGTCAGAGGCATCCTCTCAATGGGCTTTGCTTAAGTGTTTTTCGATATATCAAGAATGGGTCAAATGAAGGGTGAGGCCAAAGCGGGAAATACACATGATGTGAACACAAAGGGAAAAAAAATGTTTTTGAAAGAATATAGTAAGGCATATAAAGAAGTGCTCTAAATCACTTTTGGTTAGAGAAATGCAAAGTTAAAACAACTCTGAGGTACCACTTCATATTTATCAGATTACCTAACATGACCAAAAAGGAAAATAATGTTAGAAAGGACATGAGAAAATTGGAACACTAATGCACTATTGGTGGAGTTGTGAATGAATCCCACCCATTCTGGAGAGCAATCTTAAACTATGCCCAAAGGGCAACCAAATTGTTCATACATAATCCAATCCAATAATAACACTACTAGGTCTGTATCCCAAAAAAGTCATAAAAAGATAAACGGACCTCCATGTACAAAAACATTTATAGCAGCCCTTTTCATGGTGGCAAAATATTGTAAATTAAGAGAATGCCCATCAACTGGGGAAGGGCTGAACAAGCGGTGGTATATGAATGTAAAGGAATACAATTGTGAAATAAGAAATGATAAACAGGCAGATTTCAGAAAAACCAGAAAGACATGTACAAACTGATACAAAGTGAAATGAGCAGAACCAGAAAAACATTGTACACAGTATCAGCAGCAGTTGTGATGGTCAACTATGAAGACTCAACTCTTCTCAGCAACACATGGATCCAAGACAAGCCCAAAGGACTCACAAAGGAAAATGCTATCCACATCCAGATAAAGAAGTGATGGACTCTGAATGCAGATCGAAGCATACTATTTTTGATTTTCTTCCCCTTTTGATCCATTTCTTCTTTCCCACTTGCGACAATGTGGAAATATGCTTTATATGATAGCACATGTATAACCTATATCGAATTACCTACCATTTTTGGAAGAGGGAAGGGAGGGAAAAAAATTGGAAGTCAAAATCTTGTAAAAATGAATGCCAAAAAAACCTGTCGAATGTAATTGGGGGTGGGGGGAATAAAATACTATTAAAAATAAAAATAATTTAGAAGCTAAAGAAGAATCTTATGGAGAACAGTTCAATTGTCCATGCTGTTCCCAAGGGTCTGGTGGAGTGCCTGGCATCAGTGGACAGACAACTTCTTCTTATGTTAAGTTAGCAAGATTTATGAAGAGCTTACGGTCAGGCACATTAAGTGTTAAGGCTGAGATTTGCTACTTCATGAGTTTATTATTCTATTTCTGGAATAAGAACACCTGCAATTATTAGGAACTTCTTTCTGATATTGAATCAAAATTTGCTTTTTTGACACATAATAAATGTTTGTGGAATTGAATTGAAATAACAGTGCAAGATAGCACATGGTTATTTAACTGCTATGTCTGATATGGTGGCTTTGTAAAGGAAGCTCATCCACACAGATGTTGACAAAAGAAATGTCAAGAGAAGGGGGAGAGAGAGAGAAAAATAGAAGGGGATGATTGTTTAAATGTGGCAGGGCCCTGTAAGAAGAATGTCAAGACCTAAACCCAATGTAAGATGAAGATTGTATTAAATGTTCAACACAATAAAAGGGTTAGGGGTGGGCTGTTTGTTTCTTAGCTATGTTAGAGGCAAGAGAAAGGAAAAAATAACTTCTCAGTTTAGATGGAAAGATAACATGATGGCAAATCCTATTCTACTATTTTCTTTATAAAGAAGAAAGATCTTGGTTGGTTTTGGGTGAGATTTAACCTTTTGGTGACTCAGTTTCCTCATCTATAAACTGAAGAAGTTGAAGTAGATGGAATCCAAGGTCCTTTCCACCTCCCCTGAGATTCTATAATGACAGAAAGGAATTTAGACCCAGATTCTGAAAATTACATATATATAATAAGAGGGCAGCTGGGTAGTGCAGTGGATAGAGCACAGGAATCAGGGGAATCAAGAGGACCTCAGTTCAAATCCATTTTTACTAGTTGTGTGACGCTGAGTCACATAATCCCGATTTGCCTGTTCCTCATCTGTAAAATGAACTGGAGAAGGAAATGGCAAACCACTCCAGTATCTTTGACAAGAAAACACCAAATGGGGTCATGCAGAATCAGACACAACTAAAATGACTGAACAACCACATACATATCATTGTCAGTTGACTAATTTGTTACAGATTGAGCCAACTAATTTGCATTTTTCAAGACTCCAAAGACAGTTCTTGACTTCTTACAACCATAACTAATCTAATAGATTAGCAAAATCCTTTACATCCTGGAGGATAATATACTATTAAAAGCATTCAGAGAAATCCATTTTAAAAAGTACCTAGAGACCTCTTATAATTTACTATTTGGCAAATCTACAAGGATTTTTCTCTTTGCCTTCCATTGTAGTGTTCCCCTCCTTTGACCATCGGTGACTACTTTTACACACTAGAGTTTTACAGGCTTTTCCTTTAAAAGATCCTGAAAACAAAGGATAGAAATCACATGAGATAAAATACAAATTTTGACACTCATTTGGCCCCATCAACCAACTCATCATTCCTGATTAGATTACTATTGTTTGTTGAAGAGGATGGACATCAGAGAGGTGATGCAATGACATGCGAGTGAATTGGATTGAAGTGAGGGAGGGCTGTGAAAAGTCACCAGCCTCACTTTCTCCTCTGGAGCCATCTGAGTCCAGTGGCTCGATGTGGATCAGAACTACTGGAGATGGCCCAGGATGCAGTGGGGGACCTTGGTCTTTTTCAGCTAAGATCTTTAACAGGTCTCAGTTTGACTGAGGCAACACCCATTCAGTGATTAAGGCCAGGTAAGAAATGAGGCAGAAAATGGCCTCTTTACCTGGTCAGTGTGTGTGTGTGTGCAAGGGGGCTGGTTAAGGGGAGGGAGGAGGGAAATCCAGTCATCCTAATCTATAGACTAAATAATTTATAAAGTATATGCCAAGCATCAAGTTTGTAAATATTTGTTTCCTCAATTAGATTGTGAGTTCCTTAAGGCCAGAGACTGTCCTAAACCTTTTTTCTTCTTTTTTTGTATCTCCAGTAATTAACAGAGTACCTGGCACATAGAAGGCACCTAACAAATGTTTACTGACTGACAAGCAAAAAGATAGATAGTCCCTGACCTCGAGGAGCTTATTATATTCTAATAGTGCTTAGCACAATGAACAGCACATAGTGTTTAATAAATGTTTATTGACTGACTAATAAGAAAAGCACATACACACACACACACACACACACACACACACGGAGGTTTTGAAAAGGAATTGGGTGGGTGAGAGATGTATGGAAAAGTAACCTGGGAGTTAGGAGCTGAATTCTCATATAGGGAGGTAAAGGAATTCACCCTAGATTACATAAGCAGTAAGGTTTAGAAGAGGAATTTGAACTCAGGGCCTCAAACTGTAGAGACAGGGCTTTTGACATTGTACCTCCTCCACCAAATCTGTTACATCAAACTGGATGCTCCCTATCCTTCTTCCCCAATTGCACCCCATAGGTCGTTTACCTTTCTACCTCCTATGCATTTGCTTATGATTTTCTTATACCTGGAATGACTTCTTCATCTTTTAGATTCACCCAAATGGCCCCCTCCATGAAGCCATCCCTGATTCTCCCTGCCTTGGAGCAGATATTGACCTTCCCCACCACAGACCTCACATTTTACCTGTAGCTCTTGTTTTATGTATGTGTGTGTTCCTATACATACACACCTATAGATGTGTATATGTGTACATGACAGATAGTGAAATAAAATGAATAAACCAATGAATAAATGATGCCAGTATTCGGATCAATGATGTTTATCACTTCTAGTCTGATAGAGTATTCTGGGACACTGAGAGGTTAACTGACTTGCTCAGGTTCACTCAGGTAGGAAGTGGCAAAGTTAGGATTTGAATTCAGGTCCTCTTGCCTCCAGATCCAATACCTTCCTCATTACATCATTCTGCCTTTTGCTCCCTGACTGGCACTGTACCATAGTGCCATGCTGGCCCTCTTTTGTAAACATCATTACACATACACACACACACACACACACACACACACACACACACACACATATACAGATACACACACTTATATGCACACATATTTACGCATACACACACACATATAGACACACACACTTATATACACACACATTTACGCATACACACACATACACACACACACACACACACACACACACACACACACACACACCATTTTGCAGATAAGGAAACAGATTCAGCAGTACACTGACTCCCTGAAGGTCAGTATTTTACAGTCAGATTTCATGCCCTGATCTTTCCAGATGCCCTTCTTTCCATCACACCAAACATTTTCTTGAACTTTACAAACATGGAAGTCGACCCAAGTTTTCTCTTCTCTCTATCTATCTGATTCAGACCACAGGACTGCCCATAAATCCCTACCCTGATCCTTGAATACCTCTATTTTTAAAAAATCAAGAGTATTTCAGCATATACACCTATCAACACAGGCATTCTCCTCAGATATGGACACACAAGATGAGGACTTTCCTCACTGAGAATCTGGAAGTAGAGAGATTATGAAAATTGTTCCATAACACCATGGGGAAGAAAGACTCTCTTGAATAAAAAATAAACCCAACCTTGTTTAATCACCCTACTAAGGCAGTCACCTTCATGCTCCCAGCCCATGGGGCAGATTAGCTTTAAATAAGAATACAAAAATGAAGCTTTTTCTGGCTACCGTTTTCTTCTCCCCTGTGTGCTTCTGAAGCAAGGCCAGTTACAATTTCATTTAAGCTGAATAAAAAGAATCTTTTAACCTCATCCCCTTGGCACTCAACCTGGCTTATCACTCCCTCCCGCAGGCATTTGCAGGAGGGTATTCTCCATCCCTGCTGCATGTCAGCAAATTGAGCTACCTGGAGTTAGGGGTTAATCAAAATAATGTCGGTGAGAGACGTTAACTCTCTAGAGAACCAGAGCTCTCCTCTGAAGTTGGCTGCACATGAGAGTGGAAAAGAAAAAGAGATAGAGAAATAAATAAAATGCATTAATAAACAAATGAATGAAGCAGGTGTTCTTTCAGGAGAAATCTCCAGGACTCAGCTGGCACAAAGCTCAATTATCAGCTTTTAGCCTGGTGAAAAGTCCAATCGCCCCAAGGTCACTGGTGCCCTAGCTCCTTTACTGGCTTATTAAGTATACGATTTCACTTTGCTATTCCAGCCAAGCATAATGTGTTATCCAAACTGATCTTACAATGTACAGACCTATTGGAAGATAGGAGACAGCACTCTCACCTTCATCTGTTTTTCTCCCCTTCAGCTTCCTTCTATTCACTCCTCATACCAATTCATGCTACATCACAGTTACAGAATTTCTGTAGAAATTAAGTGGCTAAATCCATAAAAACACTGCCCCCTCAGTTTCAGGAACCTAGTCAAGCCACAATTAGTCAATCAAACAACCCTCATTAAGCGCCTCTCTGTGGTGAGGAGTTAGCACACATGGAAGACAACTTCCTTGATTCACTCATAGCATATGACAGGTAACACCAAGGGGGAGAGAGGTCAGTGAAGGAGCCAGATGCCAAGGGCACAGAAGACAAATTTGGAAATGATAAAATGCAGGTAAGATGACAACTTAGTAATATTTAAAGCTTAAGCACATATCATGGGGTGGCATGTAGCAGAGAATCATGTAAGTTGCACAAATAGTACCATAGACCAAAAAATTCCTAGATCTAGAGTTAGAGATCTCAGAAGCCATCATATCCACTCCTCACTATTTTACAGGTGAGGGAGTCAAGGCAAAGGTACTCACTCAAGTACATATGGTATTGTCAGAGATAAGATTTGAACACAGATGACAGAGGTCTTCTAACCACAAGGGAGTAAGAGCTAGAATGGAGCTTAAAGGACATCTCATTTGAAGCCCAGAGAGGTTGATTCCTCCAAAGTAATGTAGATAATAAACAAAAGAGATTAGATTCAAGGCTCTTGCCACCAGACCATACTGTGACCTCTGGATTGCACTAGGAGGAAATAGGCAACATTTGTTGTTATCATGGAGCCACCAAATGAAAAGCTGGCATATGATATATGCATTCATGAATGCATTTGTGCACATAATTTTAATGTATAAACACCTATGTATAAACATACCCACATCTCCTTATAGATATCTCCAGCTAGACAGTGATGCCTAGAGGTGGATGTGACTATGTTTATAAATGTATATTTATCTATATCTATCCATTGAAATAGATAGGCAAAGGATGGGGTACCAGATAATAGGGAAGGGAGAAGATAAACCGAGGCCTCCACATCCTCATTTAGAATGATAGCAAAGAACTGGAAGCAAAGTATCTCTCCACTGATTGGGGAATGGCTAGACAAATTGTGGGACTCTAATGTATTTGAATATTACTTTACCTTAAGAATGAATATGATGACTATAGACAAGACAAAAATCAGATTCAGAATAAAAGTACAGTTAAGAAAACAATACACACAAGATTATGACAATATTAGCAAAGAACAACCAACACAAAACCATCAAAAATGAATATTGCCAAGTTACACAAAGAATAAGCATGGCTCCAAAGAAGAGCTGGCAGGTCCACAGCTGAGGTATACTGCACATATTTCAGACTTTTTCAACATAAAAGTTTTGATTTTTCCTCTTTAACTTATTTTTCTTTAAGAATATTATTTATAATGCAGGATGACTCCTTGGGAAGGGAGAAGGGTACCGGGAGAAATGTTGGTGATATATAGAATAAAATATACCAACAAAATGTATTTTTTAACAAATATAAAACAAAATATAATCAACACAATGCATTTTTAATAAAAATGTGTATTTTAACAAACATGACTCCAAAGAAGAAATAGGGGAAGAGATATCCATCCTACTCCTTTTCAAAGGATGGAGGTCCATGGGCATGGTATATTGCATATTTTCAGACTTATTTTGATGTACTGATCAGTTTTGCTGACTTTTTTTCTTTTTTTTTAAAATATTACTTGTTATGTGGGATAATTCTTAGAGAAAGGCAAGGGGGGGATACTAGAAAACATTTGGATAATGTAAAAATATATCAATAAAAATTTTTAACTATATATAAGGGGCTATACTATATTTTAATGGCAGTTCCTGTCCTCTAGAAGCTTACAATCTAAGCAGAACACTTGAACTCTCTAGTTAAAGCCAATAATACTTCACTTGCCTCATATATCATATGTAAAGGCGTACGCATTATACTCAGTTTGGAAACAATGGCCTTTGAACAGGCAAAGTTAATTCTACATAGTGTCCATTGAATCTGCATTTCTTCCTGACTTGTATAATGCCATTCTCTTACACCATATTTTACTATTACTACAGGTGTAAAGGCTACTGAAAATGTTTAATATGGGTTAAAGTTAGGGAAAGAGGAGAAATGTTGGGATGGTGGCTAGGGATAGATGGTTAGATTCTGGATATCTTGGGATAAGTTTTATTTGCTTCATAAATTCATCAATTCTGTACTATATGTTTAGCCTGATTTTTTCCATTCTATTTAGTTATTAACAGGAGGTGGAGCGAAGATGAAGGAGTAAAGACAGAAACTCATCTGAGTTCTCCCACATTCCCCTCTAAACAACTTTAAAGTAATGCCTCAAACTGAATTCTGACAGAACCAACAAAAGGTAGAGGTGAAACAATTTTTCAGCCCAAGACAACATGGAGGTTATCAGGTCTAAAGGGATGGTGGTTGGGCCTACAGGGCAAGCCTTAGAGGCAGGGGCATCAGTGGCAGCTTCAAGAGCTCTCAACCCAAAGATGGCAAAGGGGTCAGACAGAAGGACGTTGGGACAGTGTCTCCTCTTTCCTGGAAACACAGCCCCACTTTATCAGAAATCCAAAAGTCAAGAAACAGACAGGAAAATGAGAAGATAACAACAAAAAGAAGAAGATCAAGGCATAAACTCAGAAGAAGAAAACACAATCAAAACAGTTATATGAAAAGTCTTGAAGAAAATGTCAATTGACCAAAAGTTCAAAAACCATTCTTGTAAAAGCTCAGAAAGGATTTTAAAAATCAAATGAAAGAGGTAGAGGAAAAATTGAGAAAATACAAGAGAGTGATGCTAGGAAAAGAGAATCAACACCATGGTAAAGGAGACGTGAGCACGCACACACACACACACGAGCACACAAACATGCGTGCACGCATGCGCATACACACACACCTGAAGAAAATAACATCTTAAAAACAGAATTAGTTGAATGGTAAAAGAGAAACAAAATTCTAATGAAGAGAAGACCATTTAAAAAGCAGAATTGAACAAATGGGAAAAAAGGCACAAAGAATCACTGAAGAAACATTTCTTAAAAAGTAGAATTGATCAAATGAAAAAAGACATGCTTATTCAAGCAAATAATTAAGAGAAAGGAGGGATAATTTAAGAATTATTGAACTTCCTAAGATCCATAATCAAAAAAAGGGCCTAAACATCACATTTCAAGAAATTATCAAGGAAAACTGCCCTGATATCCTAGACCTAGAAGGTAAAATAGAAATCAAAGAATCCACTGGTCACTTTCTGAAAGTGATCTCCAAATGAAAACTCCCAGGAATATGATAGCCAAATTGCAGATTTCCCAAGTCAAGGATAAAATATTGCAAGCAGCCCAAAAGAAAGAATTCAAATATTGTAGAACTGCATCAGGATAGCACAAGATTTAGCAGCTTCTACATTAAAGGATAAGACGGCTTGCAGTATGATATTCTGGAGGAGAAAAGAGCCAGGATTACAATCAAAAATCACTTACCCAGCAAAACTGAGTATAATCCTTGGGGGGAAAAATGAATGTTTAACTGAGGACTTTCAAGCCTTGAAAAGACCATAACTGATTTTAAGCACAAGATTCAGGAGAAACATAAAAAGGTAACTAGGAAAGAGAAATTATCAGGGATCTAATAAGTTTAAACTGTTTATATACCTACAAAAGATGATACATGTAACTACTAAGAATTTTCTCATTAGGGAAGTTAGAAGGACAAGGACAGAAGGCATTGGTGTGAGTTGACTATGATGAAATGATATTAAAAACAAAATTAAGAGATGAGAAAGAGAGAAGGGAGAGGTGGGATGTGAAAGGTAGAACAGAGTAAATTATTTCACATAAAAGGGGTGTGAAAAACAGAGTTTGTATAGTGCAGGGGAAGATGCAGAGTGGCAGGCAACACTTGAACCTTATTCTTGCTAGAATTGGTTCAAAGAGGGAATAACATACACACTAAGTTGGGTATAAAAAAACTATCATGCATTTACTTGCTAATAAAATGCATTCTGGAAAATTTTTATCTTGAGTGAACTAAAGGGAAAAGGGACTTTTTGTCCATGCTTAGACCAAAATACCCCTAGAGGTCAAGTAAAGAGTGCTGGAGACCAATACCCCACAACTATTAGCAGTAAATAGCTCTTATCAGAGAGGAGGAAAAAAACCACTGAGCTGCTCTCCCTAGTCCTGACAGGGGTATTTCTTTATGATCTATCCTTCTTTGTTTCTTAAAAATCCACCATCTCATCCTTCCTATCCTGCCATATCTGGAGTATCCAAGTTCTTCCATATATTTTCTTTTCATTGGCTCATAGAATCTCAAAGCTAGAAGAGATGGTCTCAGTGATTGTCCACAGTCCAACTCTTACCTGAACATAAATCACTCTTTATATACAAAACTGTCTAATATTTTTAGAACAGGGGCAGGAGGGAGAGAAGGAGAAACTTTTGGAACTCAAAATCTTGTAAAAATAAATGTTAAAATTTTCTTGATGTGTAACTGGGAAAAACTGCCATTTCAAAAAAATAAAATTAATCCCTCTATAATAGTCCAGACAATGATCACTCAGTCTTTGCTCTAATACCTTTCTCCCAAGGAAGTCATTCCCCTTTTGACTAGTTCTAAACCTTAAGAAGATTTTCCTTACACTCAGCTTGTTTTGCTACAACTTCTACCCACTGTTCTTAAAGCCAGAAAAATCCAGTTCCTTGTTCATGTGACAGCCCCTCAAATACTTGAAGATAATTAATCATGTTCCCTTAAATCTTTATATATTCAACTGATTGTGGAATAGAATAGTTCAGAGACCCTATGCTGGCCATTTTCCTTTCAGTGCATTCCAAGTCGACACGAAAGGTGTATCACACCGGGCATGGAGCAGAGTGCAGTCAGATGTGGGCCACACCAGCACAGACAGGCAGAGCAGGCCTCAGGGGACTGAATCATTGGCAGCTGTGGCAGTTTCTAAACTTCTCAACCCACAAACGTCAGTGGGAAAATTCTGTGGGATGCGGTTGAAAGAGGAGTACTTGGTCTGGCCAGGTTGGCCCCAGGGCAGAAACAGTGGTGGCAGTTGCAGAGGCTGCTTCCAGAGCTGTGTCCCCACCCCCACTGGGAGCACAGTCACACCTTGACAAAGAGTTAGAAAGTCAAATATTAGGCTAGTAGGATGAGTACACATCATAAAAGAACTTGGGCTATAGAATCTTACTTTGGTGACAAAGAAGATCAAAACATACAACCAGAAGAAGATGACAAAGTCAAAGCTCCTACATCAAAAGCTTTCAAGAAAAATATGAACGGGTCACAGGCCATAGAACAGTTCAAAAAGGATTTTGCAAATCAAGTAAGAGAAGTAGAGGAAAAACTGGGAAGAGAAATGAGAGCAATAAGAAAAAATCATGAAAAAACGAGTCAATAGCTTTCTAAGGAAGACCCCAAAAAATGCTGAAGAAAATAATACCTTTAAAAATAGACTAACCCAAATGGCAAAAGAGGTCCAGAAAGGCAACAAGAAGAAGAATGCCTTAAAAAGCAGAACTGGCCAAATGGTAAAGGAGGAACAAAAGCTCACTGAAGAAAATAATTCCTTCAAAATTAGTATGGAGAAAATGGAAGCTAATGGTTTTATGAGAAATCAAGAAATTATAAAACAGAACCAAAAGAATGAAAAAATAGAAGACAATGTGAAATATCTCATTGGAAAAAACACTAACTTGGAAAACAGATCCAGGAGAGATAATTTAAAACTTATTGGACTACCTGAAAGTCATGATCAAAAAAGAGTCTAGACATAATCTTTCAAGAAATTATCAAGGAAAACTGCCCTGATATTATTCTAGAACCAGAGAGTAAAATAGAAATGGAAAGAATCCACTGATCACCTCTGGAAAGAAATCCTAAAAGGAAAACTTCTGGGGATATTGTAGTCAAATTCCAGAGTTCCCAGATCAAGGAGAAAACACTGCAACCTGTCAGAAAGAAAGAATTCAAGTATTGTGGAAATATAATCAGGAGTTAACAAAAGATCTAGCAGCTTCTACTTTAAAGAACTGAAAGGCTTGGAATATGATATTCCAGAAGTGATGAAAGCCAGGAAAGAAAGAAAGAAAGCACAGGGTGAATTTACTATGAAGTGATAATGTCTAAAAAATTAAGGGGTGAGAGAGGAATATGTTGGGAGGAGAAAAGGAGAGACAATGGGATAAATTATTTCACATAAAAAAGCAAGAAAAAGATTTCACAATGGAGGGGAAGAGGGGGAAGGTGAGAAACAATGAGTGAGCCTTTCTCTCATCACAATTGACTTAAGGAGGGAATAACGTACACACTCAATTGAGTATCTTACCCTATAGAAAAGTAAGGGGGGAAAGATTAGAGGGGACAGATGATAGAAGAGAGGGAAGATTGGGAGAGGGGAAAGTCTGAATCAAACACTTTTGAAAAAGGACAGGGTCAAAAGAGAAAATAGATTGGGTGGCCAGATGAGATAGGATGGAGGGAAATAGAATTAGTCTTTTACAATGTGACTTTTATGGAAGTCTTTTGCATAACTACACACGCATAACCTATACTGAATTGCTTGCCTTCTCAATGAGGATGGGTGGGAGGGAAGAAAGGAGACGATCTGGAACTCAAAGTTTTAAAAACAGATGTTAAAAAATTGTTTTTACATGCAATTGTGAAATAAGATATACAGGCAATGGGGTATTAAAATTTATCTTGCCTTTCAAAAAAGCAAAGGAGAAGAGAATAAGGTGGGATATGATAAAGGGGAGGGCAGACTGGGGGAAGGGGTAATCAGAATGCATGCCATTCAGGGTAGGGGGAGGGGAAAGATGGGGAGAAAATATGGAACTCAAAATCTTATGGAAATGAATGTTGGAAACAAAATAAATTTTTTAAAAAATTTAAAAAGAAAGCACCAAATGGGGTCATAAAGAGCCAGACATGACCAAATCCACTAAACAACAACAAGCCCCTATAATGTTCCTAGCATGTAGGAGGAAGGTGTAGGAAGTCCTGGCTTCAAGTCATGCCCCTGACATATACTAGCTTTGTGAACCTGGCTAAGTGACTTAATTATGTGGGCAACTCACTAAGACCAAGTTGCAAAATAAAAACTGCTCTGAAATATCAGAGTTTGTTCACTGGGTGTTCCCCAACATCAATGTTCTCACAGGCCTAGATCCCCATATCTCTACACACACACACACACACACACACACACACACACACACACACATCCTTTAAAGGTCATCCAAAATAGTATGGCATGTTCTTGCCAACTTTGCCACATCTGCAAATCTGATAAACCTGTCATGTATTGATTCAAATCACTGATGACTATGTTGAACACACATTCTTGAGAACAGACCTTTTCACATGCCCCCTGGGACTTCTTTCCCTCTAAGTGTGCAACAACTGGTCAACCATCTTTGGCTGTGTTGCAGTAGTGAAAATACTGAATGAGGAAGATCCATATTCACATCTGACTTCAGACACTTACTAGCTGTGTGATCATCAGCAAGTCACTTAATCGATGTCTGCCTCAGTTTCCTCATCTGTAAAATGAGAATATCACCTATTTCTCAGGTTTCTGAGGGGATAAAATGAGATATTTGTAAAGTGCTTGGTAAGCTTTTAAATGTAATATAAATGTTAATTTTTATCCAATTATAAAGCCATCTGACTACTATCAACTCACCAACATCCCTCTTTTGCTCAAAAGAATATCATAGGACCCTTTATTAAATGCTTTTCCAAAATCCAATTTTTTGTTCGTTCTGTTCATCTAGCCCCAGCCACTATCATACAATACTACTTATACTAATAACTCAATTGTGACACTTTCTACTTTATGAACATATTCAGTATGTTTCTCTAAGGGGAGAAGGTGAAGGGGGTGTGCTAGGGAAGGCTAGCTCTGGTCTCTATCATTAGAGATACTTCAAAGTCTAATCTAGCAATCAATCATGAAGAGCTACTTGGTGCCAGGTTGGTGCTAGGAATGCAAAAATGAAAGTGAACTGATCCCTCCAATCTAAATACTCACATTCTATTTAGGGAGGCAAAGTCTAGTATAGTACTGGAATACTTGAAGGTATCCAGCACAGAGCGGACTGTTCCAACACAGAATAGGACTGACTCCTCTGAACATCTGCTGCTTTGCCTGATTTCAATTCCATGAAGCAAGATGCCTTTCCTAGGCTAAATTCAGTCCTCCTAAGCTCACCACCATCCTGTTAACTCAAGCCTTGATTGACACTACCTTCTTCCACTTCCTCTCCCCCTGATTGGAGGGTAGAGTTTCCAACTCCTCCCAATGCCTTCCTTTGCAGAGGGTAGAAACCACACGCAGCTCATTTCCACGTTGCATCTGCTGCTCTGTCTGGTTTCAATTTCATGAAACAAGATGTCACCATACAAGGTTCCCACCCCCATGTCTCCCCACTTTCCTGCCTGCTTTAGGTTATAAGGTCTTTGAAGGTGGGGAGTGCTTTCTTATTGTGACTCCAATACTTAGTATAGTGCATGGCATATAGCAGGCACTTAATCAATGGTAACTAGATTGGACTGGATATTCCCAAACCAGACTGAATTAAACCTTGAAGAATTTTTAGCCCTGGAAATCAAAGGTGGTCACTCCCTATACATCACTCACTCATGTTAATTGTACGCTCCATCTTCCCACAACCCTCTGACATTCACACACCATTTGCCTACAAGTACCTTAAAGATTGCTTCTTTATGAAAATCACCTTGATGTTTAAAGTGGAACTTTGCCCCTGACTCACATAGTCTTTGGAAAGAGGGAAGGAGGTTAGGTAATGTCTCCAGCAAGCATACCAACATCATTAGGGAATTCTGCAGAAGGAGAAGTTAACCTGTATAACATTTCCATAGTGCCTAAAGTGGAGACACGTTAAAAATGCCATTCACCAATAAAGCCAAAAGACCTACCAGAATTAAGGGTTCAGGATTTGTTTATTATTTATTATCTAGAACTATCCCTTAAAGAGTTTTGAACCTCGTCTGGATAATTTCTCATTAATAGATAGCCCCACCAGCAGATACAACAGTCAGTTGAAGGTTCATACAGAAAAGCAGACTTCAGACAATTTTCTAATAAAGAGGATATTTAAATTCTAAATATAACCTCTACTTGATTTTAGCAGGAATGAAACAGCCCATAGGAAGCCATAGATTCATCTTTGGAAAATTGACTCTCTTTTTGGTTTGGGGACATTTTCCCATTGAAAGACAGAAGGGCATCATTGAGAAAACCCACCATCCCAAAGCTAAAACTCAGACCTTTCATGTGGACCAAGGGCTTCCCACAAACAGACGGCTTTCTTAAATTTGAGGGACACTTTCAGAAAATGACCAGGAGTTTGAATCAGTAGGACAAAAATCCTTTCAACAGTCACCCAAGTCTAAATAAATGTCTTTTCATATAAGAATTTATTGCTGTTTAATTGTTTCCATTTATGTCTGACTCTTCGTGACCCCATTTGGAGTTTTCTTGGCAAAGATCCTGGAGCGATTTGCTATTTCCTTCTCCAGCTCATGATGGATGAGGAACTGAGACAAACATGGTTCAAGTGACTTGACCAGGGGCACAGAGCTAGTAAATGTCTGAGGCCAGATTTGAAAGTCCTCCTGAATGCAGGTCAGACACTCTATCTACTTGACCACCTAGCTGCCAACAGTCCTGTAAAACCAATTATTTCATACAATTTGTTCATTCTGTTGGGAGATTGATAAAATTTACGTCCTCTGAGGACAGGGATTGTAGTGGCACCCTAGTGTCCTAGAAAAAGCACTGGTCCTGAATTCAGATACTTGATTCAATCCTTCCGCCCTACTTATGACATGTGTGACCTTGGGCAAGTCATTTACCTTCCATGGGCCTCAGTACCTTCACCTATAAAATGAAGGAGACTAGAACTATATGGCCCACCTCATACAAGAACCCTTTCCCCAATCCTCCTGTGTTGTGTCTTTCCTCTGCTCTTTACCTCCAATTTATCCTGCACGTATCTTAATTGTATATAGTTGTTTGCATACTTTCTCCCCCATTAGACTCTGAGCTCCATTTACTAAATGGCACTCAATAGCTTATCATAGTTGCTGGTCCTTAATAAATGTCAATTGATGCATGAAGGCCCTGAGGTCTCTTCAAGCTCTAGAACTAATATTCCATAACTGTTTCTTTACATTTCCATCACCTAGAACACTGCCTAGCATAATATAACCATATTTTCATAAGCCCAAAACTAATAACAGCACAGGGTAGGACCTGAGTAAATAACCATAAGACACTGCTAAATATCCCTGAGATCAAAATGCCTAAGGCATAGCTAGCCATTATGGATTATGGGAAGTCTAGCATGTGAATCAATCAAACAGGCAAGCTTGTATTAAGTGCCTAAAATGTACTAGGCACTGCGTAATGTAAAACTATACCCTCTACAAAATAAAGCCTCAAAGATCACTTAGTTTAATGTCCTTGTTTTACAGTTGAAAAAAAACTGAGGTTCAGAGAGGTTGAACAATTTGCTAAGTGTCACGCAGGCAGTGAATGAATGAACCAGGATTTGAACTCATCATCTGACCCCAAATTCAGCCCCCTTTCCAGTGCCTCGTGCTGTCTCCCAAGACCATCTGATTGTACAGCTTCTTCCCCCAAGCGATCACCAACCAGAATAGAAAATACATCCTATGACCAAAGTTTCTTCATGGCCCTTTTGTCTCATCCTAGTCTAGAAGGGAAAGAGAAAGAGCAAGAATTTATTACGCACTATGTGCCACAGGCACTGTGCTAAACACTTTATAAATACCATCTCACTGAATCTTCACAACAACCCTGAGAGGTGGGTGCCATTATATCCCCATTTACCAATGAAGAAACTGAAGCAGATAGAAATTAAGTAACTTGCCCAGGGTTACACAGCTAAGAAGTGTCTGAGGCAGGATTTCAACTCAGGTCTTCCTGAATCCAAGCCCAGCACTCTATTCACTGCACTGTTCTAGAACAATTGCAAGAACTGAAGGAAGGAGGTATTATGGTTACAGCTCAACAGCTCTCTTTACCTGAAGATTATTAAGTTGGAAGGTCTTTGCTATCTGCTAAAGTTGTTAGAACCCAGTTAGAACTTGCAGCATTTGCAGTAGTTGCTTCTTATTCCCCCTGAGAATGTACAGTCTTCAATACTTTATGCCTCTAGAACTAGACAAATGCAACGTATCCACATCTTCATCCGTATTTTCTTGCTTTTCAGCTGAGTTGGCATCAGTCTGTCCCGCAGGGTCCCCAATATTGATTACTTTTGCTGTAAACCTGTATCCCTAGTGAGTTACCTCCACATCATTCCATTCCTGCTAGTTAATATTCTACGCACAATTTATCTTCACCAGACCATCCTTATTGTTTTTCTTCACGGTCTATTTCTCTGAAGAAACATGTATGTTTTTTCTCCTAATCAGCTATGAACTTACAGTTGCTTCCAGCAACTAGGCTCCAGGACATAGCTACTGAACCACTTCCATGGTGAAAAGAAATCTATGTGAATGATCCTGTTAATTTCTGTTGGCTTTGGCCCAAGTCTTGAGATATCTCCCAATTCCCATCATAACTCCACCATTTCCTAGCTCAAAGTACTCTGGACTTGGGTCAATCTTGAACCAAAAGGACTTTGTATACATTTAGATTTGGCTTGTGTTATTGTAGGTCCAGAAAAATGATACCGATTAGCTTCAGAATCATCCATTTCATTACCTCTTTAAGCAACCTCCAAGAACAGTAGCTGGCAAGTTCCCGAAGTTGTTTCAGCTGGGGCCTTAGTTCTTGGAACAGTGAACCAGCTCTGCCTTACTTGGAGTGAGGACTGGAGCCATAACTCAATGTTAACAGATGGCCATCATGTGCTCCAATTTAACTCCTGCCACCAAAACCTTCTTCCTTTTCTTGGTATTGGGTAAGAGGCAAAGATCAGATTCAACATGGTGTTTCTCCCTCCTTAATATTTATCACCATAATCCTCATTCACGGATGGTTGATCCTTCTTTCTTTCTCTTTCTTCCTCCCTCCCTTCCATCTGACTCACCACTACATGTACTCACTTATTTATCCTTAACTACAGGAAAGGAAGTGAACTTAAGAGTTCTGGGTGTGTATCCCATCCTTGCCTTTTGCTACCTGTGTGACCTTGGGAAAGTTACAGGATCTCTCTGGGTCCCAATTTCATAACTTGTAAAATGAGGGGATTGGACTAAGACTCCAGCTCTGGGTCTACGATCTTGGATGTTCCTAGTTTCATTGGTATCTTTGGCTCTGTGACCATGTGTTACAAGGAGGATCTATTCACAGTCAGATACTATTAGAACAGGAAGGGAATCTCTAGCTTTCTTCCAAGCTCAGTTCAAACACCATCTCTTACTTAGTGTTTTTCCTGATAGCCCTTCCCCACTTTCCCCTGCCCCCCACCCCCCAGCTCCCACCTTCCATCAGGATCACCCTATAACTGCTTTACATAATTTTGTGTTCATTTTATGTGTACAAACAGTTTTACTGCTAAATTGTGGAGTCTTTGAGGGCAGGAACTTTTGTGTCTTTGTAGACCTAGAACTCAGTATAGTACCTGGCATGTAACAGAACTTAAAATGCTTGTCTGTTGACTGAATGATTCACTCTCTTAAGAGTAGCAACTACTATATTCTCCCACTTGTTCTTACATCAATTAAGTATTAAAGTAATCTTTCTGGAGGTGGGAAGTAGACAAACACACAGACAGTGTGGCACAGTGGGCAAAGCTTTTAATGATTATAGGACCTGAGTTTGAATACCATCTTTGCTATTTATAATCTGTATAACCTTGGGCAAGTCATTTAACTTCCACGAAGTGAGATGAAAAGACTCTCTTGTGATCCAAGTGCCAGAGACACAGAGATTGAAGTGTCTTAGGCTCTGGTGATGCTGATTTGAAAGGCAAATGGGCATGTGGGGGATATGGTGAGGACAAGCACCTACTTGGAGCAATTAGTTATAGCTGTGATTTCCTGGGCTTAAGGAGCAGAAGAACCTACCTTTGACACTAGTAATTGCTTTCATAATTAGGGAAGAGACAAACTCATGGATATCTGAGGCAGAGTGTACATGAGAGAGGGGAGAAGACCCAGTGGAAACGAATGTGCAGAACAGAAACTGAATGAGAGTGTAATTAGGCAAATCAGGTAAATCAATTCAAGTGGTCTAGGATGTTTCTGGGCATAAGTAGCTATTAGTCAACTAGGAGGTTCAGGGAAAAGGGCTCAAATTGGGAAGACTTTAATCCAAATCCCATCTCAGGCATCTCCTAGCTTTGTGATCTTGGACAAGTAACTTAACCACTCTGTGCCTCAGTTTCCCTATAGGCAAAATGGGAAGAATAGCACTCACAGGGGTGTTGAAAAGCTCAAATGAGATATTATAAAATATTATGTAAATGCAAGCTATTATTAAGAATTTGAGCAACGTGTGGGTAAGAACTGAGGGGATTTACAAGATTCTATCTAGTCTCAGTGGGGGAATTGAGCAATCCTTCATTACTAGAGCCTTCCACCATCAATCACCTCAAATCTACTTTGTATCTATTTTTGTATCTACCTATATATATAGAATATTATTTCATGAGGGGAGAAGTCATTTTGTTTCTATCTTTTTATCTCCTCCACCTACCATAGCATATGATAGTAATTTAACCTTTGATGATTAAGGAAAAAGGTGGGCTACCCTATCCTGATTATGTTGTGCATCCTGAGTCAGTACCCCAAGGCAGATTCTGTGTCCTAACGTCCTTACATAAAGCATTATACCTGGGAAAATAGTGGTGCTCAGTGCCAGACCCTATTCACAGTATGAGTCAAGTACTGTCATTCAGATGTTCCTCCCTACTGGCTTTAGGCACCAGCCAACACCAGGGGACACTCTGGTCAGTTTCTAGGCTCTCCGAGAGCTGGCTACTTCTTTTTTCCCTTAGCTCAACTCCTTTGTGGGTGATGTTACTCTTCTAGTTCATTCCAGGTTGGTTGAGTTGACCAATTAGGTCTTACAGCTCCAGCCCCCAAGCTATTCTGGAAAAAGAGTTCCCCTTGTTATTTTTTATGTATTTTTGTTTTTTATGTTTTATGTATTTATATGTATATATTATATATATTTTATATATTTTCTAATTACTCAAGCCTTTATGAGTACTTAGAATAAATGTTTAATCAAAGTAATAAAAACACAACAAAACAGAAGTTTTATTGAGAGTTGGCATCAACTTTCATTCACCCTTTCACATTATAATTAACTTGAAATTTCACTTTAAATCTCATTTTTCTATCCTAACCATCCAAGCATCAGAGGCTTGGGAGACCCACCTGCCCCATCCCTGCAATAATATACAGTATCTGCCTGGTGTGTAAGTCATTTGCTTTTAACTTGCTTTCATAGAAATACAATATATATTTTTTTGGCATTTTAAGAAACCTTATATGAGCCATCTAGTCCAACTGATACCCAAAAGAATTCTCCCTACAACATTCCCATCAAGTGACCATCCAGTCTCTCCTTGAAGACTCCCAATGAGTGAGAACATATCACCTCTAAGAGCAGCTCATTTCACTTCTAAAGAGCTCTACCTGTTTTTCCAGACATAAGAGTCTAAATTTTCTTCTTTGCAACTTCCACCCTTTAGTTTCTGGGTTTGATCTCAGGACTTAATAGAGTCTAATCCCACTTCCATGTGGTAATCTTAAAAAATAAATATAATCCCTTCTACATATGACAATCTTTTAAATACTTAATGACACTGACTCAATGCCCTTCACCAGGGATCAAGGCCTTGTCATAAAAACTCAGCTTACTTCTTGACATGCCTCCAGCTGCTCAATTACCCCAAATGCACTGGCCACTCATACCTGGATCTGGCTCACACACTCTTAGCAGAGATAAAAGCTTGGGGCACAAGGCAGGTTGGCTCCAGGCCTCCCTCACCTCTCTTCCTCCTCACTTTAAGGACTCCTTCCACAGACCAGACCAGCAACATTTGATACCAGCACTTCAGAAGTCATGTCAGAAATAATACAAGAAAGTCCAAACAAATGCGACCTAACTGGTAAACTCCTGACCCCATCATTTTTACACAAAGGAAAAAGAGTAACTGGGGATGAGGGGGAGAGGACATGGGGACACCCAGAATTTTGTATGTCATTGAGATCAGTGTGAGAGTGAGTAATAGAAACACAGAAACAAAGGCATTCCAATCATCAATATTTGGTGACACATTCTTCTCTGGACTGTGCCATAACACAAGGTCAACCAGCTGATTTGTGGGGTCTCTTTTTGGGGTATTGGAATAGGCACCGATGTTTCAGCAGAGGAAGCTTTAGCTATGGAAACTTCACAAAGATTTCTGCGCTTAAAAAACTATGCTTTTATACAAATATATATATATATATATATATATATATATATATATATACACACATACACAGTCACAACTCTACATATATTATGAAGGAAATCATCGTTAGAACAGACATTCCACTGACATTCCTGAAATCTGAACTCAATTTCCCATTCCAATTTTATATATAGTCTGTATGGATGGATGTGGGTCAGCAACTTCTGCGAATTAAAATTTACAGTTTGAGAATGAGTGAGGGTCACACAAGCACTGAAATAGATGACACCTTCTTCATACCTTAGGAGATGTCTTCAGGAGGTGTTCTATATGGGAAAGAAGTCCTCAGCCACCGGATCACCAATCCTCTGGTTAAAAAGTAACTCACATTTAGCTGGTCCTCAAGTGACAAAGAGTTAATCAGTTAATTAACAAGAGTTAATGCTCAAGTGACCAGCTAATTAGCTGGTCCAACTCCCTCATTTTACAGATGAGGAAACTGAGGCCCAGAGAGGTTAAGGGACTCATCTAAGCTTACACAAGGAATAAATGGCAAAGCCAAGCCAGGATTTATCCCAAGTTTCCTAATTCCAAAGGCCTGTGTTCAACTGGCATAGTCTTCATGAACTCTAGGTCACTCAGCTGCCACACTGAGTCACTAGAATAGGTCTTCAGGGGAAGAGATCTCTTCAGAATTTGATGTAAATAAATTGCTTTGGACCTTTCTATTCTAGCCCAGAATCAGCTGTTTTAAGTAAAGTCCTGATGGGTGGGGTGCCCAGGTGAAAGTGAAGCTTATCGGGAGAGTTTCCAGAAAAATTAAAGAACTTACCAGAAGGTTGCAGGGGTGATGTCTGCATTGCTGAAGATCTTCACCCATATATCCCTAGACCTAGTTCACAGGTCCAGTCCCTACCAGGAACTGGTCCTTGGGTGAACCTTTGATTCTCCCTACAGGCTATGGACATGCCCAATGCCAGCTTGTTAGAAACAGAAACAAAACTAAAGACATTCCGAAGTAAGCTTTGTGAATGGGTCTATCCCAAGACAACCTGGTTGGTTTAAAGCTGCCCCTTGGTGCCTCCTAAGATAATGGGACTGCCCTCGGACATGATCTGGTCATAGGATCTTAGGCGTACAGTTATAAGGATCCTTGGAAGTTATTAGGTTCAACTCCCTCATTTAACAGATGAGGAAACTGAGGCCCAGAGAGGTTAAGTGACTCATCTAAGCTTACATAAGTAATAAATGGCAAAGCCAAGATTTATCCCAAGGTCCCTAGTTTCATACTAAGTCATCTTTCTGTAGCATCACTTGCCCAAGGTAATATCTAGGTAGTAAGTGAAAAGCTAGGAATTGAACTCAGTTCCTCTAACTCCACTGTACCACATTTCTTCCTTGAATCAGGCTTTTAGCAATATAGACTTGTGAAAGAAGCCATCCTTCTGATGGCCTATAATAACGAACTGATGTCCTGTTTGTCTTCTTCTGGACAGGTTTCAGTGACTGAGGTTATATTCCTAAGATGATTTGATTAGTTCAAATACTTGCAAAGGTAGACACAATCACTTAGCTGACAAACATTTATTAAGCACCTACTGTGTATCTGGCACACTGAGGATACAAAGACAAAAGTGAAATAGTATTTGCCGTTGAGGAACTTACATGCTAGCAGGGGAGACTATATGTACATGTAGAGGTATATACAGGATATACGTAAGATGGGCACAAGGTTCTTTGGGTAGAAGAGCACAAGGAACTAGGAGGAGAAGGAAAAACTATACAGAAGGAAATTAGGAATTCCAAGTGGGAGGGAGAGAGAAGGGGGTATGGGGGGAGAACATTCCAGGCAGGGAGGACAGGCACTGTTATAAAGTCACAGAGATGAGAGACAGTGTTGTGTGTGAAAAACAGTAAGTAGGCCATTGTGACTATACCATAGAGTGCATGGAAAAGAATAATTGGAAAGATAGGAAAGGACCAGGTTGTGAAAAGCTTAATAGTCAGGCAGAGAAATTTATAGTTGTCCTGGAGGTAACAGGGAGTCTCTGGAATTGAGTGGGGGTGCAAAGTGACTTGTGCTTTAGCAAAATCACTTGTGACTTGGGGGAGAGGCAGGTTTCCATTCTAATAGTCTAGGTTGAGAGGGGATGAGGCTCTGAAAAAGGGTAGTGGTATTATTAGGGAATATGAGAGATGCAAAAAGACAAACAGCAAGATTTAGCAACCGACTGGACATACGTGTAAGAGCAGCTGAAGATGTCTCTGAAGTTGCTGTACATCTGGGTGACTGGTGGTGGTGTCCTCCATGGAAAGAAGAATGTTAGGAAGAATGGGTTCGGGGGAGATACAATATATTCCATTACAGGCATATTAACTTTGGGATTTCTATGAGACATCCAATTCAAAATATCCAATAGGAAGGCTGAAGCTCAGGAATAGACTAGGGCTGAATATATGCATCTGGACATAACCAGTATAGAGATAATATTTGAACCCATGGGAGCTGAGGGATCACCAAATGAGAGGACAGAAGGGAAAGAGGGAACATGACAGGGCACTGAGTGACATCCAAGGGTGACAGAGATGACATGGATTTAGCAAAGGAGAATAAGGAGGAACAGTCAGACAGGTAAGATGAACACCAGTACAGAAGAGTATCATGAAAATCCAGAGAAGGGGTGTCATCTAGGAAAAGAGGGTGATCAAAAAAGGAGGAGGCTGAAGATTCATTACCTGTGGAAAGAACAGTCTTAGTTGACTAACTGAAATGAGATTGCAGAGAGTTTAGAAGAAAAAAAAGTGAGGAGAGGAAATGAAGGCACCAAATGCAGACAGCTTTTTCAAGGAGTTTGGCTGAGCAGAGGAGAGACATAAAATGATAGTGGGGATGATGGGATCTAGTGAGGGTTTTTAAAGGATAGCAGATTCTTAGGCATGTTTGTAGGTAGCAGAGAAGGAATTAGTAGGTATCAAGAGACTATAGATGAGGGGAAGGATAGTGGGGTTGAAATTTAAGACAGAAGGGGCTGTGGTCATCTCTTGAGCCAGGAAGTATCATTGTCAGGTCCACAGTCTCTGATTAGCAGACAGAAAATTAAAAAAAAAAGATAAAGGGAACTAGGAATGTTGAATTTAGCCTGTATTGGTGAGCACATTTACCTCTAAGCAGTTCCAGAAAAACAGAGTAAGATATCACAAGGGAACTTCTCTCCTCAATATCCCTCTTCAAAAAGAGAAAGAAAGAGAAAGAAACAAAAGAGAAATAAAATGCCTCCACCTCGATGGAATCACAGGGCAGTCAATGGACAGTCATTTCCAGGAAAGGTAGGAGTGATCTGATCACTGTACCCAGAGCTAGAGGAGAAAGGAAGCGGGGTGGGGATGCCCACTTATGGTGACAAAGCAGAAAGATGGCCAGAGAACAGTGTGGTGAGTCTGCAGCAGGACACACAGTGCTTTTCAGTCACCAGAAGCCCAGTGTCTCAGGGCAAGAACTGGAGGGCCATTCCATCAAAAGCAGAGGCTAAGGTGGGGCCTGAGCAGCATGTTAGGAAAACAGTCCCAGAGACCCCCCTTCAGCAGCTCTTCTTTGATTCTTTTCTTTGCCAACATTGCTTTAAAAAAATAAAACTGAAAAGCCCTTTTATGTTATTAGCCTTGGCTGACTGTATGTATACCTTAGCACTTTTACAGGAGTTTGCCACTTTTGCATTCACCCTCGGTATCCTGCCCTTATTTCTTTTATCTTCTGTAGGTGTTTTAAAAAAGCTAATTTAGGCCTCCAAAGTATTCTCAGGCAGTATAACAAATCCAAGTCACTAATAAGTCATGAAGTGTCCATTAAGGAAAAAGAGTTAAACACAGTGACTCCTTTTTACCATTTGGGCATGAAAGTCTTTGGTCTTAACAGTTTACTCCAGGACACAGACAGCACATCATTTTTTTCCCATTGTAAAATGATCATAGTATTATTCACAAACGAAAGGGGTCAAACAGGTTTTGGTGGAATTATTTTTAAAGGAGCAAAATTAAGACATGGCTTCACATTTGAATTACTCTAACGTGGTTAAAGGTTTATACATTATACTCGGTGGGAGAAAAGACTGGGAGAAGGGATCCATCTTTCATGTGCAAATATAACTACAATACAACCTCTCAATCAGATAGCTTACATTCTTGGGGTGGGGAGGAGATGTTTGTGCCTCCCTATAGTTAAATAAATCCTTATCATCACCAGGAACAAGTTATAATTTGATTCAAGTTTTCAGCAGCTTTTCTAACAGATTCAAGTTTCTGTGCTCACAGACAGACACCAATGAATGAGCCTTTGTTGCAAAAGGCAGTCAGTAACTAAGCATCTAACCCTGAGGAGGCCAGCACTTAACACCACACACATAATATACTCCTTGTTAGAATATGCAAAAAACTTTTATTGAATGAACAACTGGTCAGAGGGTGACACCATGCCACACAGTATTTAGCCAACATCAATTCTATTACCCACACCACCTGTTTTCCCTAGAACTCTGTCTACATTTTAAAATCATTCATTCAGCGCATGCTAGGAAAAAAAGCATTAAGGAGTGGCAAACCTAATTTGTTGCACTTTTTGTTTTATGTCCCCGGAGGAAAAACTACACAAACAGATGCTGGTACAAAGACAGTGTCTTTAACAGAAAGAAAGGGTTTATGTTCCATATGCCCACATCACTAACATTTGCTACCGGGCATTTCAAAGCGATAATCATTTTCATTGTCCGCAATCTACAAGCTTTCATTAGTGCAATTCAATCACAAATAATATCTTATTTCTAAATATTAACCCATTCATAACATTTTCTGCTTTTATATCTCCAATCATCAGTAAGAATTAAGTATCTCTAACAATCTCTATGTGGCATCTATTAATTATAAACAACTCCCAAGTGAATCAAATTATCTTGATTAGAAACAATACTTGAAAAAGTTGCCTGCTGGGACTAAATTTATGGCAGTTACAAGTGAATGATGTGTTTATTTTTCTGACAACATCTGACAAAATCTCTACAATTTACCCACATCACCAAACACTACAATGTGACAAAATGCACACTACACTGAGACAGCTAGGGAAGTAAAAGATATTCATGCTCCTGGGAGGTCATGGCTTGACTTAAAAATGACCTCCTATTTTGTGTCACAAAATATATCTTTAAAGTTCCAGAAAAGAAGGAAAAGATTTCCACTTAATTCAGGCAAACTTAACCTATGGTGATGGTTATTTCTTCATGTTTGTGAATAATTTCTTTTTTTTTTTAATAGTCAAGTATATTCTGGACGCAAAACAGATACTCATCATCTAAGTCCAATGTATCTTTTGTCCCATCTGAGTGGGTGTGGTCATGGTAAAAAAAAAATTACAGTTTATTAATGCTTTTTACAAAGAAGTTTTAAAGCATTTGCTTTAGGACAAAAATCTCTATGGTGAAATAAAGTTAGTTTCAAATAGCTCGAAATAGTTAAAGGAAAGAATGGGAAATCAATATGGGTGAAAATGTTGGGTAGAAGATGGAGATGAAGGGAAAGTAACTATTTCTAAAAGAATATTTCTAGTGAAATCTCTGAAGAATAAATGCTAAAAACTTTGGATATCTAATAACAACGATATCTTAGTATCTTCTTGTTAACTTTCATCAGTTCAACTATTTATTTGAAATAGTATATATCCATCTGTTGTCCTTAATAGATCACATACTACTGCTTTAAAAACAGTCAGATTTTAAATCCCAAGTATTTACTGCCACATCTATGATGTAGAACCCAGAATGGATTGCTTTCATTTGTAAATTAAAGTTACTTATGGAGAATAGTTATAAAGAACACTACAACATACTCTGCCATCAGTTATTAGATCTGAAACATAGAGACATGAAACATCAATGCCTGTACCAGCATAAGAGGCTATTAGAGAGAAATCGGAAGGTAAATTTGACCCTTTGAGCTCTGCCTGGGCATATTCTGCTCTCAGGGATTCTCCTGTCTCTATCATGCTATTAAAAAACAAACAGCATCAAGCAAATGATAACAGATGCTTACACAGCACTTCATACAAACATTATCTCATCTGGTCCTCACAACAAGCCTATATGGTAGGAACCACAAACATTGATAAAACCCATTTTATAGATGAGGAAATTAAAGTTTATAAAGTTTAAGTACAGCTGGGAATTAACAGGGACAAGATTTGAAGCCAAGTCTTCCTGACCCTAAGTCCAATATGTGATCCAGAATCTTGGATACAAATTAGATATTCTGTGGGATCATGAATTCATAAATTGCTACTAGAGTCACATGGCATATAAGGCTAACATAAAGGCGATACTGTTCTCCAATTACCATCTGTACACTTGGTGTATCTATATGAATAACTCAATAATACTTATTCTGAACAATACAAACACTGGGCAAAGCTGAAAATGCAAAAATGCAAATTTCACAAATCAAACAGCACACGAGGAGCTTCCTTAAAGGCACAAGCAGAGTCCAGAGAATAAAGTCATAACCCATGTCCATGGTTAACATGGAGAATTTGGAAAGGATCTGGAGAAAAGTCTCGAAGGCCAGAATCCCAACAAGACTAAAGATATTTAGAAAATACCTTTGAGGAATAGGAACTCTATGGCCTGAGAAGTGAAAACTGAGAGGAGATTTAATCATGACATTCAGAAGAATTTTCAAGGTACACTCTCCAAATATTTTCCATCTCTGCTAACAATCAGATAACCATTAGGATTTAGATTACAAAATAAACTATGTCGTGGTAGTGAGAAGTACTACATAAGCTTTACAGGAAATTGCACAATTTTTGTTTCCAGGAAATTTTAAACAAAGAATAAGTGGTCATCATGTGTCAGTGATGGTTCAACTCTCATACTAAATTCCTCCCAGGTCCTTCTTCCTCTACTCTCTCCTCCCTCCAAACTATCCTTCCCATCTTTGTCAGCATTATCTCGGCCATGTAAAGCATCAGGTTATTTCTCTGCTCAAAATGTTGCAATAGGTTCCTATAGCTTACTAAGGAATATTCTACCTCCTACCCCTGGCAATCAAGACCTTGCAAAATTTGGTGCTACCATGTCTTTCCATATAAATTCCTGCCACATTCTATTCCAACCAGACTGAATTCGGTGTCTTCTGGTCAGGCTTAACCCTTTTCTCAGGTCTCTACTTCTGAACTAAGCTCTTCCTTGTGCCATCCCATAGTATACAGTACACACATTGTTCAGCTTCTAACTACCTTTTAAATATCAAGTCAACTTATAGCTACCTCAAGAAGTGTTCACTGATCTCTGGGGTCAGTCATGGCTAGTCTTCCCTAAAATGTTATGTAACATTATGCTTATAGCTTTCTGATGAATTTATAATGTATTATTTTATGGCTATTTGCATTTTGCACTCCCACACATACATCAGAATAGTAACAGCCTTAACGTTTAGAGAGAGGGTCTGAATGATGTGGGTTAAATGAGGCTCCTATCTGTTTTGGGACTGGCATTTTAATCCACTCTGAAAAGAGAACAACAGTCTTTACCAATACCTAGTTAATATATTAAATTTAGGATTCTACAATCATGCAGAGAAACAGAGCCATGATATCCTTGGGTTTCCTTTTATGCACAGGAATGGCTAACACTTCAAAACATATTATTTCCAAGCTTTCCCTATGAGACCAAAAGTTTGTATTTTGAGTAAATATGAAAAGAGAGAACAATTTGGAAGTCCAAATTGTTTGTTTATTTGTATAATGCCTAGTCAAAAAAGTGAAACTTCATGGGGGAGGTAGCTACAGTTGCCTGAACTTGTCTGTCATGGCCAATGGGGATGAAGGATGATTGGAGACTTCCATCACTTCGTAACAAAATGCCATCTGTGGATATCTTCATCTGTGGAGAAGAATATGGGATACACACAAAGAAAGAGAGAGAAAGAGAGGGAGAGAAAGGGGGGGGTGAAGGGGAGAGAGGGAGAGAGTGAGGGAGGGAGAGGGAGAGAAGGAGAGAGAGAGGAAGAAAGAGGGAAAGAGAGGAGATGGGAGAGAGAGAGAGCAAGAGAGAGAGAGAGAGATTGAGAGAGGGAGAGGGAGAGGGAGAGAAAGAGGGAGAAAGAAAGGGAGAGAGAGGAGATAGAGAGAGAGAGATTGAGAGAGGAAGAGGAAAAGAGAGAGCGACGGAGAGGGTGAGAGAGAGAGGGGGAGAGGGAGAGAGAGAGACAGAGAGGGCGAGAGACAGAGGGAGAGGGAGATGGAGAGGAAGAGAGGGGGAGAGAGAGAGGGAGAGAGAAAGAGGGAGAGGGAAAGAGAGAGAGAGGAAGAGGGGGAGGGGGAGAGAGAAAGACGGAGAGGGAAGACAGAGAGATGGAGAGGGAGACAGAGAGGAAGAGAGAGGGAGAGGGAGAGAGAGAAAGAGGGAGAGAACAATGACAAAATTGCACTCTGGTTCAGTTTGATAAACACTGACTGTCTATACATTTTAGGCACTGAAAATAAACAGTCCCTGTCTTCAGGAAGCTTACATTCTACAAGAATGCTGAGACAAATGCAAAAACATATAAACATGGAATCTTCTCAATTTTATGTTTAAACTTCCTTTTCCTTCCCATCTCCATGGCAAAACCCAAGCTTTTAGTTTCTCACATTTTCTCAAGATTTAAATCAAGCCACATCAGGAAAGCCAAAGCTCCTCAGATTTTGTTTAGTGACCTTTCCTTACTCTAATATCATTAGCCAGTGAGAGCCCTAAAGTTACCACTCAAACATTGGCATGAAAGGATTAGAAAGGCAGTGACTTGTCTGTCAAATAACCCAAATGGGCCACTTTATAGAGCAGCTATTTTGTTAGCACACCATATAAGGAATGCTGCTTGCTTTCCCATGAAATCATGTCTGTGGATGCGTTCCTTTAAAAACATCTTGGAACCCATGGTAAGTGTTCTCATTTTTTATAATTTGCAAGTTTCAGGTCCTTCCCACATCTTATAGGAGTTAAAGAACTAATGTGCGTGAAATCGTTTAATGCATGTAAAATATTATAATACATATTAGCATTACATAAACGTAAAGCACTTATTATTGCTAAGTAATAATATTAAAGCAAAAGCAAAAAAAAATACTGGCTATATAAGCTTATACATTTTATTTCTTACTAGAAGCTGTATTTTTCGAAATACTTTAAATACAATATTTTTCCAAAGAAAATGCGTTAAACGTTTTCAAAATCCAATGTAGACTTTGGTCCTTCACTTAAAATTATTTTATTGATTTGTAGAAAAAACAAGGAAAACAAAGAAAACTTCCCCAAAGTACTAGATAGAAACTTAAATTCATTATAATTTACTAAAACTTGTCGGTGCTTGGGAGGAAAAGTCATGATATAATGTAAGCATTATTTCCTTGCTTTAAAAATAGTAAATGTCTTCTGGTGTTGTTTCTTTTCTTAATGAAGGACAATGATTAAGATAGCTCATCTAGGTAATTTCCTAAATATATTACAGTTCATTATACTTAGCTTCTAGAACCGTTTTTGACTGAATGACTTTTATTTTTTGTTTCCACAAATGCAAACAATTAAGTATGACTAGGCCCCCTGGATAACATACCTTCTTTGGAATTTGAATCTTCATTTATTGCAGTCGATGCCTATGAGATAAAAACAAAGAGCCTGTTTTTAATGAAGACTTTCCATATGGAATCCGGAGCTGGGGTTATTTTATTGGGAAATTGTCTAACAGTCCAAGCACATTTCCCTGGCTCAAGAGAGAGGATACTACTCCCTACCATGCTACTCAAGGACTGTCATTCTCCTAGAGCAAGGCTTCTTAATCTAGGGTGTGTGAGCTTTTTGTTTGCTTTAATTCTGATAACTGTATTTCAATCAAATTGGTCTCTCTTTTTCAATCTTCTGTATCTTATGCCCTTAAAAACATTATTCAGAGATGGGTTCCATGGGCTTCACCAGATTGCCAAGCATACAAAAAAGGTTCAGAATCCCTACACTACAGGCATTATAATAACTGCTCAAGAGATTTACATAAAATATTAAAAAATAGGTTTATAAAGTTTTTTTTCTAGTCACAAGGAGTTAACTAAGATGTTCACTTCTGAGCATCTGACACAAATGGCTCCTCTTTCATCCTGTTCAGTTGTGTCCTCTGGTGAGGCACTTGAAAAACTAATAAAGTTCACAAAGCAAGGCTATTTACATAGGTAATTTCTAGGAAACGTTTTCAGATGTGGGGCCAGCCAAGGTTCTCAGAGCTGATTTAGTCTGGTCCGGGAGAGGCAAGTGTAAGCACAGGAAAGTTTCCTGAGAGGATTGCTCCCCCCCATCCCCCACTTAAGTCTCTTGCATAAAAAGGGCTCTTTCATAGCAGAGCAACACAAATTCCCAGTTGTCTGACCTGGCTGGACCCCCTGCCCCCACACTGAGAGTGACTCAGCAAGAACAAGGATAGCCAACGTCAGTATTATATTTTAAAAAATGATTGATCTAAACCACGAGAGTTTTCAAATGCCCCCCTTCTGCACTGCTCCTCTGAAGAAACAGACAGTTCAGGTGAGGCCTGGCTTTTGTTCCTTCTTAATCACGCCAAAGGGAAAAACGTGACTGTGAGCCAAAAAAGCTCACTCTACAAACGACATGTAATTCATCTTGGAAGTTTTCCCAGGGTTCAAAAGCGAAGCTTTATGAAAGCATCCTTGCAGAGCAAGTGGGCCATTTGGGGGACTCATGTCAAGGAGACTCATGGCTGTCCTAAATTTTGCAGATGGTAGTATTCAAAAATACAAGTGAAATAAACATCCTGTTATATGCCAGCCCCACTGAGGCTGGACTCACAACTGAACGTATCTAGCTTGGCCCGCTCCCTCCTTTTTAACTAGGGGCAAGAAGAGCAGCCCAAACCATATTAAGATTGTTTTGATCTCAGAGGCATGGTGCTGGGAATCTTGCCATAGCAGACTTTTTAGATGGCCATAGGGGAATTAGGGGATTCCTCTATAGTTGGGGCTCTCAGGCCTGGGCAGAAGCTCACATGCCTGGCTGGGAATCACATGCCAACTCAGAATTCCCATGTGGTAAGGGTTATTTCAGGCCACACACAACAAATGTTCATTCAGCCTTCCACATGCCCTGAGATGGCCACAGGGTCCATATGCAAAATTTCCAGTGGTCATGAAACTCACTACCTCAGCCACTAAGAAGGCACTGTAAATGATGGAAGAATTGTTCATCTAATGCTGTTTTTTTGTTCAAACAACCAATGACTTTTAAAAATAGCACTTTTCATAAACAAAGGTACTGATCCAGTGGGATCAGATTCAGAGACCCATTGTTTTTTTAACTCATGGGAATAATGTGTGGTGTTACATATGGTTCTGTTTTTATCTTCCAGTTTAGAGGAAATAACAAGGAAATTCTATAAGGATGGGACAAAAAGAAATATTCAAACCTTTTCCACATAATTTGATTTGGTTTGCTGGATAACTTACTGAATGCTGGGATTGTTTCATTTTCTGTCTTTGTAGGCTCAGCCCTTAACTTAGTGCCTTAAACTTAGTTCATACCTGATAAATGTGTGTTGATTGGTTGAATTATTTATTTCCCCCAATGTAAATTCTACAGGAGAATTTAATTTCCTTGAATACAAGCCCAACTATAACATCTCAGTTTGCAAGTTTAGACATATTCAACACATAATTACTAAACCTGATGCCTTCAATTTATTTCCTATAGCATCAAAGCTTACATTTTAAAACTTTGAAAAGAAACAGTTTAATTTATCAATCTTTTAAGCTCTGACAAGGGAATTACACTGGGAATTTTGAGTTCTGAGGTTATTTCAAAGTCTCTGGAAAAGAGATATTTCTAAATCTCTTGGTGGGTGGTATTTGAATATAAGTGCATGAGAAGAAAAGCTTAGGGAAAGCTTTTCTTCCCAATTCTACCTCTCCTAAAACCCTAAGAATTCTTGAGAGTATGCACAAAGAAAAAACACTTCCTTTAGTGGTGTTTTGGGTGGGAAAGACCTATGTTCAAATCAATTCAATAAAAATGTATCCTGTACCTACTATATGAAAACTTACTGAGGATACAAAAATGAAAAATGAAGGACTCTTCCCCCAAAAGAGCTTCTAACTTGGCAGGTGAGACAAATACACAAGTCACTATAACAGATTAGAATTAGAAAAGAATAAAGAGTTCTAACAAAAGCGAGATGAATTAAGGAAAGGGGGACCAAGAAAAAGGCTCACAAAGGCGATGGAACCTGAACTTGACCTTGGAAAAAAAAGGGAAGAACTTCAACAGGGGATGGCTGACAAAACGTGCCAATGTATGCAAGAGGGAACCTAGTTTTGAAACACAGGACATAGGTACGTGAAGAAAAACAAAGGAGGTAGATCTGAGGCATATGAATAATACATATATGTATGGGTATGTATGAAAGCCAGCAGGGAACTCAGGGTCATGAACTAGCCTTGGAGTCAGGAGGCCCTGAGGTCAAGTCTCACCTCTGATAGGAATGGCTATCTGACACTGGTAAGATAATATGAAGTGTGGTGGCTAGGAGTCAGGAAGACTCAGACACTGGATGATTCTTCAGTCTTAGATTTGTGCTCTGTAAGATGGGATAAAAGGAGGTAACCTGCAAAACACTCGGCAAATCTTAGAAAGCCATAGAAATGCTAATTGTTACTTAAACTTGACCTCTTAGTGACTCAGACAATTCCCTAAGACTTTAAGTGACCAAGGCGGCGCTGATGGGCTTGGGCAGACCGAGTTCCCTCAGACAGAATTCTCTACACGACAGATCTAGTTCCCCTCCCCCAACCCTACCCAAATTAGCGCACATGAGCCCAGTGGGTTAAGAACCTCAGCTACTGGAGAAAAAGAATTGGAGAAGCTACAGTGGAAACCACATCTGGCCAAACACAGGTAGTAAATAATAATTCTACTAGGAACAGATACATTATCAAAGTGAAATTTGGCCAACAGCGTTTTGATAATGAATGCATACTCTTTTGGTGATGGCAAAGAACTGAAAACTGAGGGGAAGGCCATCATCTGGGGAATGACTGAACACAATATGGTATATAAAAACGATGCAACATTATTTTACAGTAAGAAATGATGCAGGAGATGGTTTCTGGAAGATTTGTGGGAAAACTTAAATGAACTGATGCAAACTGAAATGAGAAGAACCAGAAAAATAATCTACACAGTAACAGCTATATTGTGAAGATAATCAACTGTGAAAGACTTAGTAACTCTGGTTAGCACAATGACCCAACACAATTCCAAACGACTCCTGGAGAAATATGCTATTCACCTCCAGACAGAGCGGCGATATAATCAGTGCCAACGGAAGCATGTTTTCTTCTCTCTTGACTCTGTTTTTTAACATGGCTAAAACAGAAATGTTTGTATGACAGATTTGTGATGACTTTTATTTTTGTCCTTCTCAATGGATGAGGGAAAGGGAAGGAGGGACAACATTTGGAACTGAAAAAGGAATAAAAAACTTCTTTGCTTTAAAAAAGAATTCAAAACAACTAATCACAAGAAAAAGTTAAGTGATGATATGTAAAAAAAAAATTGTGAATGCTTAAATGCATACATAGATATGTAAGTGCCTTGTTATTTAGTCATTTCAGTCACATCCAACTCATCGTGACCACTTTTGGGTTTTCTTGGCAAAGATGCTAGAGTGGTTTGCTATTTCCTTCTCCAGTTCTTTTTATATATGAGGGAATCTAGGCAAACAGGGTGAAATGATTTGTCCAAGGTCACACAGCTGGTAAGTATCTGAGGCCAAGTGTGAACTCAGTGCTCCATGCACAGTACTATCCAGCTGCCCTCATTATCAATGGTACCTTTTAGCATAATCATATATCCACAAGTGTGTTGTATGCGTGTGTATGTGTACCATAAACACATATTATTGCTCTAAATAAAAAAGGTCCAGAGCCATTCCTGTTTTTTCTAAATAAAAATATAAAATGCAAACTCAAGGGCTAGACCAGACTTGCTCATATCCTGGTCCCTTGAACTGTACAAGTCTCCTATTACAAAGCCTGATGGAAAGTTAGCCTATTTAAATTTCCTGTTTAAAACAAGCAGCTGCTTGTTGCTAGAGCTGCCAAATATTTCAAAAAGGATAGACAGTGCATAAAAATAGAGTGAGAGACTTCTCATTAGCTTAAAAAGAATTACAAAAACCAAGGGACAAGCCATTGCTTTATCTGCAAAAATATTACATAGCACTGTGCTTTTCTTTTAAGAGGAAGAACTTTGGGATTACCTCTCTTAAAACATCTGTCTTTGCTAGGAATAGAGGGCACACATTTTCCTCATCTCTAACCTAAAGAGACTCTATCCTATCTTATTCACATAATCATGTTCTCATCCCCTTTCAAACAAACTCGGAATTATATAGTAGGTGGAGTAAATGCTATCCAGCTCTGTCATTTAATAGGCATGAGACATGGAGTAAATGACAACCTCTCCCCCTCCAAGTTTCCTAACCTGTAAAATTTGAAGAATAATTCACATGATCGCTACCTCATAAGGGTGTTGTGAAGATAACATGATCTGTATAAGCACTTGGACTAAGGAGTTCCAAGGTAGGTCCAGGGCATTAACACACAATGAATATAAGAAGGAACACTGTGGCATTCGTACCAATGTACATTTTAAATTAGTAACAAGATTTCCGGGGGCGGAGCCAAGATGGCAGAGTAGAAAGACTCACATTTGCTAGCTCCGAATCCACAGCCCACAGATTTCCTGTAAAAAGAACTCCTGACAAATTCTGGAACAGTGGAAACCGCGAAGAAACACAGGGAAGGAGATTTCCGGTCGCAGAGAGCCCTGAAAAACCGACCGCAAAGGTACCCCGGACGGGAGCGGAGCCCTGCCCTGCGGAGGGCTCGCCACCCCCTACCCCAGCCGCAGAGCTCTGCCCGGCCACACGGCACTGAGAGGAACGAGCAGACCCAAGCAGGCTTCAGAGACCTGAATCTCCGGGCGGCCGCAAAGGTCCCTCCACCCACAGACCCACAGGTCAGTGAGAGAGACAGGCTGAGAGGGGAGCGGGGTATCTCCGGGACTCGGACCCCCTTGGGAGGCGGCGGCAGAGGCCG
>CM053774.1:92379061-92394021 GCA_028658325.1 Potorous gilbertii | reverse complement strand
CAGCAGAACTGGAATATGAACCAAGTTCATCTGTCTCCAAATCAACAATTCAGTTAGGGTACTTAGAGTAAGGGAGTCTCATTGTTTTGCAGGCAAGTTGATGTATAGATTTGTAGATTCTTCATAGTAAGAGCCCAAAAGGACTTCAGAGGGTATCTAGTTCAAGCCCCATTCAAGTCATGATGATTATCTACAGTAATCCATGTAAACTATCTCCTAGCAGTCTCCTACAGCTTTGACTAATTTATTATCCCATAAGACAGTCAATTCCATTACTGGACAGCTCTCATTATTAGGCAGTTTTCTGGCAGGATTCCCTGTTGATCTATAGGGAGCTGAGATATTCCAGAAATGGAAAGACAATTGTATAATTTGCTAATGAAAAGTTATGAGGATTCCAGTAATCACACATATTCCCATACCTACCATTTCTCCCAGAGAAATTATTAGTTCTGGCATGGGAGGTAGTCTTCTTGCATCTCACTCACTAGTGGCATTATTCACTAATGTCATCACACTCACAAAATGAGGTTATCTCTCTACCTTTTCTCTGAGGGAGAGCTGGTGTCTTGCTTCTTGATAATAACCTAGGACATAAGAAAGATCAGGCAAATGTGGCTTCTTAGTGGCTCCTGGTAAGTGCTATGAGGGAAGGGGAGGTAATGGGAAATTAATGGAGGCAAGGGCAAGAGATACACCTTTCTTCCTCAGAAAACCAGAAAGATTATGCAAAGCTCAACAAAATTCAAAACAAATTCCAAGTTAGCACAGAGTGTAGGCCAATCTGATCTAACCTTGTGTCTCACTCAAAGTCTAGAGACTACCATGGCCCGAGGATGGAAAGTTGGGGAAAGTGCTGGGGAAAGAAACAGAGTCAGTTCTGCTGCTGACTACCTGTATGCTTTTGAGCAATTGAATTCCCTTGCTGTTTTTCTCATTCTTTTTTCAAAAGGTAATTGGGGTTAAGTGACTTGGTCAACATCACCCAGCTAGTAAGTGTCTGAGGTCAGATTTGAACTCAGGGCCTCCTGACTCCTGTTCCAGTGCTCTATAAATTACACCACTTAGTTGACCCAATTAAGTTCCTATCTATGCATGGATACCATCACATGGCAAATACTTGTCCTATGTATTGCACAGTTCTTTTTATTTTTTTTTTACGGTGTTCTAATATATGTTTTTGGAAGTGTCTGGTAAGCTTCAATCACCAAAACAATCTTAGCTATCATTATACTAGCAAAGAAGAGAGATCAGTGAAGATCAATGATCTTAAATATACCTATTCAGGAGTCCAAGAGTACTCTTTGATCAGGAACACATATGGGACTACCCATTGTGATACGCAGAATCACAGACATTGTCTTTTCTTGTTCCATACAACTGAGACTACAATTATGATTAATTCTTTCCATAAAATCATTCTGACTTTACAAAGCTGGGAGAGGTTCTGTAGTTTAAACTTCGTATATCCCACATGACTGTGGCCAGAGTAGGAAGGAGTCAAGGAAGGATTCTATCATCTACAAAAATTAGAGAAATATGTAAGACTATTTCCTAGAAGCAAAAGGAGTATAAGATAATATGAGATTGGGGGAAGTTTGAAACTCCACTGTCAAACAGAAAGAGAATGTGAGCATGGCTCAGATCCTGGCTATTACACATGGACTAGATATACATGGGGATGCATATGAGAAATGAGGATGAACAGAAATGCTCAGATGTCTTAGAGAAGAAAAATCAAAATCACTTTTTTGTGAGTGTGGTTGTTGAGCTTCATGGTTTCAGGATATTACAATACAATGAATCAAATGATATAGATTATAATCTCACCTTTATTCCTGACCCTTTACCCCCCAAAAGCTTGAAAAATTTACCTTTGTGTCTTATGCAGTTTTTATTTATGATTTCTTGAAATACAGCTCTGAAAAAAAGCAGTTTTTTGAAAAACCCATTGTGTTTCAAATGGAGATACTTGACTATGCCTTTAAACCAAAACCAGTCTCATTTTCATTGAAAGGTCAATAATAACTCCCAGATCAAGCTTCTTTGACTTATTTTTGGGGTTTTCATACCTCAGAATGAGCATAAATAGCAATCGCTTCTGTTCTGGCCAGACACTGAAAATCTTCATCTCCCAGAGTGATATGTTTGTGGTGGTGAATTAAGCCATCTTTTGTCTTAATTCTTACCTAGCCCTTAGTCATAAAGTGGGATTTTCTTTAGACAAACTGAGACTTGAAAAGACTTTAATTTAGAAAGTCCAAGGTCAGCACTGCATTCTTGTCCATCACACGTCATCTTGAATTTTGTCTACCTACTAGGCTTTGACAACTCTAGAGAGAGTGAGGTTAAGGACTTTGTGCAGCTCTGCCTCACTTGAATCCAGTTTATGGACAAGTTCAGATATTATCCTTGTGATACCCTTGGTCCTCTTCAAGAATGAAGGATGAACAATAACAATTTTGTGACTTTGGACAGGTAATTTCCCTCCCCTACCTGATCACAGTTTCCTTATAAAATGAGGGTATTGGATAAGGTAGATAAAGCATGCTATGTTCAAAGGATTTATTATTTGTGACATTTTATGTTCTAAGGTCTTTCCTTGTTCTGGTATTCTATTTGTTATTTAAGTTCTTCTTCAATTTTAAAATTGTTTTTCATTGGGTGAACTTTTCTTTTTCTTCATCCATATTGTCTATTCTAGACAAGGATTCTCACTGGCTACCATATTCACATCCTAGCTTGGCTACACTTGGTGTAAATTTGCCTTTTGGATGATATTGATGCTTCTTCTGCCCTCCATCATAGACGATGGCACATCGTTCAGCCACAGAAGCACCTCTTGCTACATTCCTTAAAGAATGTAAACCTCCAGAGACCTTTGTTAGTATATTGGGTCTTCCTCTTAGGGAAAAAGCAATTACTAAATTTCCTTACTCATCTGTGTCTTCAATGCTTTGTCACTTCTGGGCCTCAGTTACTTTATCTGAATAAAGTAATGAAACTAGATAATTTCTATCTCTTTCAAATCTAAAAATATTACCGTATCATCTTATAATCCTATCTGGACATTTTATACAACTGCTAATAGGTCAGGCAATTAGCATTCACTAAGGGCCTACTGTGTCTCAGGCATTAATGCTATGAATACAATGAAAGGCAAAGGCATTTCCTGTTCTTATCAAGCTCATAAAATCAAGATGGGAAAAAAACAACTAACCATGTGCAAAGCATGCCACCGACAGAATAAACAATCAATAATCAAAAGCAGAGAAACTGGATTAAGAGAGATTGGGAAAGACTTCCCATGAAGGTGGGATTTTCACTGTCCCTGGTTAGTATTCTACAATGGAGATACTCATGTTGAAGTTGTAAATGAGTAGCGCATTGCCTACATAAATATTTCTAGCTTGATTCAATTAGGTGGGACATTTCATCATATGTTGATGCCACATCTCTCTCCATTACCTCTATCCACTTCATTGGCTTTTTCTGTTCATTGTCACCTTGCCCATTTATTTGTTCCTTGCCTTATTGTCTCAGTATTTTTTTTCTCTTTTATCTCTATAAGTAAGAAATAAGCTAGGTAGATAATGTTTGAGGTACCTTCAAGACATAAAAATTTATGAACTTATATGAAAGACCTGCCTGAGAAAATTGCTACAGATTCTCAAAGAAAAGATGAGTACACTTTTAAGAGGGATGTCATTGGAACCTATTATTGTATCTGGTGGATATTTGGCTAGATGGTCTCAGGAGGCTGTAATCTAGAGACCTAAGAGACTGTAATTCAATGAAGCTACAAACAGTGAGACTTGGTCCTGATAAAAATAAACATTTTTGGTAGTTATCCAGAGTGGGCCTGAATTGTGATGTAGTGTATTAATCCTTACAGGATATTGTATAGTGGAAGATTGCTAACTCTTTTTCTGAGAGGTCATAAACTGGATGTCTTGTCTTGATTGACTTCTGAACACTTCTCCCATTTTGGGGTGCTATGAGTCATTTCATAGGACCAGTCAGATTCTTGATCATGATGCTGAATTTACACCATGTATATGTCATACCACAAATTCCAAACTAAAACAACATCTCTTCCTTGAAGTTGTTGCTGCATTAATGAGATGGCAATAGAACTTCTTGTGGAGGCTTTAAAAATCATCATTGTTTCTAGGACCCTGAAAGGAAACCCTACTGTTTTCTGGTTGTCTTTTGTACAACTGTTTTCAGTATTTTGAGAGGTTTTCTCTAGAGGCTTGAAGGGTGTACAGTTATGGAAATAAAGTGAGAGCTTGTGCTAAGATAATTGCAATGAGAATAAAGAAGAAAAAAGGGAAGACATATGTTTTAGACAGAACTATTTGAAATATGATTGGATGTAGGAAGTGAGAGAATACAAATACCTAAAGATAGCAAGAGTTTGGGCCTTAAATGCTGGATTTAAAAAAAAAATGGAAGAACCATGATGACATGGATAAGTGGTCATTTTTAATCTCTTCTGAAAGAATTTCATTGATGGGAAACTTACTGCCTCCCCAAGTATCCCATTTCATTTCTACATAAATGTAATTGTTGAGAGATTTCCCATTATCTTGAGACAAAAATTACATTCCTGCAACACCATATACTGATCTCTTTTCTACCTTCTGAAAATATCAGAATAGTCAATATATTTAACAAATTATATTGGAAAAGTCTCTGTTGTATAAGTTCAAGTTTTTCAGATGCCTGAGTTCTTGGACTTTATTTTAGACCAATGATTATCAAAGTGTGTTCTGGATATGGCTGAGGATCTCCAAGGCCCTTTTACCAGGTCTGCAGTGTCAAAAAGATTTACATAATAATACCAAGATATTACTTACCTTTCCCATTCTCTCATAAGACTTTTCCAAGGTATATATAAGCTGTGAATTAAGATTTAGTTGCAAATATGAACACTGAGTTAGTTTCTCACTGACAGAATTGAAATTTTGCCTCCAAATTGCTAAATCTGCAGATGTTGCTAAACAGGTTGTTTTGCAGCAGTTTGGTATCAACACCAACTAATTATTGAATAAGAACTTCTTTTATGTGAATGCTTGGCAATAAACAAAATCAGCGGTGAAATATGTCAAGTGTCAAATAACTTTTTTGAATCTCACGAGTTATACTGGAATAAGTTCTTTGACCTTTTCATTCTTGATACAAAATTAATTTACAATTCATATTGGCAAAAATGTAAAAGAATACCATTCTTATCTCTAAAATTTTCCTTTGGGAGAATGTACTTACTTTTAATTGTAATATTAAATATTAAAACATATTACTCAAGTTAAAATATGGTGGGATTTTGTTGGTTTTCAATCATTTCAGTTACATCTGACTTCTCACGATTCCTTTTGAGGTTTTCTTGGGAAAGATACTACAGTGATTTGCCATTTCCTTCTCCAGATCATTTTATAGATGAGTAAACTGGGTGCAATAAGCTTAAATCACTTGCTCAGGAAGATCCAGCTCTTAAATGTCTGAGGAGACATTTGAACTCAGATCCTTCTAACTTCAGACATAGCACTCTATCCATTTTGTCATTGAGCTGCTCTGTAATGAGTTTATCCCATGTAATTGAATTACTAAATATTTTAAACATTTATTTGTCTTAACTACTAATACAGCAAATATTAATAGATATGAAACAAAAGCTAATTTTGGGGTTCCTCAATAATGTTAAAGGACTGAGATCAAAGTGTTTGAGGACTATTGCCTTGGCTTAGATCATACTTGCCTTGCTTTGTTCCTTTGGATCAAACACAGAAGCGCAGATGATATTGACTTCTGGATCTTGAGTTTGCCTCCTCCCTCTGGCACCTGCGTAACTTTTTGCCTTGGGACAGTGGATGAAATGGCCTCAAATGACCTGCTCTCTGGTCTGTCAGTTCTGGAACTATTGTTACTGCAGGCAAGCTTCCCATCCCCCAATTTCCTGTTGGATCATTGTCCCTTTCTCCCATAATTGGTGTCCTTCCGTAGATGATTAATATTGGTTCTGGTCGCACATTAAAACAACATTTTGATTTACTTATTTTTCTTTACACTCTTTTCTTTTTAAATTTTGAGTTTGAAAACATCATGTCCCCAAAGCTACTGAGAAGTTAAGCAACACTATATTGACTACACATGTGAAATCATGCTAAACACATCTCATATTAAATCATATTTCTAAAAAAAAGCAAGAAAAATAGAGAAAATTATGCTTCAGTTTTTACTCAGTTCATCCATTTTCTATTTCTCTTTCTCCCTCTTCCTCTCCCTCTTTCTCTCTCTCTCTTTCTCTCTCTCTCGCTCTCTCTTTTTCTCTCTCCCTCCCTCCTTCCCTCCCTCCCTTCTTTTCCCTCTCTCTTTTTTCTCTCCCTCCCTCCCCCCACACTTGCAGCGTGTAGCATTTTTTCATCATGCATCCTTTGGAACTGTCCTGTATCATTGTACTGACCAGAGTAGCCAAGTCCTTCACAGTTGCTTGTGCCTGGTTGTACAGATTTTTTCAAAAATAAAATAGAAATTGAACCAACTAAATTTGGTTAGCATCTCCTTACATTTAAAATAATAAATTTCAATGTGTAGAGTAGCATAACAATTTTTTATTCACTTCTCAAAGTCTTTTTATTCAGGATTCTTTGCCTATTCTTTTACATTCATTTTGTTTTGAATGATCATAAGTACTGTGTCCTTGGTTTATGGCTCTGTTTTTTTCATTTGGCATTATTTCATAAGAGTTTTTCTATAATATTCAACATATTTAATAATATTCAATATTCTTCATACTTTTACTACATATATAATATAATATACTATATATAACTATGTATTATTATTTATATATTACATTATAAAATCTAAAATTAAAGTTACATTATATTTTGTGGCAATAATAATGTATGAAAATCTAATTATTCTTATATTGCAGGCTAATCTCAATGTTTTTTCTTGCTTCTATATGTATATTTGCTATGAAGCTATTTGAACCAATACATTTTGATTGTTTTCTCAATATAGTCCAAAAACGTATTTATTGTGTTAAAAGGTACTAATTTTTGACCTTTCAATATTCACTATCAGATTTTTGTTCAAAGAGATTTTTGAATTTTGTGATTTCATCTGCATTGAATGAATGTACATATTCCCCCCAAAAAAAATTGGTGTTGGGTTTTGTTTCTTTTGATTACTTTCACCCAGTTCCATTGGTGTTATGTCTTTAAAAATATTTTTTGCATCTTTTGATTTTTAGCAAAATTGATCCTTATTTCAATGATGGTAATTATATCCTTCTTTTGAAACTTATTCATATCTTTTGAGCTTTTATTTTATCTGTTGTTGACCAAATTGCCTCTGTGATTTTAAAAACTCAATTCATTATATATTTTAAATGTCCTTTTTCTGTCACAATTACTGTAAATATCTTTTCCAATTCATTTTTCTTTATTATTTAATTCATTTAAAATTTTATAGGTGTTTTTACTTTCATTTAAGCCAGCACACACATTTAGTTCCAATTCATTCCCACTATTTGCTGAATTGAAAAAAAAAATTGTATTTTCTCTTCAAAATTGAAATGTATCTTCTGGTCCTTGTTTGTTCTTTTTTAATATTATTCTGTGCTTAATGTTTAACCCACAGAACATTTTTAACTTCAATAAATATTATTATTCAGAAGGGATTATTCATTTGCTTCATAATTGCTTGAGTTCTAAGTATGATCAATGGACTTTCCTGGAATGTGAGACCTGGAAAGAAACTAGACCACCTAATCCAACTTTATTTTACATATGAGATATTTGAGTGCAATAGAGTTGGGGTAAATTACTTAAGATCACACAGGCATTAAGTGGTAGATCTGGAATATAAATTTGAATCTTCTGAGTCAAAATCTAGGCTTCTTTCTATTACAAAAACATGAAGTGCCTGCATTTCCATTTTATGTTCTTACCACATATTTGTCCTTATAGATGCCACTGATGAATGGGACCAGAAAACCTAACACATGTATCAGGATTCCTCCTCCTGGGACTTTCTGAGAAGCCAGAGCAGCAGTTTCCCCTCTTTTGGGTCTTTCTGGGCATGTACGTGGTCACAGTGGCAGGGAACCTTATCATCATGTTGACCTTTGGCTCTGACTCCCATCTCCACACACCAATGTACTTCTTCCTTTCTAATCTGTCCTTGGTTGATATTTGTCTGGTATCTACTACAGTCCCCAAGATGCTGCTGAACATCCTAACACACAGTAAGATTATCTCCTATGCTGGATGCCTTACCCAAATGTATTTTGTTATGCTTTTTGGGTATTTAGATAATTTTCTCCTCACTGTAATGGCCTATGACCGTTTTGTGGCCATCTGTAACCCTCTGCAGTATGTTACCATAATGAATCCCCTGATTTGTGGCCTCCTGGTTCTGATCTCATGGACTATTAGTCTTCTAAACTCTGCCCTCCACATTTTACTTATGACACGGTTGTCCTTCTGTAGCAAACGTGAAGTTCCTCATTTTTTTTGTGATAATATTCAGGTTACAAAGCTGTCTTGTTCTGATACTCTCATCAATAGCATCTTCAGGTATTTTGCAACTGGCCTGCTGGGCGTTCTCCCCCTCACAGGGATCCTTTTCTCTTATGGTCAGATATGTTCCTCTTTATTGAGAGTCCCATCTGCTAGGGGAAAATATAAAGCCTTTTCTACCTGTGGATCTCACCTCTCTGTTGTTTCATTATTCTATGGCACTGGACTTGGAGTATATCTGAGTTCTTCAGAAACTCACTCTTCCTGGAAGACTTCTGTTGCCACAGTGATGTATTCTGTGGTCACGCCCATGATGAACCCCTTTATCTACAGCATGAGGAACAAGGATATAAAAGATGCTATGAGGAGAGTTATTAGCAAAATATCCCCCTCTCATTGATGTGGTCTGACCCTAGCCCTTGAATGTGGTATTGTTATTTATTGTCAAAATTCTGTGCGACAGAAACTTCAAATGCAAACTGTGAAGGTCAGGACAGTTCAAAGATTATAGTTCAGGGTAATTTTTTCCAAGCTATATGATCTCTTTTAATGTCACTTAGACTCTTCTTCATGGCATTGACTGATGGACTTTCAATAATGTTACCATCTTGTTTCCCACAATGTGCTTTATTGCAATATCTGTTTCTTTTTCTAAATAATCATTAGGCATATTATTAGTAGACCTTGGTTTTAATTTTGGGGTCATAATCTATGTGCTTTGGACAAGTCCCTTAATATCTCTGAATATCAGTATTTTCATTTGTATGATGGGGATTATTGGAACTGTTCAGTCCTGTCTACGCATCAAATGAAATAATATATGGGAAAGCATATTATGCAATTTTAGAAGACAAAGAGGTAGAGAGGAAAGACAGTTGGGAACTTGTTCTACATGATTCCTCTATTAAATTAGATGCCTATTCCTCTACATTCTTAATAAATGACCTTCATGAGTTATTTTGAGCAAAATCCAACACATTAACTGGTTCTGGATTCCTTTTTGTTTTTAACTAAGCTGGTCCTTGGACAATATTCATGTCATCTGTCCATGCACCTATTCTCAGTCTCCCAATGGTTGTTAAAAAAAATAGCAGAACTTTTGTTTTGCTAACAAAGCCTTCAAAATCTAATGTAGTTGTCTGACATGATGAGACACTTAAAGGAAACTATTTTCATGAGTATAAGCATAAATTTTGGTGGGGAGTAACATTGCCTGGTGGATTGAATAATGGACTTATCATCAGGAAGATAAGGATTCACAGCATCTTTCAGACCCTTGCTAGCTGTGGCATGCTGAACAAGTCATTTCTTGTGTCACAGTCTCGCTTATTCATTTATAAAAAAAATGATATAACTCGGATTTATAGAGTTCTTACAGTTTTGCAAAGCATTTTCTATTCATTATCTAATTCATTATTGTGGGAGTGATAGTGTCTGCCTCAGAGTTGATGTGAGAGTCAAATGACATTTTTGTAAAGTACTTTGCAAACCATAAGGCATTCTATAACCTATGATCACTATCATCATCTTAGAATTATGAAATCATGGAATCCTAGCTGTATAAGAAGCATTAGTGGTTCTCTACATCTGCTTCCTACAGATAAAAATATCCATTTTTTAATATATAAAATCCTAACTACGTAGCTCTGGTAGGCATATGTCTTTGAATAAGATTTACTTTAAAGCTGACCTATATTATTTACAGTGTTCTTGGACAAGTCCCTTAACCTTTCTTAGTTCCAGTTTCCTCCTTTTTAAAACCAGGGAGTTTCACAACATGATCTGCAGGCAATTGTTTAAGTCTAAATCCTATTTGTCCCCTTCTAGTGAGAAGGATCTCACTACCTCATAAAATGGTACAAACCAGTATTTATGGGCATTTGCCATTGATATGTTCTCCATGGATACTGGCTCCAAAAATTGTTAGCAAAAATTGCATTGGGATGAATGGGGATATGGCAAAAACAAAGAAATCTGCGGAGACCTGTATGGTATATCCCGATTTTCTTTATGCCAAAAACAGAAAATTGTGATCTACACTCAGAGTGCAGGTTGGTCTGACTCATAGAAAGGAAGGAAAGGAACGTTAAAGTTTACATCTTCATTCAGTTGGAGATTAAGGATAAGGAAATGTTCCTCTTGAAAGGAAAGAGAGTTTCAGTTTTAAAAAGAAGTTTAAAAATGTATATGAAGGGGCAAAGAAACAGTGACTTGTGAGGAGTTTAAATGTGGGGGAAAGTACCTCAGAGGAAATAAAAAAGAACTGCTAGAAATCATTAGTACCTATATGTTTCTTCTGAAAGAAAAGGTAGTTGAATTGTCTAACATGAAAAAATAACTTTTTCTCACAAAATATGGACACTACACATAATATGACACTGACAGTGGGGAATTCATTCAGGGAGAGGCAGAAGCCAAAGAGATAGATCTGTATCCATAGTCACTCCCTAGTAAGAGATTTCTCTGTGTTACAACCTCTCCCAATAGAAACATCTATCTCCCTGGGGAATAGATACAGGATACTAGGGATTACTTGAATTCTATACAGTGCTAGAAGTTCACCTTGGCACAAATCTAACTGCCTGAAAAAATTAGGAAATCGTTGCTAAGAATTAGAAAATCTGAGATAAGAGACTAAGAAAAGCTCATTGCAAGCATGAATTTCACAAGGGAAGTGCTGACATTGGAAAGAAGTAGGAATTTAGGAAGGTACTATCTAAGGATAGGATTTGAATTTCTGTAACAGGTGAACAATGAATTGAACAATAAATGTGAAAACGAAGAGCTCTTAGCTATGCATAGTAACTAACAGACATTGAATTACTTTGTATTTGCTATGCATTTGCCTGTGTATATGTTGTATCTTCCCTCTACAATGTGATTTCCTGAAGGAAAGATTTTTTTTCCTTTCTGTCTCCAAGCATCTAGAACAATGTATTGCAAATAGTGGCATTTTACTAAACGTTTATTGAATTTGAATTTATTTGAAATGATATAAATCTATTTCCCTGAAGATGTACCAATCTAATCAAATGATTTTTAAAGAGAAAATGAAGGGAAAGGAGAAAACTACCTATCCATGCCATTACTCTCGATACCATAAAGAGTTTCTATAAGGTAGAAAAAATAGCAGTACAAATCACCAGAATTTCAGAAGATAAAAAACAATGTAACTTTCAGAGTTGCTGGTGCTGGAAGGTTTGGCCAAAGAGTAAAATTGGATTCCCTTCCTGTCTGTGAGTGTGTGCACGCGCGTGTGTGGGCGTTTTTCTGTCTATCTCTGCCATTCTGTGTTTGTCTCTCTCTATCCAAATACATATCTATCTCTCTTTTTCTCTCTCTCTCCCTTCCTCCTTCCTTCCTTTCTGTCCCGTCTACTTTGTTACTGTGGAAGTCTCTCACAACTCTTCCATTAAGTGTCTCCATGGGTGTGATTTTACCCTCACTCCTTGACCTGCATTCCACACCTCTATGTGAAAAGGGAAGAATGAAGATCTTTGCAACCTGCACTGAAAGAATAATAGATTGGAAGATTTATCCAAGATCAGTTGCCTCAGAGGGGTCTTAAAGCAAAAACTTCTCCTGTGACTAATCCTCTTCCTTCTAGAAGTTCACTACTTAGTTCATTAAAATTAGGTTGACATTCACTTGCTCTTCTCTGCTCAGGTAGAAGTTAAGAATATACTTTCAATAATAATCTCTTTGGCTCTGCCGCTCCTCACTCTCTGGCCAGGTTCATGGCTGAGATTCAGATCAGCTGCTCAATTCCCCCATCGGCTTTAGGCAGAGGGCTCCACAAAAGGATGATGCTGCCACCTTCACTGTTGCTGCCACCTGGGGCAGAGGCTAGGGGAGGACTCTGCTTCCTTGTCACCATGGTGAAAATGCTTTCTCACTGACCTTTGAAGCTGCCTTTGGTGTTTGTGGGTTGAGGGATCCAAGAACCACTGGTGCTGCTGGGCAGCATTCTGCTCCAAATCCCATGCAATAGACCTTTCCTGTCAGCCTTCCAGGATGCCTTGGGCTGGAAATCTCTTTCATTCTGTCGTTTTGTGGGTTCTGTGGCTCTAGAATTTGTTGAGAGTCCTTTTTCACAAGTATTTTATGGGATGTGAGGGAAGATAGAGTATTTAAGTCTTTCTACTCTGCCATCTTGGCTCTGTCTCCCTTATCAAGGAAAACTGCTTTGATATTTGAGAACCAGAGGGCAAAATAAATATTGAAAGAATCAACCAAACACCTCATGAAAGAGGTGTGAAAAGAAAAGCTCCTAGGAATATTGTAGCCTAATTCTAGAGTTATCAGATGGAGGAGAAAATCTTGTAAGCAGAAAGAAAGAAAGAATTCAAGTATTGTGAAACTACAATCAGGATAACACAAGATCTAGCAGTGCTTCTACATTAAGAAATCGAAGGGCTTAGAATATGATATTCCAGAACGCAAAGGAACTAGGATTAAAACCAAGAATCACCTATCCAACAAAAGGGAGCATAATACTTCAGGGAAAAATGGTCATTCAGTTAAATAGAGAACTTTCAAGTATTCATGATGAAAAGACCAGAACTGAATAGAAAATTTGACTTTTAAACACAAGAATCAAAAGAAGCATGCAAAGGTAAACAGGAAAGAAAAATCATAAGGAACTTTCTAAAGTTGAACTGTTTACATTCCTACATTGAAAGATAATATTTGTAACTCTTGAGACATTTCTCAATATTTAGGTAATTGGAAAGATTATACACACATACACACACACAGCACAAGGTGAGTTGAATAAGAAGGGATGATATCTAAAAAAATAAAATTAAGGGATGAGAGAGGAGTATATTGGTAAGAGAAAGAGAGAAATGGAATGGAGCAAATTATCTCAAAAAAGAGGCAAGAAAAACTTCTTCAATGGAGGGGAAAAGGAAGGAAGTGAGAGGGAAAAAGTGAAGCTTACTCTTCACATTTGGCTTAAGGAGGGAATAACATGCTCACTCATGAAAATCTATCTTACACTACAGAAAAGTAGAGGATAAGGGGACAAGCAGAATGGATGGGATGGTAGGAGGGAGTAATTAAAAGTAAACAGTTTTGGAGAAGGATAAGGTCAAAAGAGAAAATAGAATAAATGGGGAACAGCATAGGATAGAGGGAAATACAGTTAGTTTTACACAACATGACTACTATGGAAGTCTTGCAAAACTATACATGTATAGCCTATGTTGAATTTCTTGCCTTCATTGTGGGGATGGGTGGGGAGGGAGGAAGGGAAATAAGTTGGAAATCCAAGTTTTAGGAATAAATGTGGAAAATTGTTTTTGCATACAACTAAGACTGTATTTCTTAATACAGGTAATGGGGTATAGAAATCTATCTCGCCCTACAAGGAAAGAGAGAAAATGGGAATAAGGGAAAGGAGGGGTATGATAGGAGGGATGGCATGTTGAGGGAAGGAATAATCAGAATGCAAGGTGTTAAGGAGTGAGAGGAAGGGAGATGGGGAGAAAATCTGGAACTCAAAATTTTGTGGAAGTGAATGTTGAAATCTAAAAAAAAAAATCACTTTCTAGAACAAGTTAACCTAGGAGAATATTTCAATTCCATATGTAAAAAATTTAATGCCTGTTTTGTACAATTCACAGTGCTAGGCACTGACAATAAAGAAAAGGAATAAGACAAAAAAAAATAATAATCTCTTTGATTTCCCTCAGGCCTTTCAACCAAACAAATTCCTGGAGATTTTGAAAGAGGTTGTATCTTTTTGTCTCTTCTATGTCCCAGGACAACCCTAATCTCACTCAGCTACATTTCAACATGGACATCTGCACATATTGTACATAGAGAGAATAATATCTTAAAGAAACCATTTTCCGAGGGCGGAGCCAAGATGGCAGAGTAGAAAGACTCACATTTGCTAGCTCTGAAGCCACAGCCCATAGATTTCCTGTAAAAAGAACTCCTGACAAATTCTGGAACAGTGGAAGCCACACAGCAACACAGTGAAGGAGATTTCTGCTGCAGAGAGCCCTGAAAAACCGACCGCAAAGGTACTCTGGACGGGAGCACTCCTCTCCCCCGGCCCTGGCCACGGAGCTCTGCCCGACCACGCGGCACTGAGAGGCACCAGCAGACCCAAGCAGGCTTCAGAGACATGAATCTCCAGGTGGCCACGAATGTCCCTCCACACAAAGACGCACAGGTCAGTGAGAGAGATGGGCTGAGAGGGGAGTGGGGGATCTCTGGGACTCGGACCCCCTCGGGAGGCTGCAGAGCAGAGCAGGCAGGAGCTCCACCCCAGCTCCATTACAAAAGATCTCTGCATAAACCCCCTGAGGGAAATGAGCCTGAGAGGCGGCCCTGCCCCCCTGAGAACCAGCAGATAAGCTCCCATTGAAGAGCAGTCAGGCCTGCCACCAAAAGCCCTGAGGCTGGGGAGCAGCATTT
>CM053774.1:92325148-92378131 GCA_028658325.1 Potorous gilbertii | reverse complement strand
AAAAAGCCAATGAGGAGAAGAATGCTTTCAAAAGCAGAGATAGCCAAGTGGAAAAAGAGATGCAAAAGCTCACTGAAGAAAATAGTTCTCTCAAAATTAGAATGGAACAGATGGAGGCCAGTGACTTTCTGAGAAACCAAGAAATCACAAAACAAGATTTCCCTTTAAACTAGTGACAAGTAATCAGAGAGTGCGTAAACGAACACACACACACACATACACACACACACACACATCCACATTACCTGTCTAAACAAAAGATGTTACAGAACCATTGCTGCTTTTTCTAAATAAAACATAAATCACAGCCCCTCATCTTCAGTTCCTCCCTGCCCACTGGCTGCTTCCCTGCTACTTGCCAACAAGAAATCTTTTGTCAGTCAAATCTTTCATAAAAATGTAAGTAAGCCTAGTGCTAAAGTCTAGAGAAGAAATGCAGTATATGGATTCTTGTTGTGTTTTAAATTTAGTAATGTGATCTTTGACTTACATGTCCCAAAGGGAAGCCCTTTCCATGCCTAAAAAGCCATCCCCCACTATCAAAAAATAAAAAGGAAGGAGAAAAAAATCTAGCAAAAGTAAGAATTGTTACAAAAACGTCTGGTATTATGTTCCAAGTTCCACACCTAGAGTCCCACCTCTTCAAAGAAGAGAAGGTACTTCTTGTCTCTCTCCTTCAGGATGAAACGTGGTCGTTATGATAGCGCAGTCTTCAATTTACTCTATAGCTCAAATGAGTTGTTTCCGTTTATTTATCCCTGACTACCACATCAGACAGGATGGGTATTTGTGGGTAATAACAAATAGCGAAGCGGGGGAAGAAAACTGTGGAAAAAGGGGATATTCTGTCTCTTTCAAAAAAGCAGCCTCTGTTTAGAGTCTGAACGTTGATGGACTTGGATTTGTTCTCTTTTTCTTTTGCGGTTTGTTTTCTTCTTTCTCTTGGTTCCTCCCATTAGCTCTAATTCTTCTTTACAACATGACTAACGTGAAAATTTGTTTAATGTGAATGTATATGTACAGCCTATATCGGATTGCATGCCATCAGAAGCAGGGAGGAGGAAAAGGGGGAGAAAATTTAAAATTCAAAATTTTATGGAAATGAATATTGAAAACTAAAACTAAATAAATTATATAAAAAAGTAGTACCTGAAAGTAGAGAGTTAAATACCCACCTTCTAACACCATATGAATTGGTTTGCTTTTACTAAAACTTCATGTTTTAAAAATGATGTTTTAGGCTGCAAAACGACATTTAAACTAAACAAAGCTGGTCCTTCAGTGAGTGTTTCGCAGATGCTTTGGCAATTTGTTACACTGTGAGGTTAAAGCCCTCAACAAAAGAACCCAAAGCACTTATTTGTCTCTATTCAAAGGTTACTGGAAACCTACTGTTTTACTGACTCTCAAATACCAATAACAAGGTAGAACTCAACCAAAAATAACAAGTGATTTATAAAATCCAGAAAGAAGATTAGTTGGGTGTCTCTTCTACCTCTAAAAACCATAATGCTATTATGAATGGCCCTACTGTAACATTTTCAAAAGTACTTCCATTTTTGGGAAAAAATTATTAATATCATGTGGGGATTCACATTATATGAGAAACGTAAGGTCCCATGACAAAGGGGCTTCGTCAGCAGGCAGTTTCCTTCTGTGTGTTTGTATCGCCAGAACCTGCCACAGTGCTTGGGACTTAATAAACACGTGTGAACTGATTAATTATCTTGACTAAACAGTAAATATGTGGAAATGGCCTTGGGAATGCATGTGCTACTCCAGAATTTGCACTGGAACAGAATTTATTACATCCACATTAGCAGAGTGGCACTAGGATGGGCCTTCTGTTATACAGAACCATCATGGTATTAGCCAAAAAGGGAAAAATTCTATCTGTAAAAGAGAGGATGAAGGCTGATAAAACACAGTTTCTTTACAGAAGTCTGAATAGTAACGAAGTTCACAAACGTTTAAAACTGTTAAGAATACTTTCTGAGAAATCTGAAATTCAGTCCCTCACTGGGGACTGTGTGCATGTGTATTCTAAATGATAATTAAATACAGAAAAACAAATCTGAAGAGTAGAAGCCTAAGTCAGGTGAACCAAAGAAAATACAACCACAAAGTAATTCAGGTCAGATCAGGAGGCAAATCCTGTGCTAGACAAACGAATTCTGAAGATCCCTGATGGAGAGACAGGAGGGAGCTCAGGGTTCATCCAGCACAACTTCTTCATTTCAAAGATGAGGAAACGGAGTCAAGGGTAATGAGTTGCCCAAGATCACAAGAAAGTATGTGGCCTAGGGAGCATTTGAACCCAAGCCTTTGGACTCTAAAGCCAGTGCTCTTTCCATTATATCATACAGGCTTCCCAGATAGCTGGGTTCTTTGCTTCCAAGTAAGTGTTACAAGACAATATAATTCCCATTGGGACTCAGAAATAACAAGTGAATGTGGACGAGCTACTGCTCATTTGCTACAGTCAAGCAGAGACCCCCCCCCCCAACTTACAGAAACAATCCAAAGAAATGTGGTGGGGTGATTGAGTCGATTTATTCATTTGTTTAATTGGAAAATATTTATTAAAGCAAAAACAAAATGGTCCTTGCTTTTTAGAGAGCATATGTTGGGGTGGAGGGGTAAACAACATGGATACAGATGAGTAAAATACAAGGTGTGGGGTGAAAGGGAAAAGAAAATGTCACATAAAGTGTTCTAGGAATATGTGAGGATGGAGAGAGAACTAAGTAGGAGGATCAGGGAAGGCTTCATAGAAGAAAGCACCTTGAGCTGAACCTGGAAAGAAGAGAAGGATTCTGAAGGGTCAGATGATAAAGGTCACTCCGTGCATTGGGAACAGCTGAGTAGATGCATGAGGAAAGGATACAGTACATCAAGGCTGAAAAATTTCAAGTGGTCCAGTTTGGCTGGATATATCAATTGCACCCAGGGAGATGAAACTGAAGAGATAGGTCAGAGAAAGCCTGAAATGCCTGATGACTTCAAGTTGGCATTTTATCCTAGAGGTAATGTGGAAGGTTGTGAAGGAGGGGGGACATAAGAGAGCCTCAAAGAGGTTATGCTAGAGGTAGTATGGAGGACAGATAGGAGAAATGGCTGGTTAGTAGGTTATTAAAGCAGCTGAAACTAAGGTGAAGGAAGTCTGACACATGTATCCTGTTTACAGACCAAATGCTGTTGCCATTGGCTAACTACTGTATCCTGGACTCCTAAGACAACAGATAGTGGCTCTGCTCTGTCATCCAGTTTAAAATATCTTTGGATTTGGCAGACCTTCCCTCTACAGGCATTCATTAAGTAACTCCATGAACAACTGACTTCAACATGAGGTAAATGGTCAGTGGCCTCAGCACCGATCTGCCCATCTCTCTAGGATCATGTCCTCATCACTAATCAATGTGGCTGCATCAGCACTGAGTAGCTGAGATGCACCAGAGGTTTTTGATCTATAAATAGCCTTCAGGGCATCATAAAAGCACTTTGGATTGTGACTATCAGCATAAGAATGAATTTCACCTGCCTTCTTACTGAGTCAGGAATCCTGCATCTCTCTCAGCTTAGCTTGTACTGCCAAAATGACTATTTTATGGAGAACTCATACAGGGCAAGTGACCACATGATGGTAAGAAGAACAGACACCAGGACACTCTCAAGGTCTCTCTCAAGAACTTTGGAATTGATTGTGTAACATGGGAGACACTGGCACAGGATGGCTCAGCATGGCATGCCCTTATCTGAAAGGGTGCTGTGCTCTATGAGCAAAGCAGAATGGAGACAGCACAAAGCCAACATAGGATGCACAAATTTAGAGTAGCCACCCCAAATGTTCACATGGACTATCTGTGCCCGCTCTGTGGTAGAGCATTCCGAGCTCACATTGCTCTGATCAGCCACAGTGGGACACACTGAAACTTGACTTTATCATCATGATGTCATTTTGGTCCTTTTCAAAAACAAAGGACAACAACTATGCACCAAACCTGGTCTCGCCACTCATTTCTGTCTCCTGTTTTTGTTTCCTTTCCTAAATTTCTACAGTTCAATCACCTATTCTTACAGGGAAAGCACTTTGTAACTACAAAGCCCTGCATACATGTCAGTGACTCTTCTCCTTGGGCTAACACTCTCCTCTGAGCTGCCTCCAGATGGTTAGTTTCTCTCAAGATAAGGAACACCAAGAAGAATTCCACATGCTGAGGTACCATGACATTTTCCAAGGGCAAAAAGTCAAGTCAATCAGCATTCATTAAGCACCTATTGTGTGCCAGGCATTGTGTTAAAGCACTACAGAAACAAAGTTAAGCAAAAACGGTCCCTATCTTTTCAGAACTCAGTCTAATGGGGGAGACAGCATGGTAACACTGTGTCCAAAAAAAGGAAGATAGAGAGTAGAGGATCGATGGAGGGGTCAGTGAAAATGTCCAGGGTCAAGAACGGATAGAGGAAGAACAAGGAGGTCAGGGTCACCAAACCACAGAGCGTATGGGGAGAGTGTCGGATGATGAGCAGGGGAAAGGAAGGGCCCAGGTCAGGAAGGGCTGCAAAAGTACAACAGAGGTAGCAGAACACGTTCTGCCATTTCCAGATGCCTTCCTGACAGAACTTTGTTTTTTGCTGCCTTTCTGGCTGTGGCAGCACAAATTATTTTCCTAACAGACCACATTGTTGTAATTCCTTTCTCTTAAATTAGGAAACCACATGATGGCTTTCTTCTGGTTCTCCCACTCCTAAAAGAATGTGAAACCTAATTGTGTTATGATCAGTGCTACACAGTGGTTCACCCACAGATCCTTCCTGGATCAGTTCCTGTTCACTTATTCAGTACCAAGTCCAGTATGTTTCCTTTCTTTGTGGGTTCTAAAATAACATCTTCTAGAAAGTAGTAATTTTCCTTATCATGACACCTCATCTCCATGTCTCATCCTGGTCCTGCCAAGTTGTGAAGATGGAAATCTCCCCATCCTATCACCCAGCTGACTCATGCCTATCCCCAGCCTCAGTGTACATTCCCACATCAGTGTCAGGATGATGGAGTTACCACAGGTTAATGAGAAATTTACCTGTTCTAGGCCAACCAAGCAGGAGTAAGGCCTAGCATTTATTGTTTCCACGTGGGCATAGTACTAAAAGGTACCTACTAAGGCTTAGTTCATAATGTAAACATCTTAGGTTGCACTGGGAAACCACTGGACAAATTAAACATGAAAGTACCTCTATGATAACAAAAAGCACAATATATGGGGAACAAGGAAGAACCAGACATCTCAATGCTGAAGGGATGAAATGGAAAGGGATACTAAAGAGTTACAAATACTGACGCTGTAGAACAACTCAAGATGCCAGTTTGGATGGGCTAGAACTGATATAGTAGATGAAGTCTGAGTCATTTGTTCAAGTTGCTCCATATTTTGTCCCTGGGGACCATTATTACCATTTAACTTTAATGATCATATGTTTTAGAAGAGCATGATTCCTGAGCAGCTTAGGTGGCGCAGGGGATAGAGGGCTGAGTTCAAGTTCTACCTCAAATACTTACTAGTTATGTGACTCTGAACAAGTTGCCTGACCCATCTCAAATTCAATTCGCTCTTCCGTAATATGGGGCACCTACCTGCCTCATGGGGCTGTTGGGAAGGGAAATAAAGTAATACATATAAAGCACTCTGCAAACCTTAAAGCAGACAGCCAAGTGGCACAGTAGAGAGAGTGCTGGGCCTGCAGTCAGGAAGTCTTACCTTCCTGAGTTCAAATCCAGCCCCAGACACTTACTAGGTGTTGCAGTGGATAGAAACCCGGCTCTGCAGTCATGGGGACCTGAGTTCAAAAGAGAGTGCTAGACATACAGGATTGAGTTCAAAACCAACCTCAGACACTGACTAGCTGTGTGACCCTGGGCAGGTCACTTCACCCTGTTTGCCTCAGTTTCCTCACCTGTAAAATGAGCTGGAGAAGGAAATAGTAAAACACTCTAGTATCTCTGCCAAGAAAACCCCAAACAGGGTCATGGAGTCAGACATGACTGAACAACTTCATGTCATTATTAATCACCCCCAATTCCTCTTTCCTGGCACTGCCACTGCAGAAGCATGAGGGAGCCAGCTGAGCAGGAAGGAGGACTATTTATATTTTTCTTCATTTCTTCATTTCACAGGCTGAAACAAGCAAATGATTCTTCACACACAAGGGAAAGCTTTTATGATTTGCCATTTTACAAATGAGGAAAATGAGGTTGGCAAAGGTCAAAGGGCTTGCTCAGGGTCACAGTAACAGTGAGAAGGCACTATCCATGACTCTCACCATCTCTTTGCAGTCTAGAAAATCTAACAGCTTACGTTTCACTGCGTAGTCTTGAAGAAACCATGGTCATCTGGATTCCACAACAAAGCAGAGGAATGACTTTTGTGAAGTATTTAAATTTTTAGAAAATTTTAAATTTACATGTGGGATCTTCAATTCTAGAATTTTTCTATTTGTTATCTCCTATAAACATGGTTTAAAAAACATAAAAAGGAAACATCTAATTTTGCCATGATGTAGTTTGGCTATCTGAACATTAATTTGCTTGCTGAGTATCCTCCAAGTATAAAACTTTAAATTAATAATAAATTAACTTCTTCGTGGACAGTATTTCAGCAGAAAATGGAGAAATCCAAGACTATCTTCAAAGTCTAAAAAAGAAATGTGTGATCTGAATTTTACCCAAATAGGAGACAAATCTTAAATATCTCGTTTTTCTCACACCAAAATGAATTTGTAATACACAATTCCATAATAATAAGCAGAAAATAGTGGCTCAGCCCTGGTGATTAGACAGTAAAGGCAGCCAGTCTGAGTCCCAGCACTGGGTGGTAACTCATAGTAACAGAGCATCAGCAAAAAAAGAGTATATTATATACAAATAACAATCCATCTTGCTACCTGGTATTCAGAGAAACAGCATCATAGAAAATCAGCTAAAAGCCAATGAGACTTCATGAAAATACAATTAAGACTGCACCAAAGGGATTGGGGTTATCTGATTTTTAGTAGATCTCAATGCTATTTTTTAAACTCATGCCTTAGAATAAGCCTGGCTTTTTATGCATTTCATCTCAGTTCACTGCTGGATTTTCAGAACCTCTGCATTCCTTCCACATGATATATAAGAGGCTAAAATATACCGAACACTTCCATCTCTTACCGACTGCACTATGCATCTGGCCTCTTCTTTACTGCAGCAGAAAGGACTGTCATATACTTGCACATTAACACTGAAATACAAAAATATAGATATTAAACACGGAAAATAACGAATGAAATAACCCAACAAAAGAAATGACCCTAAAGAGTTTGCGAAACTACAAATCTTCGGACCAAGCATGGAATTATGAAGCAGAATAACTGAGTATGCAGCACTTTTATTTCAGGCAAGGTTGCAAAGATATTTTATACGAAAAATGTGCACCTTGTATTATAGGTTCTTCAGGAACAGCATTTGAAAAAGGCACTAAGCTTAGTCTCATGTTCACCTAGTACATGAAAGGTTCTTATGTGATGATACTTTGTCACCATTAATAACTGAAAAAAGGAAACGGAATAAATAAGCTTAAATGTAGTGCAAGAGATGGACACGATTTCTAAGGAGGAATTTCCTGACAACCAGAATTGGTCACATGGTAACAGGCTTCTAAAGGTATAGTCTCTCTCTAAATCTGCAGGCTGACAACCTTGAATGGTTGCACCTTCTGGGTCAGGCTTGACACGCTGATAGCTTTACAGAAAACATTTTAGTACATTCCATGGTCAGTGACAAAGGCAATCTTATTGGTTTAACTAAGTATATTTTAGTCGCTCATTCATTCATTTATTAATAAGAGGATAGTTTGGGCAGCTTTGGGCCGGCCACCATAACTTCTCTGTAAAATAGAAGAGGCTTGGACGAGAAGGTCTTCAAAGTCTCTTCAAGGTTTCTAATTCACATGATTCTATACGCACTTACGGAGCACTTGTTATGTATCAGGTACCAAGGAGGTCAAACAAAACACACCTGTCCTCAAATAGCTGACCTTCCCCTGGGTTAGGATTAGAGTTATTTTTAGAAACTTCCTTCTGTGAACATAGCATCCTTTAATGCTTCTCACAGGATTTTGCTAATAATAAAGGAAAGTCTTATTTGTGTAAGTGAGTGCTTTGTCATAATCCTGACTATTTGCACTTAAATATACTGGAAGTGTCATTACCTAAAAGGACAAAATAAGGCTAAATTTTGCTACCTGAGACTCATTTGTTTGAAAATTTGGTTTCATTTTTTCCCCCTAAAAACATTATCACAATTACTCTCCCCAGATAAAAGCTCACCAGAAGTGAATATACCCTGGTATATATACACACCAGTTATTCTATATTATCCAGAAAAGGCTCAGATAACTTCACTATCATGAAAACTGACTGAATGTTTACTATATCACAGGCATATAAGACCTTTAAAACACAGGGGAAGGAGGGTTTATAACCATCATGTGCTGAATAAGAAGAAAAGTAATATAAAATGTAACTCAATTAGACCAGATTCTTACCAATTTATATCTCCTCCATCAGACTTTTTATGAAGCAAGGCTTTCCAGTACTTGTGGGTAGATTCAATAACCTCAAGAGCGAAATCCTAGATTAGCAGCAAAAAAGATATTTTGAAATGGAAAATTAGTTGTTTTTTAAGCAATGTAATATATTAACTCTAAAGGTAAAACACATGAATAATTCCAGCAAGTTTGTTAAAAACTAATTTAGCAGCGAAGTTCATTATGCACTAATTTTGTAACATTTAAGTCATATCAAGGTAATTTTAAATTCTCTACTACTTTTGGAATTTAGTATTTAGTAGCATTGGCTAAAATTACATTGTCTAATAACTCTACAATCATGACATTTGCCACAAAGACATCAGTAGAAGATACTGAGTCAAAGAGCACTGGAGCTTACAGAGAATTTCTCATCAAGCTTTATTATTTTAAAATAGGTTCTTTATTTTTTCTAAAAGTCAAGTCATTTCTATTAAAGTTGCTTTCCATTCTTCAACATCAGTGACTCTACCACCCTTTCTCCCCACTCTTAAAACCAAATGAAATGTCTTGGGAGGGATTTGGCAGCTCTGTGGTTTTCACAAAAACTGGCACTTGACCTTTCAAAGGAAGTTTTATCAGGTCTATTTTGCCCTTCTAAAGGGGAAAGGAGATCTTTCAGTGAAACCATATCAGATGCTCAGTTTAGGAAACAGAACCCATGCTTCCCTCAGTTTATTAAAAAATTTCAGGCAAAATGCTTTCATATTAATAACCAAAATAACCAAGTATTTAGAACTGGCCTTGGCATTCAATGGGATTGATTATTTTATAAAAGCAGAGAGAATATGGATAAAAGAATGGAAGCCATCTTTGGGAATAACCTTAATTGGACAAATTATATTTTCTCCTTCAGTTTTATAGGGTTTGGAGACCACAGCTTTAAACAATAATTTATCTGGAACTTAACTTCAAACAACAATAGACGCGAATTAGCTTTCACCTAAAATGAGTTCCAATTTTACAAGTCAACATGCAAATAACACCTGTTAACCACCTATCCCTTATTCCTACCATGTATTACACGTCCCTTTTTTCTCTCTTCTTTTATCCATTTAGTCCTAAGTTTATGTGCTTTTTTCTTTTATATACTCATAGTATAGAAACACTTTTTGCGGTTCTGCGTTTTTTTCCTTGAAGTTAGCTCCCATAAATGCTTCCCTATTTTTTGGTCCTCATACTCAGCATTCTTTATTACATTCCATTTCGTTATACTGATATACACCTGTTAGCTCACCCATTACCAAATGATTAGATAATTTGGTTGTTCCTAGTTTTTCACCATTGCAAATAATGCTGATTTAATTATCTTTAAATGGTTCTTTTAACCACTCCCCCCCAAACACACTTTTTTTGGAATAATGACATTAGGATACATTCTCAATATTGGAATTATAAAATCAAACAGTACGATTAATTTTGTAACCTGGAATACTATGAAAAAAGATTCCACCAATTTGCAAATCCATTGACAATGTAGGGGTGTGACCATTTCTTTACAATCTGCCCAGCATTTAATTAGTCATTTTTTATTATTTTGGACAATTTCCTAGATATCACGTTATATGGAAGAAGTAGAAAGTGATGCACAAAATTACTGATCTGGCATAAAAATTATGCAAACTACACAATGTTTGCTCAAATGAAATAATGCATTATTTTGCATGTATAAAATTTAGCCTGTATAAAATATGTATGCAGGTTGATTTGGCCTGCAGCAAAATGGTACCATAAAATCTTCATGACATTTGAGGTGTTTCATACAATGAGACAGCCATCATCTGAACCATACTGATTTAGAATTTGTGGAATACATGTTTTTTGAGGGAAAAGTTGGAAATCTTTTCTTCCTTTGAAAAGTCCAAAGGTTTTCTTCATGTGTGAGGAGGATACAGTCTAAAATCAAGGGTTTCCTCCAAACTAAGAATTTAAGAAATTACAGACGGCTTCAATGAGTCAGCCTCTAGGTCTCATAATGATATGTCATACAGTAAAGAATTTCAGGAGAAAAAATACAGAACAGCAGAAAAAACACTGGTTTGGGAGTCGGTTCTATCACCAAGAGTGACTAGTTGTATGACTCTTAACTGATCTGTGTCTCAGTTTCCTCATCTGTAAACTAGAAATGTAATGCTTATACCACCTACTTCAAGACTGTGAGGAAAACATTTTATAAGCCCTCGGATCTTATTTCACTGTGAATCGTTATATAACCTAGTTCTACCTTTAAATTGTTTTTATACTACCCTCATTTATTTGTTTTTCTCTTTACGTAGGATTTCATTGTTGTAGGGAACTTGTGATACAGAAATTCCCTCTGCCAAGCTCCTCTTCCTGATACTAGACCACCTTTCTAGTCATTCCAGAGTGTTGTCCCTCACCTCAATTATTACAGTCCATTCGTATATTTTTTTAATTTGTTTTCAACAATCACTTCCATAAGCTTTAAATTTTCTCCCTCTCTTTCCCCTCTCCCTCCCTGAGACAGCATGTAACGTCCATTGGTATATTAACTAATATGTAATCTACTGGAAAAAGTCAAATTTATTTCAAGACATTTTCTAAGGAAAAGCTTTTCAGGAATTTACTTATCTTCCCTAGTTATTTCAAACCAATGAAGACTTAATATATTTCTGGTATTTTTTCCCTATGGGTTATATCAAAAGATGTAACTATTGAGGCCAGGAAGCTCAATGTTACTTGTCTATTTTTATGCAGCTCAATTCGTGCAAAGGGACATAAGGTCTCAGTGGAAAGTTACCTAGGGATTCGCACAGGAAGTGAACATAGCTCCCTCTTTGCCATACCTAGAATAGCAAATGGAGAGTCTTCCATTTAAGAGAGTATGTTCTTGTACCATGGAAAATTGGTATGGGTTCATCTGAAAGTCAATGAGCAGATTCTCATGACTGGCAGAAATCTTCTTTCTATGACAGGTTGGAAGAAGGAATGTCATCTCATTTCTTATGTATTTTGTATTAGGATTTTTTTAAGTTCCTCTGACGATTCACTAATGAAAATTCTTTGAAATGATTCTTTAAATAAAATGACAATCAAAATATCTGCTTAAATATATATATATGACACCAAAATCAGGAACACATCAAAGAGCTTTTTATGCTCATATCACATGCAGATATTCACATTATTTTAAGAAGCTGCCATCAGTAAGATGCTTTATGAAAAGCATGTCAAAATGTATGCCATCTTTACCTTGTCTTTAAACTCTCCATTAAAAGCAAATTTATTTTCTGGTTTTCCATCAGGCACTTTGTATAATCGGAACCAGTCAAGTGTTGCCTCGAGGTAAGTTGGTTTATGCTTCCGCACATCATTGATATCTATAAACAATGATAAAAGAAAATTTTGTTTGAAAAACAATTGTCACTTTTCAAAAATTCAGTAAGGTGGAAATGTGCTGTGCAGACCTAAGACTGATGTCATGGAGCTGAATCACCTGGAGACAGGAGAGCAAGGATTCCCCCCACACTGCCTGGCTTAATCTTTTCTGCATTGATCAATCAATAATGTATTCCTTATTTGATACAATAGGACAGACATTCTAGAGTGTACCAAGTATATATAAACGAATACAGTGCCTGGTGCAGAGAAAACACTTGCTGACTAACGTGCAAGTGAGAAATAAAATAAAGATCTATTTTTCACAAAGAAAATTTGAACACATAATTTTTTTAAAATTGACACTAATACTTCTGGAATATGTCAGTAGGATAATATGGTTATCTCCCAAGTGTTCCCCATGTCACCTTGACTCATACTCACTAGGGCTGGACGTAGCCCAGCCGGGAACTTCTGAAGCAGGACCAACCTGGAATCATTCAATGGGCCAGCATCAGCCAGGGCTAACCTTGGAAGAAGCTTAAGTTTGAACAAACTGATCCATCTTCTGTGAAAGATGTATCGTGTTCCTCAGATCTCTAATTTTTAGTAGATTGCCTTAGGTTTTAACCCTGTCTCTCAAATAAATCCACCCTGTCACTCTGGAAATGGACTCGTCTGGCTACATCTCTCCTCCTCCCTGTCACCTTCCCCCTCTTTCACTCTCCAATCCTAATTGTAAACACCAATTATTACTTAAGTTCCCTAAGACATTGCAGGGGCAGTGGGAGAGCTTCCTGGATCCCCACAAGGGGGCTCCTGGGATCCCAGGATCTAAGTGGAGGGTGGAGTAGAGCTCTGGGCTGGCAGTTAGGAAGACCTGAGTTTAAATCTGATCTCAGACACTAGCTGTGTGACTCTGGGCAATTCAGTCATCTATTTGCTTGCGTTTCCTCAAATGTAAAATAGGGGTGATAACAGCACTTACCTTACACGGTTATTGTAAAGATCAAATGAGATAACATAATAAAGCACTTAGTAGGATGCCTGGGGCACATAGTAGGTGTTATATAAATACTCATTTCTCTTTTCACCAACACAGAACTGGGAGAGCAATTGACCTCAATCTACAGATAACCAGCCACACTGCAAGTCACAAAATCTGGCTCAGGACAAAACACAAAGCCCAGAAGACACCTAAGAGTTCTCAATCTTGTTCACTATGTAGGGTGCTAATCCAGGCAACTTACTCATGTTCACCCACCCTGATGATTCCTCACAAAGCAGCAGCAATGACCATCATATTCCACCTGATTGGTCAAGGATCTCTGCTGAGTCACACCCAGCCTCACTGTGGCCCTTAGGTGGTGATGCAGAAGAGATTCTCTGGAAGGTGGGAGACTTTTGAAGTCCCTGGGTGCTGAGATGGTTTAATCAGAAGATCCAGTGACTCCAAAAAGGAAAAGAGACGCTCACTGAATGTAGAGATCATTTCCTTCTCCGCACCTGTATTCTCAAGACCTAGAAGGGTGCCTGGCACATAGTAGATCTTAATAAACATTTGCTGATTCATTAATTTAAAAACCCAACTGACAGAAAATAGCTCCCACAAGGAGGAAACTAAAAGGGTCAATAAAGTGCTTCTGTAAACAAATACTTGATGGTTTTGCTAAATGGAGAGACATGGGCAACATTACTTTATAGTATAAATTCATATGCAAACAATCAGGGATTGGGATGACTGAAAAATAAGAGCACTGGAAAACAGAAGAAACTAAGCCTGGAGAAAGTGTAGCATGCTCTCTGGTCAGACAAGATCAGAATGAGAGCACTTATGGCTTAAACTGGGAGGAGAGCAACAAATACAGATATAATGACACATCTGCCACTATTTCTAGAGAGATCTGTTCTTCTCATCAACAACAGAGGAACCACCAAAACTGGACTCCAAAATCTCATTGGCTCAGGGACTATGGGAAAGAGCCAGGCCTGACCAAGAGCAAAGAGGAAAGCCATGCTGAATTCAGAGTCAAAAATGTAAAGTATCTCCAACAGGGAAAGATATCTAAAGGCAACTATTCAACCCCATTCCCCTCCAAAAAGGGTGAACAGCAAGCCATTCACTATTACCAATCCACAGTCTTACTTTCTCATGTCTATAAACATTTTAAGACAATGCTTTATTTTCATGTTGAGAGCATCCTTTATGAAAACATAAGACAAGAACAAGCAGGCATTAAGAGATCATTTTCTTGTATCTTCACTGTCCCAAAGTTAAATGAGAGGCACATGATCCTCCTGGGTTTTATGTTTCTGATCTTTTCTTAATAAAAAGCCTATAACTTCAAGGATTATAGATTGCAACCAAGAAGGACCATCAGGGCCCACTGAATACAATCCTTTCATTTTTACAGATGAGGAAACAGGCATGGAAATAAAGTTAAGTGATTTACCCAAGGTCACCCAGCTATTAAGAGTCTGAGGCAGGATTTGAACCCAGGTGTCCTGATTGCCTTTGCCACTAAGGTAAGCTGTCTACCAATGGAAGCAAAGGGTGGTCTCTGGGGAATGTCCTCATGCGATGTACTCTTCAAGTCTGTGTTAAGTTCATATGTTACCTCTCATCTGTGACAGGTGCAACTGAGATAACTGTTCAGTGATCCCTGGAGAGTAAATATAAAACTAAGAAATAAAAGCTCACACCAACACAAGTGTCACGAGGGATGCCATAAGCAAAGTAAACACAGAAAATGTCTATCTACAAGTGCCATGCACCCAGGAAGGCAAAGGCTTGCATCCTGAGACTACAGCACTGAAAGTTCCTTGGACTCAAAATCATCCTTCTTTGTATAAGTTCAAGCAATGCTCACTAACACTAAAATAAATATAAATTAAGTGGGGGAAAAGTCCACTGCCATTTGATACTTATCACAGACTCTATTTCTAGGCTCTAAGTGGAGTTCTCTAGGGAGTAGTGAGTATCTGGGGTATCATGAAAACACTTGGAGTCTAACCCCCATCTGCCACAGATGAACTTGGGCTTCACTTCACTTCCTCTATGCCCATTTCCTTATTTCACAAAGGAGAGGCTTAGACCATCTAAGGTTCTTTTTCAGCTTAATTTTAGAATTCATCAACCCTAAATTTCTATGATGTTACTTCTCCATAGTAATGGCATAACGTTGATGACTTCTAATGTCTTTTGTGCCACAGATATAAAGGAAACTGATTGGCTGATGAGATTCTGTTGTGGTTTAGCCTTCATCTTCTGAGAAGACCAATGACATCACCAATTACACTTCAAAGTCATGACTTTCTACGGTGAACTAGATTTAAATGAGGCAGATTTGCCCAAATTCATCAGACTCACCTGCTCTTCCAGAGGCATGGAAGTCCTATGGCAAGTCAAGAGATGACTGGTGATGGCCCAGGATGCAGTGGATGACCTTAATGTCTTGGATGCCTGACCAAGCTCTAAGCTCTTCACAACACCTGTTTCAGATGCTTTCCTGGCCACCAGCACAAACTGTTCTCATCTGAGAGAAGTCTTCACATGCCTGGGGTACACACCCCCCTATACCACCAACAGGTCTGAGGTCCATCAGTTACCCTCAACCTGATTTAGCCCATCTGCTAAGATAGCTTTACCAGGATGTGGCCACTGCACACGATACAGCTTCTTGTAGCCACAGGTGAGGGTTAGGTGATGGCTGACACCAAAGGTAGATCGAGCAGCCCGCACATGGCTCAGCAAGCCCTCACACTTAGAGGTGCCAGACCTTCCCCAACACCCCATACATTCCAGCGGATAAAGTACTTTTATTTTAAAAATCCTGGAAGAGCTCTTGAACTTTAGAGGCACAAAAGATATTGGCCTCATCTAGTTCAATTCTCTCTTACAAAGATGACTTACCCAAGATCATACCGGCATTTGGTACAAATGGGACAAAAATCCCTATCTTCTATTTCCCAGACTACAACCACCCTGCTTCTTGGAAAATAATGACACTAGGTCCGCTGAGTGAAGAAAAAGGACAGCGACTAGATCAAGACATCTTAACAAAGGAACCACTGACAACTTGTGGGTGAGTAACTTCTTTGCTATATGACTAAATGGCTCTCCTATTAATCTACAAATAGAGAAAACAAAAATGGAATAAGGAAAACTTATCCCTTTGGATCAACGATGATCAAAACATTTTTTTTCCTGTTCAGTGAGAATTCAAACACCAATAACAAATAGTGCAAATGAAAGTGACAGGATCATATTGTGGGAAAGCAGCCTTAAATGTATGGCACGTAGCAAAAGAAAACTGTCTCCATGTGGATGTTTATTACTAAGCACTGTGAACAGAATACCTCAAAACACAACAGAGAGAAAATTTCACACTGTCAACAAAAGCTGTAGTCTGATATGAACACACCCATATGGGGGTTTTAATTTTTCCAACAGATGTTCAAGCAAAATTGTACATCAATTTTTTTAAATGCACCACAAACAAAATCTGTGCATATTTTAGTACCATTTAGTGGTGTTATAGTGAAGGTAAGGAAATGCCAGGTCTACGTTCATTTGACAGCGTCCCTTTGAGATTCCTGACAAAACAATGCGTTTCCCAAAATGCTCAAATGTATGTTTGGAGTCCAACATTGTGAAGGTCTGAAATTTAACAAGCAGTAAATTAAACTCTGAAAATTCCGAAACAGAAGAGGAGGAGGTTTGATCGTATCCCTAACAAACGCAGGCAGCTCTGTCTCCTTGTGTTTCAGTGGAGACAAACTGGCTAATTAAGAGGGGTAGAAAGCTCTGGTAGGATAGCAGGAGCGACAAGACTCCAGGTGGACTCAGAAATGTGGCTTCTAGGACACTAATGAAAACAGAAGCTGCCTCTTACATGCCACTCTGAAAATTCAGGAATAAAATAACTTAAAATAAAGCCCGAAGCATTTCCCTAATCACCATGGCCAAAGGCACCAGCAGTGACAGGGCAGAAGACTGTCACTGCTTAATAAAAACTCCAGCCTTTTTCCTTTTTATCTAAATTAGCAGAGAGAGCCAGGTTTTTTTTTCTCCTTTTCAGTGCTCCTTCTATACTTTCATGAAAACATAAGGACATGACGTACATCAGTCCTTCGGAATTCAAGAATAAAACTTGAAGGCCATTCAAGCATGGATGTTAAAAAGAAAAGCAATACTTCAGAACTATTATTAATCGTAATTTGATAGCTTAATTGTCCTTGTATTAATGCAATAAGTACATGAAGATGAAAATGTACCTTGCCTTTATATTGGCTAGTAATTTGTAATAAATAGTCATTTTTTTGGAGAAAATCTCTTATAGGAAAAAGGCAGTTTAAAACCAGACTAGTTATTAGAAATTTAACTCCAAAAGAAAAAAATAACAGAAGAGTCAAGATTAGACCAGGATGGACTTAAATTGGATTCAAAGTGACAAAGATGAAGGGGAAATAACCCTGAAAAAGGATAAGCTAATCCAGGGAAAATGTGTTTGTAACACTAAAAGGCAATTTCTACTCCAGTCAGATTCAAAGGGGCCAATGAAACAGGGACCCTTCCGGATGTTTTTTTAAAGATGGCATTGAAAATCTAAGTCAGAAGCATCTTGTGAATAATGCTGAGCTGTAACTTGAAGTCAAAACTGTGAGCAAACTCGGAACTGTTGATTAAGCAATTGACCAAGGTTATCTGGAGTTTCTTCAAAGAGTTCTTTATATGAAAACTAAGAATGCATCATTTAAAAGTATAATCACATTTCCATATGAATCCATCCAGAATTTAGGGACTTTCTGATTTCTTTTGTGAAATACTGGCTCCAGAGTAAAGCCGATTTAATGGGGACACAAGAATAAAAGACAAACACATCTTGAAAGTTCAATTTCCTTTTTCAAGTCCAGGCTTCTTTTTCTGTTGTTTTTTTTTTCTTCCACCCCATTTTGATTTCAGAGGATCATAGATCTAGAGCTAAAAGGCACCTCAGAAGCCATCTGGCACAGTCTCTTCATCTTACAAATGAGGAAACTGGGTCCCAAAAGGCTAAGTGACTTGCCCAAGGTCACACACAGAGGAAAAGTAAGCGGCAAAAGTATTTGGACATAGGTCCCTAGCGCCAGTATTGTTTCTTCAGCAGCACACAAGTGACTAACAACAGCGCCTTATGTACCCATGTTTCAGGCCCAGAATTCTGGCAAAATGGGTCATGGTACAAATTTGGGGACCTCTCAGTAAGAGATGATATCTGACTCATACCCCTCACAGAGGGTTTCCTTTGGGAACATCAAAATCAGACTCTTATTTTCCCTACAGAAGGACTCCAGCTCCCCTGCAAGTACTCAGGCTAACAAGCACATTAACCATAGGACAGATAATAGAACAGATAACAAACGCAGTAAAGACTCACATATGAGCCTATAACTAAGTAATAGGGAAAGCTTTTCCTATGAAAAGGATCCCATTTCCTTCTCCAGAGGCAAAGTACAGTCACAGCATGGCACATAATTAAATTACTGCTTCAGGAAGGGAATCATAGGCCCCACTGCTGATCTTGGCTTTGAAATATCTTCACTTCAAAAACAGACGTAGCACCCCTTTCTCTTTGGTCCAGTTTCCCTCAAGTTCCCCTGCTCCTGTGTCCCTGACTTTAAATATGGCACCAGTAGTGGGACACAGTTGGACCCATGCTGCCTAACTGCATGTTAGGCTGAATTCCTTTATCCACAATCTTTCATCATATATATGTCTGCTGCTAAATACCTCATCTTTCTTTCCTGAATCACTGCCCCTAGCTGGGTCCTTATTCTACATACTATCACAACAAAGGGACAGCCCTTCTCTGTGCTTCCTGAACATATACATGTGGATGTTACTCTCCCCATACAAGAAGAAGTGGGGGAAAAGGAGAAGATCTGATTCCTACTGGCACATGTCTGTAACTAAGGCTCCGATCTGGTATCAACTGGGGTTTGGCTCTCTTTCCTACACTGACAGGTCTCTCATCATACTATGTCCTGCTTCATATTCCGGTACTGCCAATACATCTCAACCATCTTCCACAGTCTCCTTTCTTCATCTAAGTCAATGTTACAGCTCCCTTACAATGACGTAGTCAGGCCCAATATGACTCTAGAACAATCAATACATTTTTAGTCAGGGTCTACAGCTGTGCATCAAAAAATGGCCACTTCAGTCAGTAATAAAGACCTCCATATTCACCTGCCCATATCCTGGCCAAGTTAGGACAACTGAATTCCATTATCCCTTTCCCATGTTAGAGACTGTGCAACGTTTCTCCTTCTCCTCATTCTAAAAATGAGATAAACATTCTTGTTGTTCTCTTTTTACCTTGTATCTCACATCAACACTCCTCTAATCACTACCATACTCTGTAAATTACTCTAAGAGGAAGAGGAAAAGCTAGGGCCATCATTAGCAGTCCTGTTGAAACAGCAAACGACCATGCCCAGTATGATCTCATTTACTTGGTGCTTTATAATTTACAATTGCTTTTCCACCCTCTAAACAACCTCTGAGAGAGTTAGGGAAGGCAATATTATATTATCCCTACAATAGAGATGGTGAAATAGAGGTCCAGGGAGCTTAAATGACTTACTTTGCCCAGGGTCACAAAGTGAAAGAGCTCCAAAATTGATCCAAACTTGCCTGACTCCAAGACCAGGGTATCCTGGTAGGTAAAGCACCAGTTGATTAATGCTTTTTATGGTTATTTAGAATGTTATTTCTCTTTATTTCCATTTTGTTAATAATATAAATAAATGTCAGTGATTTTGTGGATTTCCTTAGTATCTTCCCACTTTACTAAAGCAGTAATTAATAGACCTATGTGTTTATTGATGTGGTTACACTGTTCTATGGAGCAAATCACAGAATATTTATGCTCTCTTGTTTTGAGTGACTGTTTCATTTCCTCCCATAAACCTTTCTGAGGTGGGGGGAAAGGAAAAGAGGAGGCAGGAGAATCCAATCACTATGATGGAGAGCTTCCTTTGAATCTCTTGACATTATGTGGGTACCAGTGGAGCATGCAATTATCTCCCATATGTGCTATTAGACAAGAACACCCTCTTTTCATATATATCTCCAAGAATATATTTTATGCTTCTCCTTCATAATGTTTGTTAGCCATGTACTGTGGCCTATTTGAGACTACCATGGATCTACATCACTCTGTGGCCTTTTGGTATTCTGAAACCTTAATTCTGCAGAGATTATGGTATGCCATGAGTTTTAATCACAACATCCCTGCAAGTATATTGGTGTTAAAAATAATGTGCATCTTTCTGGGAGATGCTTAGGTCATTGAAAGTACTATACAGTTTCCCAAAAGTAATCCAGCTTTCTGACCTAATTAATTCTGCATCTTTCTCTGGTGTCTATTCGTATCCAGCATGTGTGTGCATGTGTGTATATGTGTGTGAAGGTGGGTGATGGCCCAGTGTTATAGGCTCTCAGTCCATCTAATCCCCACTTTTTTTGTATCCCCAATGCCTGGTACAGTAGCTAGCACATGTAGGTGCTTAGTAAGTGCTTATTGATGGACAGACTAATAACTGCATATGCTAGTTTGGATAACAGACATTCTTTAACTACTTACTTCTTCTATTACGGATGGATAGAGGAAACTCTTTTGAATGATTATAGACTTTGCTTAGGAGACTCTGCAATGATTCAGGGTTTGATGTAATTAGTATAATGTCCATCTGCAAGTAGAAGCATCTAAAGGACCTCACAACTTATGAATAATTCCCTTTAGATTCCTTTCTGGGCATTCTCCAGAACAGTAGAAACACCAGTGGCAAGCAAATGTCACTCTGTTTTCTGCCTCACTTACACTGATCATCAGAAGGGCAGTAAACAAAGGTTTCTCCATCGTTCCATCTTTTAAGTAACTTTGTGTGTTCTTTTCTAAAAACAGAAGGATTATTACTTTTCTACGATAGCTTCCATTCATATTGCCCTTTGTAATTATAATGAGCACATATCCTGCTATTCAATCCTCACAACGATCCTATGGCGTCAATAATACCAATATTATCCTAATTTTATAGATAAGGAAATTGAGGCTGAGTTGAAATGATTTATCAAGGACATATAAAAAATGAACCACATGAAGAAGCCAAGAACATTGTTATTCACTTGCTAGGTCCCTTTCAGGTTGCGGCAGCTAGACAGCTCAGTAAATACAGCACTGAGCCTGGTGTCCCAAAGACCTGGGTTCAAATCCGACCTCATACACTATCTGTGTGACTCTGGGAGAGGTACTTCACCTCTATTTGCCTTAATCCACTGGAGAAGGACAGGGCAAATCACTTGAGTATTTCTTTACCAAGAGAACCCCACAGACAGCCGTGGAGTGCTATGGTCCACAGAGTCACAAAGAGTTGGACAAGACTGAACAATATGTTGCTCATACTCTTCAACAAGTCATTGACTGAAAGACTAAAGACAACCAGTACTAAATTACAAATGCTGAACTTAGAACTACAGGGTGGTTTCCCTCTCCCTATTAGACTGTAATTTCCCTGATGGCTAGGGCTTTTTTTTTTTTTTTTGCTTTTTGCTTTCCATCTTTGTGTTTCCAGTGCCTAAGCAGTAGCTGGCACCATATAAAATACTTTCAAAAAAGTTTGTTAAGTTTAATTAATTTAATGCATCCATTTGGGTAGTTTTCCCCATAGTATGTACACACACACACACACACACATTGCTGCATGCTAAGTTAATGTAATTTCATTTTAATATTAGCTTAAAGAAAATATGAATAAGGGAAGTTTACTGCTCAAAAGAGCACAGAATGCATCCCAAAGATTAAAAAAAAAACACGTGACTTTGAGACAATTTGATGTTTCAGATTATCCATGACACTACCCATTACCACTACTTGACTTAAAATACAAAGCTGAAGACCAACTTCTGAGGGGTACCTCAAAAGCCCCCTGTAACTAAGCAGCATTTATCATAAGCACTATACAATTTAGCTCACTGCTGACAATTTTAGTTTATTAACAACTTAGCTTTCTGCAGACTAGAATGTCAAGGGAACAGCAAATTAGGAAGTATATATTTGCAAGGATAGATAGAAAAACTCTATGCAACTATTCTATATAATGTCCTCAGGTCTTACTAAGTTCTCTTTTCTATGGTTAATTAAAACTTCATAGTTACAGAAACTGAGAATTTGGAAAAATAATAAACATCGTTTATTACACTGATTATCTTGGTTCTTTCCTGAACAATCCAAAAACAAAACAAAACAAAACACTTAAAGGCTGATCTCATACTAGCACCTGGTAAAGAAATGAACCATGTAAGTGGAGGTCCCAGTTCAGTGAGACTTTACCAGAGGAAGTGACTAAAAGACATTGGCCAAACTATTCTATTACAGATGCTGTTCCTCACAAAGCTGAACATGTACAACTAGCATTCTAAACAAAGTCTGGAGAAGCAAGGGCATATGTTTTTAATAACATCTTATAAACATTCACAGGAAACAGCCATTTCATTCCATATAAAGGCATCCACTATATTTTCTGCATCAAAAATAGAAGCTTCAGCACAGAAAATTGATTTTTCTTTGAATGATATATGCTTGGGCTCACTAAAAGAGTTTCCCATGATTCCCATTGTGCTCTGCATACACAAACACACTGACCATACAAACATATGCCCAGGCTAATGAGCAGGATACTTCACTTTAGGTGTCTCTATATTCTTTTCCTCTTTCATTCCTCCTCATGCTATTGTCATCAAGTTAAAGCCTATACTGAGAAAGTTTATGAAATAATGAAAATATATTAATATATTTCTAAAAGATAAATTAATTCACTTTCTAAAAGTTGCCCAGAGGATTATATAAAGAGGTGAACAGATATTGTAACAGCAAATACCTCTGAAAATGAGTTGTTAAATAAAAGTCTTATCCCTAAAATTGATGGTTTACAAAATAGGTCCATAGGTGCCCTCCTAGTAAATTAAAATGTGTGTCTATAAGAAAGGTTATAAAGAACTAATAAATCACATTTATGGAATGCTTACAAGTTATATGTTTGTGCCCCTCTGTAGCAACCAAAAGTATCTTCAGTCCTCATCCTATTCAAACCAACAAAGACTTACTGAGAATCAGTTACATGCAAGCCCTGGTAGTAAGCTGGTTTGAATGTGACAGGGAACAGTACTGATGATCTCGGTTACTACAGAGGTGCAGCGCCAAACTTCTCACTTGTGGACATTCTATGCACAGCAAGGACTGGTTCTACACAGACTCTCAGTCCATCTATTACGAGGACCCTCTTCTCTTACTTCCTTTCCATTCACTCAGGACAGCAACCACACAGTTCTGGGCTCACAGCACAGGAACATCTCTGGCCCAGAAGTTTCCCCCTCCTCCTCTTTGTACATATTACACTCCCTACTACTCTTCCAATGTTTATGATCCAGTTATGAATACCACCTCACGATCTCTCTCCTCTCCCCCTTTCTCTCTGTTTCTGCCTCACCCTGTCCCTCTCCCCATTCTCTTTCTTCTCCTTTCCCCTCTATCTCTTTGTCTTTACTCACGTCTTCCCCCTCTCCTCCTCCTTCACCTCCTTCTTCTTCTCTCTTCCTCCCTCTCCCTCTTCTCCTTCCAGACACAATCCTTTTCACTTGCATTTCCCCTTCCACTTTCCATTCTTGCTCAGTTACCTCGAAGAATCTTTATTCCCATTCGTTCCACTCCTTTGCTTTACTATGAGCGAGAAAATGATCCAAATCATCGCTGCAAAGCCAAAAGCGATGGTAACGATGGGCCTGTTTCACAGAAATGAAAATCCCAAGTCCTGAAGTAAAATTAAATGTAACAACCAGAGTCATCAATCTTTCGAACCCTCGAAAGGACCCGGAATGTCCTTTCAGATTCTTTCCAAGTCTCCATCTGCCTCTCCATTCTTCCCTATAATCAAACCTAACTGTCAAGAACAAAATTCAAAATACATTTTATTCAGTTCTGCTTTGCTTTTCATTACTAGTATTTTAACAGCACTGTTTCTTATTGTAAATATACACTATTTGAGCTATATCATAGAAAAATGGGCTAGCCTGGGAACCTAACCACCATTTATTACATTATTTCTTCAGGAACATGTCTTCTAAGCCCAAATAACTAACTCACAAAGGAACTTTTGGAATGCAGTCCTTCTTAAAGTGGAGCGGGGACGGGGTAGGGGGGGACAATGTTCCTCCGCTCAATCCCCTTAAAAAATTATAGCAAGCACCGTCTCTGAGTTTTACTCCAATAATGCCAGGGCATAAGCTATAACTATAACCAGTCTGAGGGGACAAAGACGCATGTCGGAAAGCAGGGTGAAGCAGACTGAAAATGACAGGCCTTAGTATTTCCTCGAATTGGAAGGGAGCTTCCTTCAGACTGCCTGCACCTATCCTCCCCTCCCATAGCACTGAGCAACAACCTCGAAAATCCTGTGGCCACCTCCTGTTATAGAAGAGCAAATTGTGACTCTAGGATTTTCCTAGAGATAACCGTGGGGGGAGGGGTAGAGCCCAGGCCTTCTGATTATCATGAATATTCTTTTCCTGCTATACCACATATGATCACTAAATATAAATACAAACATAAATATAACTAAATACAAGCTAATAACCCTGAGAGCTGAGGGCAAAGTACAGAATCAGATAGATCATAAGGCCAAATATCACAATTTAATTCCAATCTTAAATATGTCTTGAAAATTTCTTTTCCTCAGCCTAACGTACCACCTGGTAATCAAAGCAATAAAAAGTACGTGGACCTTGGAGGAAGAGAGTATTTTACAATTAAGATTTTAATATTCCAAGGTTCAGAAACAACAAGCAAACAGAACTGAACACTGAGTAAAAACAATGACTAAGCCCGACCTCAGGGGAAGAAATGAGAAGATGTGCTTCAAGATCACACATCAATAAGCAAGAGAGCCAGGGTGTGAACCTAGGTTGTCTGCTCCAAATCCTGTACTCTTTCCACTACCATGTATTGTCTATCTTTAACACTTTTGGTTTCATGTACTGTAAGAGGAGAGAGGTGTCGCCCCTATCACAACCCTTTTGTGTCTTTTCAACTTGTACAACTCTTGTCCTTATCCCTTCATAAGTCTTCCACAAAGTGCCTACCAAATACACACTTAGACCTTGCTCTGGGCTTCTTCATATGCTTAATATTTTTTGTATACTGTTGCAAACACTAAGGTTGCGCATGTGAACATCCTTCTCACATTACAGGCCCACTTCATCTTTCTCACCATAAATACTCTTCAGGACACATTCCTCCAAAGGTGTCATTGGTAATATCCTATAGGCCTCACACACCCACCTTATACCTTTCCATTGTCCTTTACATCACTTGCAATATTGATAACAGTATATGATAGAAGATGGCATCATAAATTTATTTTCTGCCATATTTCTATCCAATTCTCCTAACACTATTAAATAATGAATCTTTTCTCCAGTTCTGAGTTTTCAGTAATTTTAATATTTGCCTCTTTCTTACATTTCCATTCTGTTCCATTTTCCCCTTATCTGATGCTCAATAACAAACAGTTTTAATAATAATTGCTTTATAATATGTTTTAAACTTTGGTAAGCAAGCCATACTACTTTCATGAACTCATTTTTTTCCCCCAAAGTATCCCAAGATATTCTTGCCTGTTTGATTTTCCATATATGCTTTGTAATTTATCCAATTATGTTTTTAAAAATCTAGTAGTTTTTTGGCTGACATTGCCAACAGATTGATAAGTCTTTCGCTACACTTAGCCTAGTCTTCAGACCACAGATAAAATCAATATTAAAATAAAATTTATCAGTTAGTTTTTCTTTTAAAAACAAAACTTTTATACAGATGCTGCTGAAATAAATTGTTTTGTTTGTAAATGGAGGGTTTACTTAGTAAATAAAAATTCAGGCCAAAGAGATTCAGAGTTTCCACATACTTATCTCCATCTTAAAAGGATTTTACAGTGAAAGAAACCCATGACATAGCCTATTTGGCTTTTATATTTCCATTATTTCAATTTAAAATTGCACACACGTAAAACATATGTGAAATGCAAGTCTGGCTTCACACAGCATTAGCCCAACTACTTTTTAAAAAATTTACTTATTCTTAACATAATTTCTTCATTTGAGGATGTGATATATCTATAGTAGCTCAGTTTTACTTTACAATTTTTTTAAATAAGTAAAAGTTATTATATAGATTACCAGCATTATTGTTGGACAATAAATAAAAAGTTCAAGACACTTCAAGATGGAAAGAAATCTTGAGTGATTTAAAAATGGAAAAAGCCATGAGGAACCCAAATCACTTCATTTTTATGAAAGGTCCTTAGGCAGTATAGCCTGCTCTAAAGGGGATCAAACACCTATTGAATGGACATTTGAAACACTGTATTCAAAAGAGATTAAATTCAAAATGATATTACAGATGCTCTGGCATTAGATTAGTCTAAAAACAGCTTAGAATTTGGTTATTTTATAACTCAGACTCTAATTTCCCTAGCACCCAGCTAATACCCTGGTAATAATTTCCAAGACTGGGGAGTCCCCTTTTCAAGTCATTTAGGAACCAATTAAAGCAAGACTTCTCAGTGTCAAACTACAGAGACCTAAATGGCATCCTAGTGGCCCCAACCTGTTAATGTGCCTCCTTAAGTGTACAATTTACCCAAAGGGAACAACTGAGGGATGAGAGCAAATCTGCCTTCCCATATTTTTAGATTTTTCATCTAAGAGCACTTTTTCACATGACTAGTTAACTTTTGATTGCTTCTTCTGAAGACTACCTGTTCATATCCTTTGACAACTTATTAACTGGAGAATTGCTCTTATTTTTTATAAATTTGATTCAGTTCTCTATATATTTGAGAAATGAGGCCTTTATAAGAGAAATTTACTGTATTTTTTTTATATTACCTCATTCCTACCTTTTAGCCAAATGAAGTTTTCCTGATTAAATCTTTTAATCAAGTTGATTTTTGCTAAGATCATGGTTCTAACCCTGCCATTTTTATTTCAACTGAAGCCTATAAGATTCTGTTCCTTTATTTTAATTCTGTGTGTCTTTCTATTTTGAGTGTGTCTCTTATAAACAATACATAATTGAATTCTGGCTTGTAATCCACTCTGCTTTTAGTTCACATTTTATGGGTAAGCTCATCCCACTGACATTCACTGTTATAATTACCAACTATGTGTTTCCCTCGATCCCATTTTCTTCTATCCATTCTTCTCTCTCTCTTTTTATCCTGCCCCTCCTCAAAAGTCTGTGTTGCTTCTAACCTCTGCCCCCCATAATTCACCCTTTCTTTGATCATCTCCCCCATCCCCATCCCCTTTATCTCCTTCTTCTCTATTTGGTAAGATATATTTCTGTATGTAATTGAGTGTGTGCTGGTGTGTATGTATGTGTATTTTTTTCCTTTCTGAACCAATTCCAATACAACTGAGGTTCTAGCACTGTCTGCCTTTACCACTACCCATTTCCTCTTCACTGTAAAAGCTTTTCCTTGTGTGACTCTTTTAGGTGAGAAAATTTTCCCCATTCTGCCTTTCCCTTCCTCCCTCTTCCAGTACATCCCTCTTTTCTCACCCCTTCATAATTTTTGGAGCTCATTCCAACACAATCAACTTACACCCATGCCCTCTGTCTATATAACTGCTTTTAATGCCCTAATACAAAGTTCTTAAGACTTACATGAATCCTCTTCCCATATAGGAATGTAAACATTTTGACCATAGTATTCTGTATGATTTCAGTTTCATGGAGTTTTTTTCATGCTTTTCTTGAGTCGTGTATTTGAATGTTAAATTATCTATTCCACTCTGGCCATTTCATCAGGAATGCTTGAAAAGTCCTCTATTTCATTAGAAGACCACTTTTCCCCATGAAGCATTATACTCAGTTTTGCTGAGGATGTAATTCTTGGTTGTAATCCTAGCTCTTTTGCCTTCCAGAATATCATATTCCAAGCCCTCTACTCCTTAAATGTAGAAGCTGCTAAATCATCTGTGATTCTGACTGGCTCCATGATTTTCGAATGGCTTCTTTCTGGCTGTTTGCAACACTTTCTCCTTGCCTTACATTTCTCATAAAGCTATTAGCTCCCACCTTCCCAATTCTAATTTTTAGGGAATTATTTCTTAAGGGTACTTTTGTACCTGTTTTTTACATCTGGACAATTCTGCTTATGGAGTTCTTTTCTTTAGTGAATTTTTGTACCTCCTTTTCTACTTGGCCTATTCCACTTTTTTAAGAAGTTCATTTCTTCAGTGAATATTTGTGCCTCCTTTACTATCAGGTCAATTGCGAGTTTTTAAGGTGTTATTTTCTTCAGTATTTGTTTGTGCCTCTTTTACTAAGCTACTCGTTCTCTTTTCATGACTTCCTTGCATCACTCTCGTTTCTTTTGCCCATTTTTCTTCTATCACTTTACCTCTTTAACTCTTTCCAGAATTCTTGTTGAGTTTGTGTCCAGTCAGCCTTTTTTTTATCCTGAGGCTTTACTTGTAGCTATTTGTATATTGTCTACTGATTTTATGTCTTGGGTAATTTTGGACTCTGCTCATCTGGGTGTGAGAAGCAGTGTCCCAAGCTTTAGGTTTTTTTGTGCTACTGTTTTCAGAGCTAGTTCTGAGGATTTGCAAATCTGCAGTGCTTCAAAGGCAGTGTAATGAGAGGAGAAGTGTGGTCACTGCTCTCCTGGTGTCTACCCTGGTCTTTACCCAGGAAGGCCCTACGTTCCCTTGCAGCCATAATTATTAGCTCTAGTCTTGGCCCTTGAAACTGTGACCAAGTTCCCTGTTCCCCTGCTGCTACAAGTGCTAGCAATCTTCTTGGCTCTGAAACCAGGGTATCTGCTCCCTTGTGAATGACAAGCACTCCTCTCCATCCTAGAAGTAAGATCCAGAACTTCATATGGGCAAATAGAGCTGCCAATCAGTGCCAACTGGGGCCAGGAACAAGTCCCCTGTAATCTCTTTCTGACCTCCTTCCCGTCTCTGGGTTAAGAGCTCTAGAAGCTGCTGCTATAACTGTTCTTGCCACTGTATGTGTGTGCCCTGGACAGGTCAATATCCCAGTGTCACAGACTTCTCCTGCCAACCTACTAAGTTTTCTTCAGCTGGGAAAATGTCTCACCCTGACCTTTTCTAGGTTCTGCCACTCCAAAACAGGAATTGACATGTTATTTTAAAGTTTGCAGAGGAATGTTGAGAGAGTTCAGCTGAGTTGCTGCCTCTAATCCCCCATAATTGCTCTGTCTCCCAGTATGTTTATTTTCAAAGTAAATGAGATTATCTGCTAAACACTACAAATAAGATGGTTTGGGTGGGAAAGGTTTTTTCTTTATTACTGTTTTGTTTTTTATCCCAATCTTCTACTAAGAATATTAATAAAAAGGAAAAAAATGACCTACTAGCTGCAATATTGTATACCCAGCTTACTGCTACATAGAATACAGATAATCACAATATAACCAGTATTTTGAAACATACTTCAAAAACCTATTCACCTAATGTTTTTGTTTCATTTTCTGACAATAATGTTAAGTTTTTGAGTTACGTTGTCACTGTTAATAGAACTACCTGCCCCTACCTAGAAGGAATCTCAACTTTGTCATAAAATATATCTAAGTTCAAACAAATACACCAAACATTTCATGTGGCTTGATTTGTGACTAAGGAACACCAAGTCATAGCTCTCCACTTTGAAATGATTTGTTGCAGGAATGAGTGAAAAGGAACGGGACTTTCACGTCCACAAGTGATTCTACGCGCATTATAAAACTGTCTGCTTCCCAGCCCTGGTCTCTAAATGAACACTGTTAGCCTATTCATTGAAGTCACTAACATGTATTATGAAAAGCATTTCATTTTTCCCGTAATGCTGAGATAAAACAGATTCAGGAAATTGCTCGCCTTGTTCCAGGGTGTCCTCCCTCCTGTCATTTTTATCTTCACTGACAAGTTATAACTGATATCATCTTCATACTGAGATGGATCCTAGCTGAGATGCGCATCTCTAGAATCCATATAATACAAACTGCATTAAGACAGGACTTAGGGAAACCAGGTTCTCGTTATGACTCCACCACTACTTAATTGTGTTACTTTTATTTTTCAAGACCTCAGTTTCCCTCATTTGCAGAATGAGTGGATCAGACTAGATCATTCCTAACTGCACAAGTAATTTTTTAAAATAAAAAATCTCCCACAAAAGAGCAGATTAAACATAAAAGCCACATACACTCTGTATTTTATACAATTCCCCTTTATGTCTGCAGTGACCACAGTAGAGCAGTTAAAAAAAAAAAAAAAAAAGAGCAGGAGAGGGCACTAACAATCACCTACCTCACAGACCTTTTAAAAACATTAATATAATTATTGGCACTCACCATATATTCTTTGTCCAATGACCTCCCACTGATATAGTATTGGAGGAAATGAACCGTATCTATATTGACATTCTCTTGACAAACCAGACCAGAAGGCATAAAAAAGCTGTAGCAAAATGTAAGACTGGCTCAGAGATTCTCCTTGGAAAAGCAAATAAAAGAGCTGGCAGGGTGGTTAGATTTTTGCAGCCAAAGGTAGGAAGAAACATCATTTCATGGAACATCTGGTTGTCGCACACTGAAGAATCATACAACCTCAAGGTTGGAAAACATCAGAGAGACCAAGTGGTCTAACCCAGATCTGATAAAAGTTTGACTACCAGTAACCTAACCAGTAATCTAGCCTTTATGGAGGGGAAATACATCATACCTCCAAGGAGGTCAATTATAATTTTTGATGGCTCCAACTGAAAAAAACTTATGGATGTGTTACAATTTCCCAAAATAGCCTTCTCCTCATCCCCTCACTGGTAGCCATCCCTTATGACAAATTAAAAAAAGAGGGAGATAAAAACAGCTCAGTACAACTTACCAACAAATCGAAAAAGTCTAACATAGGCAATATTCCACACTCATAGTCTCCCAATTCTGCAAAGAATGGGAGAAGGGATTTTCTTATAACTGTTCTTCTGGATCAACCTTAGCCATTAAAATTTTATAACATTCAGATTAGATTGTTTTGTTTTTCTTCTATTTACACTGTAAATAAAAATAACATGGATAAACAACAAAACTGATCATTTTTTTAAAAATGTCAACATCAGAACCATACTGCTCAAGTTAAAGTGCGCATCTCTCATTTCTATTGTTAACTGATAATCTCATGGGAGAGGGGGATTGGTATTTACTTTGTAAAGGCATTTGTCTGGATATTTGTTGAGAAGAATGTCTGTCAAAACAAAGTATAATAATAAATTTTGTACCCCCAAAACAAACACATAAAAATAAGAAAACTGGGAAAGTGCTGAAAGTATTAAGCACCTAAAAACATCAGAAGAAATGAAACTGTCTCTTAATAGAGAAGAAGTAGCTGGTTATAGATAACTCTCTTCATAATATGCTGTCTGAATACAGTGAAATCACTGACTAGTTGAAACAAATACCAGAATAAATACCAAATTAGAAGGGAAGATGAAGGAAGGAAAAAGACATTACATGTGATTACAACATCTCTAACTCAATCTAGTTAATAAGCTGTTAACTTTAAAAAATGAAAGACCAAAATAAAGAAACAATCATCCCTTTCTTAGGAAGTATTATTGAGGGGGAAAAGCCACAAAGAAGCCAAAAGTCCCCCAAAATTGCCTCAAGTCAGAGACAATAGCCTTGAAAAGTAGGGAAACAGCAGCCAAAAAGCAATGACTTCCATTTAGGATGTGAGCTCATGGGTAAAATATTATAGATGAAATTAACAAATGATCGTGAGCAGCTTTACCTCACAAAACAGAAAAATGCAAATGACAAGCCCACCAAAAACTTGGTTTGAGATCTATCACCCAGGTCACAGGACTGAGATCTTGGAAGACATCTCAAGAGATCATCTAATGCAACTGCTTAACTTTACAAATGATCAAACGGAGACTTAGACTTCCACTGCCCAAGTGATAGACAAGCAGGAAGTAGCAGAAGCAGGGTTCAGACTCTAGCCCTTGCATTCCAAATCACTGGACTTCATGATACCCATTGCCAATGATCTCTCAATAGCCAAATCCAATGTCCTTTTCTCATTTCCATTTGACAGGGGTTCACCACCTTTTCCTCATGAATATTCTCTCCCCTCTGCTTTTGTGATAGTGCTCTCCCTCAGTCTTTGCCCATCTTCCTGACCACTCTTTCATGGTCTTCTTTACTGGCTCTTCAGTAAAACATAATCTTTAACTGTGGGTATACTTCACAGTTCTGTCCTGGGACTTCGTTTCTCTTTTTATGCCCTCTTCCTCATTAGCCCCCATGAATTTAATTATCATCTGTGCAGACTGGTGGTGTTGTGTTGTTGTAGTTGTATCCAACTTTTTGTGATCACATTTTGGGGTTTTCTTGGCCGGGGACTGGAATAGTTTGCCATTTCCTTCTTCAGCCCATTTTAAAGATGAGGAACCAGGCCAAACGGTGCTAGGTGACTCACCCAGGGTCACACACCTGAGGCCAGACTTGAAGTTATGAATGAGTCTTCCTGATTCCAAGCCCAGTGCTCTACCCACTGTACCATCTAGCTTCCCTTCTGTGCAGATTATTCCAATTCTTGTATGTCCAGCCCCATAGTCTCTTTTCTGATTTTTAATCCTTCATGATCATTTGCCTAGTGGACATCTTCAACTGGATATCTCCTAGAAGGTCATTATGTCCAGCTGCAGAACTCATCATTTCCCACAATCACTCTGGGTTTTTAACTCCCATACTTCTGTCAAGGGCATCATCATCACCCTTCTTTTCCACCATGGTTCACAGACTGGAATGGTAATCACTAACTTGACTCTCCCTCCCCCCACCTCTCTAATCAGTTGACAAGTCTTGTCAATTCTAATTCTTCAACAGGCCCCCTCTACTAAGAACATAAACTCTGTGAGGTAGGCTTTTACTCTCTCCGCATTCCCAGCACTTAGCACGTGGTCAACATCTAACAGATGCTTATCCAGTAATTTCTCCCGTCTGTCCCCTTCTCTCCACTCACACCACAGCTGCCCTGGTTCTAGTCCTCACAAACTCTTGTCTAGACGACCACAATACCCCTCCAGTCTCCCTCCACTACCGATCTAATCCCTCTTCCACAGAGCTGCCAATGGGATGGTCCTAAAGCACAAGTCAGACTGAGTTATAGCCCTGTTCAAAAAGCTTTGGTGGCTCCCTAAGGCAGTCTCGAAGACAGAACAAACACCTCCGCTGAGCGTTCAAAGCCCTTCACCGTCTGGCTCCAGCCTGGCTTTCCAGGATGATCACACATTATTCTCCATCATGCATTCTAAGTTCCCACCTAAGCTGTCCTATTTTTTTGTTCCTCATAAACAGCATTCCATCTCTCATTTCTCTGCCCTTGATTTGATTGTCCCCTCCATGTATGGAGCTCACTCTTCATCTCTCCCTCTTTAGGGGATCAACAAGCATCTGAGGTTTAGCTCAAATCATGAAAGGATCATAGAGCTGAGAAGGGTCTTTGGAATCCTAGAGGCCACCTCTGGCTTGCCCAAGGTTACTATACAGGTGGAAAACGGGAATGAGATTTGTTCAGACTTCCAATCCAGTCTTCTCCACTGCATGTGTTTCCTCCTGAGATGCGAAATTTCCTCATGAGGAGTTTCCTGCATTGATGAAATCATGAGTTCTTTAAAGAAAAAATAAACCCATTACAAGCCCATTGGCAATCTTTTTCTTCATTGCTACAGCTGAGCTATACCATGCTTTCATGTCATTCATATGAACTTAATTATATAGGTTAAATAAGCTTGGTTATATAGCTCTAGCGAGGCTAAGACCCAGAGGGAGGCACAGAAATGTAGAGACTCAAAAAGATCCTACATATGATGCAAGGCAGCCTGCTAGGGGAAGTCCACAGCCCACATTTCTCACCCCCAACCATGTGTCCTGGTGACACCTGCAGCTTAGGTGACCCACAGGAAGGGTGAGGCAGGTGTTCAGAGCCAGTCCAAAACGTTACCCTCCTCACACACCAATCCCAACCCCATACCTACACTGGGTCTCCATGGTGAACAATTTCTACTAATTTAGGAAAACGTGGTGAAAGGAAGTCTGTAAGTTGGATCCTAGCCTCAGGCTAGGCAGACTGCTCCCTGACAACTCCCTCTACCCAACAAGGATAGAATATGTTTGATGGGGAGGAGGATGCTACAATCATGTCCTGAACCATATGGACATTTTTCATGATTCAGGGGGCTTCCTAAAGCACAAGCCTAACTTCCTGCTGGAGAATCTTCAGTGGCTCCATTATCCTTTAAACTCTGGACTAACCTTTCCACACTTATTTCACATGACTCTCCTTTGCACACTCTACTTTTCAGCCAGACTACCCTGGCTGAAGCCGCAGCCCCTCAATCTTCCAACCCCTACCTCTTTGCCTCTGTAGACTGTCCTCAATCCCGGCAAGGCAGCCCCCCTCCTCACCTTTGCCTCTTACAAACTAGTTTCCTTTACCACTCAGTTGGCATGTTACCTCTGGGAAGACCTGTCCGGCCCTCCTATTTAGTGTTCTTTTCCTCTTCCAACTGTCATGCATAACACTTCTCTGCGTCCCCATCATACTCTCCCAGTAAAGCAGATGCTCCCTGGAGCAGAAGTACATTTTTATTCTGCCTCTGGATCCTCAGTGCCCAGGACAATGGAATAAGTTATAAATGCCTGTTGAATTACACTGGTTTGGACTGAGTCAGTAAACTATAACACCACTTTAAAGGCTTCCCTCACATCATGTGGTTTGCAAGCATGTGTTAAAAATATAAGATTCAATGACAGGTGTGACCACAGAGACAGCTCTGCTTAAAGAAGTCACTTGAGTATTAACAACAACAAGGCATAACATAGAAAATGAAAGACTTCACTATCAGTGGCATGGAAGACTTTCTACTTCTAATCCAGGGAGAAGATGTGGGGAAAGTTCTCCAAATGTTCCTATTTTCACTGTACAAATCATAAAAATATCTAAAATACAACAAAGTCTCCTTAGTGATGTTAATAATATAAAAATAATTTAACTAGACACACGAAAAAAAGAGGGAAAATACATTAAATCCACATTTGATGATGTCCCTACTGAGGTAGTCACATGTTCATAGATACATAGGTATACACACACATATGTCACATGCACATAAATATGTGAGAGACGAGAGAGGAAGAAAGGAGGGAGGAAAGAGGAAGTGAGAGAGGGAGAGAGAGAAGAGATGGAGGAATACTTGGATACATGCTGCAGAGAAAAAACAGGACCCAGAATTGAATATGGGAAACAGGACAGATCAACTTTCCGAAACTTTTCAGTGTTTTAAATAGTCCTAATTGTTCATTGCTATAAAAGACTTTTTAATACCAATGGTATCAAGTCAATCAATAAGTACTGATTAAGCCCTGCCTATGTAACAGGCACTGCACAAGGCCCTGGGGTCACAAGTACAATCCCTATTCTCAGTGAGCTTACATTCTAATGACAGAGACCACAAGTGCATTTGTAAATAAATACAAAGCTAATAAATACAAGGTAGTTAAATGTGGGGTGGTTTGGGAAGGAGAGCACTAGCAATTAGTGGAATCAGAAACAGCTTCATGAAGAAGATGACATATGAGCTGCATCCTAAAGGAAGCGAGTCCAAGAGGTGACGACAGATAGTGGACTCCAGGTATGGGGGTCAGCCCGTGATGTTCTGCCATTTACCACTTCCAGAACTGTGGACAAGCCAGTTGTCCTTTCTGGACCTCTCTCTCCTCATGGATAAACTGAAGGCATTACACTAGATGACCTATGAGATCCTTGCATCTCTAAAGATATGTTCTCCTAGGACAACATATCATAGGAACCCAAACTAAAGATTCTCCAAAGAAAACCAGAAAGATGGATGAGTGACAGAGTGCAGCAATGATGACTTGTATATGGCAAACAGCATATAGGAAGTCATCATCAAAGACCTATATTACAAGAAAGGGAGGTGAGCTGGTCACAAGAGACGTGGTAGACAGCCCAACGGCTACACTGGTAATTTCAACCAAGTCCTCAGTGTAGCAAACATCTTTTACACTCAAACTGATGCACTATTCCACTCAACCACTCAACAGAACAGATTTTCCAAACATTTTCATCCCATCTCAGAAGTCCTATGGGTCCGCTACATCACCCTCTCAGCTAAAAATGTTACTTCATTATTTCACTGAAACAGAATTCCCTTCTTCTCCCCACCTTGTGCACTTCATATCACTCTCTTCTCAGCTTTCTTTCCTAACTCTCGATAGTCGGGCTTCTGACATCATCACTAAACTGAAATTGCTCTCTCCAAAGTTGTCCATGATCTCTTAATTGCTAAATCTAATGACCTTTTCTGAATCCTCCTCCTTCTTGACCTCTCTGCCACCTCTAACACCATCAGCTGCCCTCTTCTCCTTGAAACTACCTTCTTTTGGGGCTGACATGACACTGCCTTCTCCTGATTCTCCTCCTATCTGAACACTCCTCAGTTATCTTTGCTGGATGTTTACGCATGACATGTTCAATAACTATGGCCCCCATGTCCTAGATCCTTTTCTCTTCTTCTCTTTTTCTCTTTCTTTTTATGCTATTTTGCTTGAAAATCTCATCAGTTTCTATTGATTCAATTATTATTTCTAGGCAGATGATTCACAGATCTATTTATCCAGCCCTAACCTCTCTCTGCTGACCTCCAACTGCCTATTACTGGAGATCTCAAATTGGATATCCAGCAAACATTTTAAACTCAACATATCCAAAATGGAATTATATCTTTCTCCCAAGGCCTCCCCACTTGCTAATTTTCCTCTTATTATCAAGAACACCATTATCCTCTCAGTCAGATACCCAGGCTTGCAGGCTAGGTATCATCATCAACTCCTCACCCTCCCTCATTCCCCATGTCCAGTAAGTGGCCCAGCCCTTTCATCCTTGTAATCTTTGTCTCCCTTCTCTCCACTGACAGCGCCCCCATGTAGTAAGGACACTCCATGTCAACCACTGCAGTATCCTGCTGGTGGGGCTCTCTGCTTCAAGGCTTTCCCCACTGCAGTCATCCTCCACTCGGCTGTCAAAATGATCTTCCCAAGAAGGTACTGACCATATTCAATAAGCTACAGTGGTTCCCTATTACTTCACAGATCAAACAGAACATCTTCTGTTTGGAGTTCGCATCCATTCTTAATGCTGCCCAGTCTTCCTCCCTTCCACACGCTCTACGGTTCCGACACTAGCCTCTTTGCTGTTCCTTGTACATGGTACATTACCTCGCTATTGTGCATTTTCTCTGCATGTCAGCTAAATCTCACATTCTGCAAGAAATCTTGCTCGCGTTCTCCTCCTCAATCTTACCGCTCTCCCTCTGAGACTGCCCCCAAGTCATCTTGTACATAGCTAACCTGTTCAAAGCTGTCTGCATGTTGTTTCCCGTATCACACTGTGAACACCTTGAGATGAAGGGCTGTTTTTGACTCTCTTTGCATCCCGAGGGCTTAGCACAGTGCCTGGTACATAGTTAGCACTTAATAGTGATATATGACTTCTATAACTGAGTCATACAATACTAATATGACAATAATGACAGGAAGGATACTGCGGTTAAAAAAGATGTCCCCTTCTCTCAGAGAAGACTGAGTTCCGTGAAAGGAGTTTCCCAAAAGCAATCTGTTGCTTCTCTGCAGTATCTGCCCAGGCTATATGTCCTGATGGGCCAGTTCCACAGGTAGCTGATCCAGCTGCATATCAAAGTCTGGACCACACACTCCCTTCCATCACTTGGTTTTTCCTTATGGGGATACCTAGGCCCAACTGTCCCTCCCATTCTCCCATCTTGCCTCTACTTCTACGATCCCCACATTTCCTCCAAAACTCTGCTCTAGGGGTACCTTCTACACAAAGCTCTTTCTGATTGCCGCCCCCAGCTGCCAATGAACTCCCTCCCCCTGCAAAAAAACGAACCAACAAAAAACAGCTTACCTTGTCTTAACTGGTATAGATTATACATAATCTTATTTTTATTTCCATGTTATCTCCCTAATAGGATCTAAGCTCCTTGAGGACAGCATCTCACACAGTCCCTACAAAATGGGCACTTCAGAAATATTTAATGCAAAGTTAAATAACTTGTTCAAAGTCACACAATCTTGCACATTTTGGAGGAAGGCTTCAAGCTCAGACACCTCTCAACTACAAATCTAGCAGTCTTTTCTCACTCCTTCCAGTGTCCCTATGGAGCAAGAGACCTGGTTCAGTGTACTAAGGGAACTAGCTCAAGCCATTCGTCTTGATTTCAAGTCCCCTCTCTGAGGAACTGCTACAGCACTGGAAACACTGGCATTATATTCATTCATGGCTCTCCAGCATGTGCCACTTGGGCAGACAATGACAAGGTACACCTGGTTCCTAAAGGTGGGGAGGGGACTGCTATTGAAAGAGGAAAAAAGGGGTGACAAGAGAAGGCAGAAGTCCAAAAACGGACAACTTCTGAGTCATCAGAGTTTTGAATACCGGGGTCCTGCTTGTCTTCACAGACAGTCCTTCCAGTCCTGCTAAGCCCTATGCAACTCAGCAGGAATAATGCTAACAGGTCTTCTGATATTCTTTCCTTTCACTGCTCTCCCTCTTTCCACTTTACCCAGAAAAGAGGGAAATTTCAGGGCTAGGCTAATATACCAATATAATTTTTCCAAAAATGCCCTAAGAAGTTTGGAAATTCCCATGAGCAGTTAGGGCATCACACTTCTCCTTCAACTCTTAAAATTTATAAATCCTGAAAAACTAAGCCAGTAACAAAGAGCACCTACATTAAGTCTGAGACATCATTTGGCTGCTTGCATCCTTTTCTCTCCTGCACCTTCCATCACTCTGACGCAAGCCAGACACCATCTCATTACAATGCCTTTCATTTACCAGAGACAATAAAGGCAGACTATACAAATCTGACTCTTAATTAAATAAGCTCTATGCAATAAAGGTCCCATTTCAGTTCCCAGATCTCCTCTCCCACCCAGATAGGTTGGCTCAGTTTCCTGAAATGGTATAAGACTTACTATGGAATTTGGAGGCTTCTGGGTCATCCATGCTAATAGCAATTAATTTCCAATCGGTCTCATTCTCATCGATAAGGCCCAAAATTCCAAGAATCTTCACCGGTATAATCTCGCCACGAGCACGAACCTTCAAAGAAGAATTTCAGTATTAGACAGCTGTTGGAAGAGTCTACACAGCAATCTGGGGCTATTTAATCTTTTTTAAACTATAGCTGAGACTTCACCCAAGCAGAGAATTGCAAGTGAGGAACTTCTACTAACGTGTAGATCAGTGCCTTTTCTAAAAACATCAGGTCTTAGGGAGCTGCCTGAGCCACTAAGTAGTCAGGTCACCTGCCCAAGGTCACCTGGTCAACGTATCAGAGGCAAGACTTGAACCTACGTCTTCGTGACCCTGAGGCCAGTTCTTTATCTACTATGCCAGGCTACTGTCTCCCTGAGCCACAAAAAAAGATTTTTTTAAAAGACTTTAGACAGGGCAGTGGTAAAAAGCTATATGAATGCAAAACAAACCAAAAAAGGGTGCCTCGCAATACCCTTCAGAGAATCAAGTACCTTGGGGACTTATCAATGGGTCAAGACATTTATTAAAATGTTGAACTTGCCTTGTTACCAAAACAATGTGAGGTCATCTTAGTGCATTAACATCAAATACTTGATATTTGAATTTTGGAGGTTGGATCATGTGTCTTTGTAGTTAAAGAAAAAGTCAGCAAATCAATGCCCACCGGTCCTTCCCAGATTTTATTTTGTGGGTTTCATGCCCTGCATATTCACATTCCTAAGAGACCCAGTTTAGACAATGAACCTTAATAGAATGTTTATCTCTCTTGGTTTTCCTCATGTCGAGTTAAATAGATTTTGGTTTAAACTTCTTACTGAACCCATGCAGTTTTCTCAAATATTACAAAGCCTTTAACAATGACCCCAACAGGTCTAAGTTGTAACTGCAGAAATCCTTTCCCTGGTCTTGCAGAGATAAAGTCAGCCAGAAACCCAATTCAACAAAGCAATAGCTCAAATCTTAGCCCTGGCAACTCAGATCATATGTGCAACTGGAAGAGACCAAAGAAGTCATCTAGTCCATCCCCTCCCTCTCCGCTTCATTTTAAAGATGAGGAACTGGGAAACAGAGGTGAAACAATTTGTCACAAAGCTAATCAGTAGGGGAAAAAGTTCGGAACTGGGTCTCCTAATTCCCAGATTAATATTCTCTGTAGTTTAATTTTGCTGCAACCAACTGGAAGACCTAACTTTAATGCTTTGGATATTCTGTAGCTCTGTAAAATACTAACTCAATACCCTTCCTAAAACATGTTACCCAGAATTGAAGGTAATGCTTCAAATGTGATCTAACTAGAGCAGAGCATCACCGTCTTCTCCCTAGACAGGTGTCTCTCCCAAGTGGAATATGCACAAGAGGTGGTGAAAAAGAGTATCTGATGATGGTGGCAATTGGGGGCACTGACACAGTTAGGCTGGGGGTAGAGAAAACATCTGTCACCAAGCCTCAAGAGGAAAGAACTGTGAGGAGGATTTGTGCTCTTAATGACCGTCTGCTGGCTTTTGTAGGTCTAGCCACAGATACAAGAATTGTAATGACCTAAGCTCCTGAGGACACATTTTGGAGTGCCACCGTGGCACCCTCCTCCACCCAAAGATTCATAATGCCTCTTCTTCCGACTGGTGAGTTGCTTCCAGAACATCCCTTTCCCAACTTCCTCCCCCATCTCCATTTCACCACCCCCTTTCAGTTTCCTTTAACCTGTTTTATTCTCCCACTAGACTGGAAGGTCCTTGAGCGCAGGTACTGCCTTTTTATTTATATCTGTATTCCTGGTGCTTGGCACGGTGCCCGCACATAGTAAGTGCTTAATAAATGCCTGTAGCTTTTTTAGCTGCCACATCATGCTTGTCTCCTACTGTTGATTGTACTCCTGATCTTTTCAGAACTGCTACCTGGCCAAGTTGTCCTTTCAAAACTAAGTCTAAAACGGTTTACTTTCATTCCTATTAAACTGCATCTTATTTGTTCTGGCCCATTGTTCTAACCTGGTAAGGACTTGCTAGATCCCAACTCTGCCATCCAACATGTCCACTATTCCTGCAATCACTATGACATCATGGGGTCTTATCCTCCATCCTACTCACCCGAGCCCTCCACTAAAGATTAAATAGCATACCATGACACACAACCACACAGACACAAGCAAATAGAAACACCCAAAACAGCTGACTAGAACTTAACAAAGATCAACCAAAATAAGGAGTAAAACACAGAAGAAAAGATTGTCAGTGAAACTTGAAATAATGAGGATAGCTAACATTTATTATTATCTTGAAAGTCTGCAAAGCATCTTACATGTTCTTACTTTATCCTCAAGATGGCTATGAAATGTAGAGGCTTTTATTTTACTCATTTTACAAACGTTATGTCGCTTGCCCAGGGTCATCCAAACAAAGTATAAGAAAGGAGGATTAAACAAAGGACTTCTTAACTGCAGAATCAGTAAATCAGCGAACATCCCAGACATAAGGGATATAAAATGAAATCCTAGAAGCTGTTCACAGAGATGTTGTTTGCTGACATTTGAAGAAATTAAACAAGAACTGAAAATCCTAAGGAAATCACAAGATAAAAAGACTGTGAAGAAGGTAGAAGATCATATAAGAAAATTAAGTAAGAATTAAGTAAAAATTAAGTAAGGAATTAAGAAAATACAAATTTTAACAACTTGAAAATCTACAAAAGCAATGAAAGGCAGACTTAATATAAAGGACAATGGAATTAGGAACAGTGCAAAGCACTGGAACTGTTTTCCAGATCTCCCTTCTCTCCCACTCTCCACAATCACTGAATTATCCCAGTTTTTGGGAAAGACATTTTATAAGGCTACAATCAAGGAATTCCTGACATCCTAGATAAACTAGAAAAAAAAATTCTGGCTACTCTATTTCAGAAAAATCAAACTGGGCAAAACTGATTTTAAGAAACAGAGAAAAATAAGGGGGTGCTTTCATGAGGCTATCAATTAAGGGGCAAAGACAAAGTCAAATGTAACTTCTGCTTCAAATATTTATCTTGCAGAGACTATGGAGACTGTTCTTGTCTTAAAGAGCCAGATAAAAGCTGACTTAGAAAGTTACAAGGGGTTGGCAGTTAATGAATGGCTTCATATCAAACTCAAAGTTAAGTGTAATTATGAATTATAATTATTAATGCAGAAGAGAGAAACTGTACTTAGAATGCTACTGTTATATTTGGATTAATAACAGAAAAACAAAAAAATGCAGAAACCCTTTCAGGAGGATGACTTAAGACAAGGTAAACTCATGATAAAACTAAATGCAAATGGGCCACGCTCCCCAACAGAATGCAAAAGAATTATATAATGAATTGTAAAGAAGACTCCAAAAATATGCTATTAGATACATTAATTCAAAAAGATCTAAATTAACTGATAATGCAAGGGTAGTCAAAGATGTGTAATGCTATAGTAAAATTACAAAAAGTAGGAGGGTCTTTAATGATGTAGGACAAAAACTGAACACCAGAAAGTACTGAGAGACAAAGGAAGTCATTATATTGTGCTCTGTAAAATGAAGAGTATGTCGATCTTAAATATTTATCTGATAATTACATAACAAAATTCAAAAAAGGAAAACTTAGAGGCCTTCGAGGGAGCTTCAAAATTAACAAGCTCAACTCATTTTACAGTTGTTGGTATAACTGCAACTTGATCATAATGAGTATTTTAAAATACATTGCTACAAAATCTCTTGGCAAATATTTTGTTTGATACTTTTATATTAATATTAACAAATCATTGTCTCATAGTTTGATCTCTCTCCTTTAGCTCTTCTAGGTTTGGATTTACGCATGATATCTATCTTATAGAGGGAATTAAGAGACATTCTGTTTCCATTTTTGTAAAGAGGTTACATAATATAGGGTTAATTGCTCTTAAAATTCATTTATAAATCTACCTAGATCTGTTTTACTTTCTCTTCGAGGAGAACATTTATGATTTTCTTAATTTTTCTTTTTGAGATTTGATTGTTCAGATTCTCCACTACTTTGTTAATCTGGGTATTTTATATTTATATTTTTGTAACTCTTCATCAACACTGTTTAAGTTGGTTTTTTTTTGTTAGTCTATAATAGGATATAGTGACATAAACTACTGAGGGAAAGGCTCTCTCTATGCTATAAGAATTTCTGGGAAAGCTGGAAAGATATTTGGTAAAAATTTGATCAACATCTTATGCCATGTGCCAAAATAATACTCAAGTAGAAAACAATTTTAACATAAGGACCTCAGTGAAAGTAAGTAAGGATGAGAATAAATGGTGATTTCTTTGATAATTGTGGTTTGGGGGAATATTCATAAATGGAGAAAGGGGTGAACCCGCATATATATGCATATATATTTATTAAATTTTTATTATCTAACACTTAAGAGCTTTTGCACAAATAAAGACACTGTAATTAGAATAAGAAAAGAAGTAGCTGACTCAGAAAAACACCACCAACCTTTATGCCAAATTATCTCTGATAAAGGTCAAATATTCAAGTCAACACACATTTATGAGGCTCCTATTATGACAAAGGCATGCTGGGCCACAAGGACCAAATGTAACCAGTCCCTATCCTCAAAAAGGCTTACATTTTAATGGAAGGATACAAAATGTAGACAATTTACTAACTATATATAAAGCAAAAGGAAGTAGTTTCAAGGAGTAAATAGAGTTAATTACAAGAGGAGATCAAGAAATAGCTAATGAAAAGGGAAGTATCTGAAATGTGCTTTGAAAGAAACTTGAGATTCTCAAAGGCGGAGGTGAGAGGGGGGCACATTTCAGACCTGAAGTATAATTTGTGAAAAAGTACAAATGCAAAAAACAAAATATCATGGACAGACAGTAACTAGCAGACCAGTGGAACTGCAAGATAGACTGTACAAAGGTAAGTGACAGGAAATAAGACTGGAATGGTAGATTGAAGGCATGTTGTATAGGAAAATTTAAATGCTAGGCTAACATTTTTTTTTAATCCAAAAGGCAGTCAGAGTTTTTAAAGATTTAAAGGGAATAATCTAAGATTTTTTTAGTATGGACTGACATGGCCAAATCTGTATTTAGGGAACATCAATTTGCAGATATATAGAGAATTAATTGGGCAGCTAGATGGCACAGTGGATTAAGTGTCAGGCCTGGAGTTAAAAAGACTCATCTTCCTGAGTTCAAATCAGACTTTAGACACTTACTAGTTATGTGACCCTAGGCATCACTTACCCCCATTTGTCTTAGTTTTCTCACCTGTAAAACGATATGGAGAAGGGTCTGGCAAAGCACCCTACTATCATTGCTCAGAAAACTCCAAATGTGGTCACAAAGAGTTGGTCATGACTGAAAAATAACTGAACAAGAGAATGAACAAAACAGAAAAGAGCTTCAGTGCAGGCAGACCAAAAGTGTGGAAGGCTGAAGGGTTAGAAGCTACAGAAGTGACGAGAGGATATATACAAGAGATGCCATGGCCACAGAACTGACAAGATTTGGCAATGAACAGATATGCAGACTGGGGGAGGGAGAAAATTGCAGCAAAATGTCAAGGTTGTCAACCTGTGTAAAGGGAAAGACAACGGTGATCTACAGACAGAAATGAGGTGATTTAGAAGGACATGTTTTGGGGAAAATAAAATGAGTTCCTTTTAGCATATGTGGAGTTTGAGATGTATTATGGGACATCTAATTAGAGATGTCCAACAGGATAGAGCAAATGAAGAATGAATGAATGAGGATGAGAGCACATTCCAGTGACAAGACTCTTTAACTTCAATGATAGCATAGCTACTTTGAGCAACAGGAAAAAGATGTCAAGGAGGAAAAAGAATAGGAGCATTCTATCCTGGACCATGCTAGCTCAATTCACCAGGCCACATCAATTTCCAGTGGTGCCATATTTTCCAAGGTACACTCTTTAAACTCAATTCAACATATATGATGGATGGTCATCATACATAATAACACATGATCAATATAACTGAGGTAAGCAAAATAAGGGGACAAAAATGGAGTCGAAGAGGGAAAACTCAGGAGGAAGCTGGTGCTTCAGTTGCACTTTTTTTCCTTCTGCAGTTCATTTTATTTTTTTGTAAATATTATTTTGTTTTTTCCAATTTTATGTAAAGATAGTTTTCAGTATTCATTCTTTGTAAAATAAAATTTTCTCCCTCCAGCCACTCCTCAATATGGCATGGGTATACAAGATATAGGGTATACATATGCAATCATGTTAAACATATTTCACATTAGGCTATGAAAGAAAAATCAGGACAAAAGGGGAAAAGAAACCAAAAAACTGAAAATTGTATGCTTTGATCTGCATGCACACTCCATGGTTCCTTCTCTGGATAAGGATAGCATTTTCCATCATGAATCTTTGGAAATTGTCTTGGATCGTTGTATAACTGAGAAAAGCTAAGTCTATCACAGATGGTCATAGCACAATGTGGCTGGTACTGTGTACAGTCTTCTCCTGGTTCTGCTCACTTCACTCATCATCAGTTCATGTAAGTACTTTCAGGCTTTTGCTTCAGGTTTGTACTTTAAAGGATGGTAGGAATTCAACAAGTAAAAACAGAGAGGGAAACAATCTAAGCATATAAATCAGCATGAGCAAAGGCACTTAGTTATTTACACATAAACCCAGAAGTAAGTAATTTGCCAGCAGAGCTGGAAACAACTAGAACTACATTCCTGGGTTTCCAAAGTAAGAGTATGAGATAAAGCATGAGGATTCAAAGATGGGGAGAAGAAAAGAAGGAAGGAAGAAGAAAAAATTCTAAACAAGATGAGAAGAAAATATGACATGCTTACTACTGTCTTTGCCTGCCATTGTCTCTGTTTCTACTGTTATGATAAGCTAGCTATTCCAGGGAGAACAAATTCTCAGAAGGATATAATTCAACCCCATACTCTGAGCTGCATAACTTCAAGGAACAACAATTCTTACAAAATTAATAGTAATCAAGCATGTAATTAACATATACAAGCACATATTAAGCACCTAGTATGTGTTAGGCACTCTGCTAGGTGCTGGGGATACAAAAACAAAAACATGAAAAGTGTCCCTGCCTTCATGGAGTTTCCAGCCTAGCCAAGAAAGCCAATATTCATATATAATATTAAAAGAGAGGGGTCTCAAACAGCCCAACCTCAACTAATATACTTAACAAGATGCTTTATGGTCTGATACCTTCAGCAGGGGAAAACACCTCTGAGTTAGAGAATCAAGCAATCACTCAAAGGCATTAACTAGATCTGAATCATTTACTTAATTCAGCTGAAAGTGAAATACTTTGAATCACTGGATGACATCACATGACAAAAGATAGCAGGAGTAGCTGATAGCACCAAACAGACATTTGGGTCTACGTATACCACTGAAGAGGATTCCAGAAAAATTCTAGCAGCTGCTTAGAAATGTAGTCTTCCGGGTCCTTGTACCTATGACCAGAAGCAGCAAAGAGAGAAGCAGGGAGGAAGCCCAGAGTGAATTTCACACTCTTCCTCCAGACCCCTCTCCACTGACACTAGAGAGCTTGGATGAATGAGGAAACTTTCAGCTAGGATCTGAGAGAGGACAAGGAAGGCAGCTTTTAAGAATGTGACCTGTTCAGGATGGAGAAAAGCATAGCTTCAAGATTTTATAAGGGTTCTTCTGACCCACAGAGTTAAAAACACCTCTGGAAAACTTTATGAGGACTTCACAAAAGGAGAAAAGGACTTGGAATAATCAGGATCTGTGAATTTAAAATCCACTTTCCCCTGGACACTATATATCACTGTGAGATAGCCTGTCCCAAACTTTTGGGGGCAATGTTCAACTTACTCTAATTGTTCCTACTATACTTCCTTAATAAAGAGCAAAAGTCAATGAACTCTATCTGCACAACTGATAATCAATAAAGAGTATACCAGTGGGGGTTCATGAGCAACAGTACTAAAAAACACTCCCCTCCCCAAGGGTTGACCCTTGGGACCCAGAGGGGTGGGGTTAGCAGCTACTTCCCCACCTGGGTCCTGATTTACCAGGGCCAGAGGGATGAAAGAATATGCTACTTAAGCATATTCGAAGTGGTTACACTGTGATGGGGAGGGGAGCACACATCTGTGGAGAGGGGTGATCTGGAAACGTCTCAAGTACAGAGTAATATTTGTCCAGTCTGAAATGAAACAGAGGATTTTTTTAAACTTGGAAGTCAAAACATTTCCTGAAAAGCAGAATTATAGTCCATGATTATTTTTGTTTGACACCAAGGAAAACTGACAGTTTAAGTAGTTTTCAAACTGGTACAAAAATCAAAGGGACTGAGCTATTTATAGGCTCTGAAATTTAAGATCTATACCAGCACTAGACATTGACTAGACCAAAATAGAATTATACACATCATTTTAGACTCCAAAGAATTTCTGTAGTATGGGGAGGAAAGGATTTGAAATATTTTTAACTGAGGCATCAACTACATTTAATTCTGATTTGAGACACCTAATTTTAGGTCCAAAATGCTTAGCTACAAGAAGGAAAGACCTCTTTTAATTATGTAAAATAAATCCTGATAAAAGGATCATTTTCTAGCACTTTAACATAGAGGATAAGGTATGACCCCAAAAGACTGGGAAGATTTTTAATGAATACACAAAACAGCTTTCATCAAATGTTCAACATTTTTAAGAGAATTCCAAAAAAGGCATGATATTCTTTGTGCCACAAAAATTATTGAGCAAGTTTACATACATGGATTCTGTATATCTTTTTTTTAAAAAGATTCCAGCTAATCATAAAATTTTCTACAAGTTGACATTTAAATGTATGTGGCATTTGTATGTGAATTTCCTAACAATTCATTCAAAATAAAAGTCTATAAACAATTTAAAAATACAAGTGTGAAAGATAAAATGTAAATTATACTTTTAAAAGATTCCTTTTGGGAAATTAAATTAAAAATTAAAATTTAACTTCAAACACACAATCAAAAAACTAAATTCTTTCACTATATTCAGTATATTTGCAAAATATTACTGAATAGCATGAAATATTGTTATAATAATATAAAAATAAATTGTACATAGCATGCGCACAAAATCAAATTTTTATAAGATGGGTCCAACCACATTAATACACTACATAGAATCTCACTGCAAAGGAAACTGAAAAGTTATCTAGTACAAACCGAATGTTAAAAATGTACAGAGCAAAACACGGATCTCTGAGGCACTCCATAGGGATGGACGACAGTTTTGGTACAGTCATTCGGTCATAACTATAAGCACAAAAGTAGAAATCATTAAAATCAAAGATATAAAAAAATATTTAAAAAAAAAAAGCTACACAGCCAGTGAATCAAACTAAGCTGGATTTTTAAGAGAATAAAGTGGGGGAAAAAATCACTAATTTAATCAAGACAACAAGAAAAAACCAAATTATCCAGACAAAAATGAAAATGAGGAAATCATAACACATAGCTGAAGAAATAAAGAAAATGATTAGAAGCCACTAAATGCAGTTAAATGATAACATAGCTGAAAACTTAAATAAACATTTACAAAAATATAAAACATCTAAATGAACAACACAAAATACAGAGCCTATGCAGCCCAATCTCAGAAAGAGAAAATGAACATGTCATAAATGAACTCCCAAAGAAAAAAGCCAACATCCAAATGAATTGTGAATGAATTATCTCAGATATTTAAAGAATAAACAATTCCTATGCTATTATATGAACTGTTCACAAAAAGAGAGAAAGACAGTACTTCATGAGTTTCTTATGAAACAAATATGGCCAGTGAGGAGCACAGCCCAACCCAGCATGAGGAGCTCAACGAGGCAGGGGCAGGACCTGGAACAGGCTTCAGGGAGCCACCAGCAGCACCAATTCTCAGACTGTTCAACCAACAAATGCCACAGACAGCGTCAAAAGTCAGTGGAAGGGCTCCTTCACCCAGGAGAGGGGGGCACAGTCTGGATCGCCTGCAGGAGCCACTGCAGGGGCAGCATCCATTTTTGGAGCCCTCCACCTAATGCCCCTGAGGGAACTGAGCGACTGATTTGAATCTCAGCCCTGAGCTCCACCCTGAGGTGAGGAGGAGCACTGGTGTGGTGGAGCAGGAAGCTGTTGTGGTGAGGGAATTCTAATTGCAGATTCTGGGCAGAAAAATTTCTGGTTGCTTCTAGACCAGTATGCAGGCCAAGAGAGGAGTATACTCTTAATTGTGCTACCGTGGAGGAACTGAGAACTTACAGATCCCCAGAGTATACCCTCCTCTTGAAAAAGGACTCAAAAGTCAAGTAAGTGGCTGGAAAATGCCCCAAAAAGTGAGAAGAAATAAGACTACAGAAGGTTACTTTCTTGGTGAACAGGTACTTTCTTCCATCCTTTCAGATGAGGAAAAACAATGCATAACATCAGAGGAAATCAAGGATTCTGCATCCAAAACCTCCAAAATAAATATGCAATAGTCTCAGGCCATGGAACAGCTCAAAAAGGATTTTGAAAATCAAGTAAGAGAGGTAGAGGAAAAATTGGGAAGAGAAATGAGAGAGATGCAAGAAAATCATGAAAAGTAAGTCAGCTAGCTAAAGGAGACCCAAAAAAATGCTGAAGAAAAAAATACCTTTAAAAATAGGCTAATGAAATTGGAAAAAAAAGACTCAAAAAACCAATGGGGAGAAGAATGCTTTAAAAATCAGAATTAGCCAAATGGAAAAGGAGGCTCAAAAACTCAATGAAGAAAACAGTTCTTTAAAAATTAAAATGGAGCAGATGGAAGATAATGACTTTATGAGAAACCAAGAAATTACAAAACAAATCTAAAGAATGGAAAAAAAAAAAAAAGAGGATAATGTGAAATACCTCATTAGAAAAACAACTGACCTGGAAAATAAATCCAGGAAAGACAATTTAAAAATTATGGGAGTACCTGAAATTCATGATCAAAAAAAGAGCCTAGACATCATCTTTCATGAAGTTATCAAGGAAAACTGCCCTGATATTCTAGAACCAGGGGGTAAAATAAATATTGAAAGAGCCCATGGATCACCTCCTGAAAGAGACCCAAAAAGAGAAACTCCTAGGAATATTGTAGCCATATTCCAGAGTACCCAGGTCAAGGAGACAATATTGCAAGCAGCTAAAAATGTAATGTAGTCCAATTGTACCATCAGAAATGCCGTGTATGAGGAATTAGGAGAAATATGGGAAGAAGGCACACAATGATTACAATAACATAAATGAAAACATTAAAAAATCAGAACTCCCACTAAATGTAATGACTAGTTCCAAAGATTAGACACTTCTTGGAAGAGAGTCAGAGAAGTGGTGAACTATAGAGGTATAATATCACATATCACAGAAGATGCAGTTGCTTTTTAAATAGGCTTACTTAACAGTTTTTCTTTGTTGTAAGGGAGAATTATATAGGATAAGGCATTTATCAGAAAGTGACTGGTGTGAAAAGCAAGAAGCATCAATAACACATTAAATAAAAGAAAAATTGAAACCCTTTCAATTAAGATTCCTGCTTGCCTTTATAACATAAACATGGTTAGGGTATTCTTTTATAAAATTAGAAATAGACTAAGAAAACTAAAGAATAATCTTTAGCCATCTTTTTTATATGCAAGGAAGAGAAACTAGTAATTGCTGAGATTTTTTCCAAAGCACATTTCGTTATTTTGCTGCTAAAATTGTACAATAATGCTGAAGGCAATTCTGTGCAGATCATGTTACCATTTCTATTTAAACATAATTTGACTTCTTCTATTTTCCGAGACCATAAGAAGAAATTTTCAGTATTTTTCAAACATGCTGATGGTGAAATAAAAATAATAGGTGTATTCAAGTCAGCTTGGCTCAAATGTGCTGAGCTTCTGTTGGGCACCTTCAGGGATAAAATAAGTCTGCCCCTGTCCTAAAGAACTTATATTCATACAACAACAAAAATAACAATGGAAAAGAAAGGAAGGAAGAAAAGGAGGAATGAAGGGAGGGAAGAAGAAGGGGATAGATGCCAAAGGTTCATATAGTCAAGATTATCAGAGGAACTAATTTTTTAAAATGTAAAGGAGGGAGATTTAGCGGTACCAGATCTTAAATTATATTATAAGGCTGTAATTATCAAAGCTACCTGGAACGAGCTAAGAAACAAAAACATATAAATGTGACCTTTCCTCAGTGCTACAAAGATGTAGAATGATATACACAATGTATTAAAAAGCGATTAATTTGATCTACTCTGCTCATCAGAGAGTGTCAGTTGATGAATTTTGAGGAAAGCTTGAGTGTATGTATAACTCATGCACAAGCATTCTTAACTAAATTTGGTTTTCATTTTTAACCAGATTATGTTACTTTGTCAAATGCACAATTACTCTCTCAGTAGATATTCATTTGAAAATAGTGTGGCCTTGATCAATGAGAAGGGGAAAGATTTGCTTTTTGCCTATGTAAAAATGATTTATTTGTTTGGAATCATAATTCTCTAATATTTTTCTGGTAGATCTCCTTTTGATCAGTAAGAAAATAAAATGTTTTGTGTTAAAAAAAGAAATACAAAAAGATCAGTGGAATAGAGTACACATACGATTTACAGAAGCAAATAAATGTTGTAAGTGATATGAATTCATTAGCTGGTAAAAATCGTTAGGAAAACTGGCAGCATAATAGTTAAAAGGACTTAGTGCTAAAGTTACAATCTTAACGTTATTATATACAGTGTTATCTTGGATCTGCTCATTTTGCTCCACATTATTTAATACAGATCTATCTATGTTTTTCTAAGATTTTCTAAGAAAATGGAAGAAATTGGGCAGAGACCAATATCTTACAACATTTATCAAGATCAGGTCAAAATGAATACATAACCTAGATATAAAGAGAGATACTACAAGAAAATTTGAAAAACATGGAATATATTCACGTATTTATGAATAAACATAGAGATAGAGAGCAGTGTAAGGGATAAAATGGAACATTTCAACTACTTCAAAATAAAAAAGTTTTATAAAGGGGGCGGAGCCAAGATGGTGGAGTAGAAAGACTCACCTATGCTAGGTCCGAACCCACAGCCCATGGATTTCCTCTAAAAAGAACTCCCAACAAATTCTGGAACAGTGGAAGCCGCACAGCAACACAGAGAGGGAGATTTCTGTTCCAGAGAGCCCTGAAAAACTGATCCCAAAGGTCCATCGCACCCGGACGGGAGCGGAGCCCTCCCCCAGAACCGAGGAGCAAGCAGATCCAAGCAGGCGTCAGGGACAGAATCTCCAGAGGCCAGGAAGGTCCCTCCACCCACAGACTCACAGGTCAGTGAGAGAGACGGGCTGAGAGGGGAGAGGGGTGTCTCCGGGACTCAGGCCCCCTTGGGAGGCGGCGGCAGCGGGAGCTGCAGCGGGAGGCCAGAGGCTCCTGGAGCAGGCTCCCAGAGCAGGCAGGAGCTCAGCAGAAGCTCCATTGCAAAAGGTCTCTGCATAAACCACCTGAGGGAACTGAACCTGGGAGGTGGCCCTGCCCCCACCTGAGACCAGCAGATAAGCTCCCATTGAATAGTAGCCAGGCCTGCCACCAAAGCCCTGAGACTGGGAGCAGCATTAGAATCTCAGACCCCAAGCATTAGCTGGGCAGACCTAGGCCAGGGGTGGAGAGGACTCTCAGAAGTCAAGTAACTGGCTGGGAAAATGCCCAGAAAAGGGAAAAAAAATAAGAACATAGAAGGTTATTTTCTTGAGAAGATGATTCCGCCATTCCTCTCTGACGAGGAAGAGATC